>JAAGEH010000307.1:44130955-44226793 GCA_011751065.1 Lasiurus cinereus
AAAAAATAAAATTGAAGGTCAGATAAAGAACTTCACAGATAAGAAAAAGTTAAAGGAGTTCAGCACCACAAAACCAGTATTATATGAAATGTTGAAGTGTATTCTTAAAGAAGAGGACAAAGAAAAAGATAAAGATAAAAAATATGAACAACAAAATGGCAACAAATACATAGCTATCAACAATTGAACGAAAAATAAATGAATAAGAAATCTAAATAACAGAATAAACTAGTGAATAAAATTGAATCAGGGCATGAAAATGGAACAGACTGATGATTCTCAGAGGGAAAGGGGTGAGGTGGGAAGAGATTAAACGAAGACCTTATATGCATATATGCATTACCTATGGACATAGACAATGGGGTAGTGAAGGCCTGGGGCAGGGTGGGAACCGAGTGCAAGAGGGTAATGGGGGGAAAAAAGAAGGGACGTCTATAATAATCTCAACAATAAAGATTGAAATAATCATAATTTTTTAAAAAATATGAGAAACCTGATCCATATATAAAAATCAAATGAACACTGACAGAACTTTTAATATGTGGTGCCACACAGACAGGGTGATTGCTTGTCCTTCAAATCCCATTGTTCACATTTTTAAATCAGTTTTTAATTACATTTAGTTTTCATTGCTACAGACCAATACTCCAAAATACTCATTTAAACTTTGCAAGGATGGAAGTATTCAGAACTTAAGACATGGGTACATTTTTCATTTGCAGCAGTCATTACCACATTTTATTTTTCTACCCCTGTTGTTGTATTATATTTTAAAACTAAAATATTGTCATTCCTGTTGACTGACTGCTTTAATAAAATATATTCTCCCTCTCCCCATACATTAGAAAGAAACAAGTATTAATTTGAAAAGCCTCAGGAGGTGTGCACATTATAGAAGGATTCCTCAGCTTCTCAACTTCCAGAGTTATATTAATTTACTAGAGGCTTGATGCATGAAAATTCATGCAAGAGCAGGCCTTCCTTATATGTACACATCAACAATGGTATCTGGATGGTGGATATTGAAATTGGGACTCAAACATTTTTTGTTCTTATAGGTTTATTTCTAGTCTGCAGAGGCAAGATGTTTTTAAAGAAAAGAATCAGGGGGGAAAAAACAGATAAAGAGGCAAAGAAGCAATGAACAGTCTGTCATACTACAATGGGGAAGGCAAGGAAGGTGGGGTGGGGGGTTGTAAAAGATCAACCGAAGGACTTGTATGCATGTATATAAGCATAATGAATGAATTCAAGGCACTGGGAGAAGAAGGGGACAGGTGAGGGCATGTACTGGGGGGTAGGGAAGGAAAGGGGTGAGGTTAATAGGGGAGGGGGAAGGAGACGTATGTACTACTATTTGTAATACTTTAAACAATAAAAAGGGGGCTGGGGAAGGAGTAGGCCTTCCTTCCCACAGTTGCTGGTATGAGCTTCCCTCCGGTACCCAGACCCGGGATTCCTTCCGGCTGCCAGCAGGCACCTGGGACTGGGCTTCACTCTGCTCCGACTTTGTCTGGAAGGATGTCCAGAATGATGTCCAGAAGGACATCTAGTCTATTAGCATATTATCCTTTTATTATTTAGATATTATAATCCTTTCCATTACTCATATCAATTCAAAGAGTCTATGGATGGACAAAACCTTGGATCAGCCTTTAAAACCCAATCTGAAACCATTAAACATATTCTCTCTTGTTTGTAATAGAGATGATGCTTTACAGAGAAAAGCATGTTGAGTATCATCTTTTGTAACACTCCAAGTCTTAATTATATTTGGTCTTCTTGTTCCAGTCTTCTACAATCTTAGCAGAGACACACAGAAGTCCTGAACACAGTATCAGAACACATAAACATAAATTCCAAAACCTAAAGATGTTTTCTTTAATAATGGTTAAATAAAGCAGAACTATACTTTTACACAGTTGAGTTGAATGTAAAAACAGAACTTTCAAATAGAGACAGATTCATCTGATCTCTGGCTGAACAACTAGATATGACATGTCCTGGGCTCCTTGACACCTAGGCTAAGACCTCACTGGGACTACCTGACATTGTGAGAGACACTACTGGCAGAAAGTTCACTGGTTCCCCATACTTGGCTCAAACACAACCCTAATGAGGTGTAGCAGTGGCTAAATTAGCAATGTGGGCTGACAGATTCTCCCAGGAGCTCTACGCATCAGAGTGTTAATTGCTGTCACCACTCCCACTTCATTATGCTGCCCTTTTCTCCCTCAGTAAGCTATTTTCTCTATCCTCCTCAAAATACAGCAATCCACTTAAGGCTAAGGTCATTCTAAAAAGTCCTGGAAGTAATTTTTCTGAGTTTTTTAGGACATCCTTCTAGAGAGCAAACCTGACATTTATCCCTCATGCCCTTATTCTAATGAGCAGTGACTAGGCATGCATCCAAACCTGGTGAAAAACCAATTATCCCCTTCAGCTCCAGGGTACCCTTACCTCTCCTTCTGGATTCAAGAGACTTGTTTTCACACCTCTGAGATACGTGCAAAGGAGTCGTATGCATGCATATAAGCCTAACCAATGGATACAGGCACCAGAGGAATGAGGGCATGAATGGGGAGAGGGGGGTGAGAGGGCAATGGGGGGATAAGAACACATATGTAATACCTTAATCAATAAAGAAAAGGTGCTGTGAGCACTGTAAGTGTTGATGGGTATTTGAATAGATTTTTTCATGGTACTAGTTAAGTTCCAAAATTAATAGCAATGAATAGAAGGATTTAAGATTCCAAATAAGATCTATGAGAATACCTTCTTATGACCTCCAAAGGAAAAAAAAAAAGGAAGATTCAAAATTCTCAATACAGAGAATTAATCTTCCATATTTCTTCAAGTTTTTAATATTTATAAAAAGATTCAATGTAATTTTGACAGGATGCTTTCACATTACCATTCTGATATATTCTCTAGACATCAGTATATCTTTTAGTGAAATTTTGTCCATTTATTCATTTATGTACTAATTCAAATACCCAGTAATTTTCAACATCACCATTTATGTATCCTCTCATTTATGCAATTTGTCTATAATCATCTTACTATTCACTCATCCATTTGCTTATCTGCTCATTAACTCATTCATATGTTCCTATATTTACATACCAATTCATCTTGTACCTAATAGTCATTAATTTTCTACCAAATTTTCTATGCTCACCTAACATATTATCCTTATGCTTATCTATTAATTTATTGCATTGTGAGACCATGGTCTCTGATATTATACCAGCAATGGATCTAACAAAGGTTCTGTGATATTCCAGGAAATATAAAGGAAAAGTATAGATGCTTCGTAATCCTCACCTTGATTTCTGAACTCACATATAAATGACAGAGCTGGTTTTATAATTTCTCTGAGGAAAGTGGGGGAAATGCCATGGCTATGAAGGCTTAAGTCACAGTATCCAGAAGTTCACTCCATTTATCTGTGAACAACAAAGGTAAATGCCCAAATTCCAAACTTTTAACAAGAACACAGAACTCTCAGTCACTCCTGCTCAAAATCTTGGGGAATCTTTTTCATTCAACCTCTATCATTCAACAAGTTATATCAACTCTTATTTTGAAACAGCTGTCACCTAGTTCCTTCCTTCCCATTACTAATACTGTTGATTTGTATTATCTTAGCATTTTGTTTCTAAGCACCTTTCAAAGCATGATGGGCTTCATTCTACTCAGACTGACCATCAGAAACTATGCAGATAGGGTCCAAAAAATTGTTTTTATGAGACTGTCAGGTGTTTCTGTTAAAACACTTTTCAGGTGTTTCAGATAAAATAAAATTTGAAAACTACCAAAACATTCATTCTGCAGACCACTGTTGAATGCTTTAATTGCATTACTTCATTGTACCATTACCCATTTCACAAAGGTTTGATCTAAAGTTTCCAGTGACTTTAACACCAAACCTCAACTAACTCAGAATGAAGAGTTTAAAAGTCAACCACAATCTAAGTTTTTTCCTGCTTCTCTCCCATATGAGTTCCACCCATCCCACAATTCAGGAAATGCTCTTCCTTCTGCCCAGGAAGGTCATTTCATAGGTGTCTTTCTAGAAATTGAATAGTTCCTTTAGGAAGCATTTGTGACAGACTCACTAACATAGTGGTGGGCAAACCATGGCTCACAAGCCACGTGCCGCTCTTTGGCCCCTTGAGTGTGGCTCTTCCACAAAATACCACGGCCTAGGCGAGTCTATTTTGAAGAAGTGTCATTAGAAGTTTAAATTTAAAAAATTTGGCTCTCAAAAGAAATTTCAATTGTTGTACTGTTGATATTTGCCTCTGTTGACTATTTAGTTTGCAGACTACTGCACTAACATATACTATGAATGTATAGGCTGGTGTTTGCTAGAAGAACATGAATATAACAAATAGTTTGCTCCAAACTCTATGCATATAATTTGGGCTGCTGCTTCAAGTTAAGTGGTTTGTTTGATTTAAAATATATTTGTTTAAAAATCACTATTTGCTATTGTTTTATTTTACTTATCTGTAAATTATCCCTTACATCACTTACGTATAATTTGTGTATTAAAACAGACTTTTAAAAGTAATTGAAACTGTACAACTCCAGTGCAGGATGTTTATAGTGGGAAGACTGGAAGGGAAGGGGGATTCTTGAATTTTCTCCTCAATTTTGCTATAAATCTAGACCATTCTAAAAAAAAAAATAGACTCTGTTAAAAACAAAAAATAAATTAAACTTGTTGTAACTTCCACTTAGGTGGTAGAAAGCTGGAGAGAGGATTAGTTTTACCCTAAAAAAAATAAAATAAAAAAATAAGGTTAAATAAATTACAAAATTATAATTATTCTTGAAATCCTCAGTAAGGTGAGACTGTAAGGCAATCAAAGAATGTGAAATCTTGGGAAAGATAGGTATATCCACAGTCAGACAGGATGTGAGCATTTACTTACCTAAGCCAGAGGATGGGAGGAAAATAGGGCAATCCAACAAGCCAGTGAGAACTACTTTAACAGATGGCTCAAGTTGGAGTGTGGGGTACTGTACTAGTAAGTATAGAATGGCTCAGAGCCATGGCAAAAATAGGAGTTCCCATCAATTTTCAAGATTTTCTTCACAGAGTTAGAAGAGTCCTCACAAGAATGCTTGGGAGAGTGTGGAAAACCAGGCAAAGCCTCCTTCATAGTGGGGATCTAGTGAGAGCAGCCACAGCTGTGTAAGCAGGAGGCACACTCCCATCACCAAGTCTGTCTCCCTAATGGAACAAAGCCACTGGGGAAGGACAGCAAACCCTGCTCCCTCAGAGACAGATGAGGACTCATTGCTTAGGGAAGAGACCAGAAGAAAAACAACAACAAATAAGTCAAAACATTCTAGCCCTGAGATTTCCACTGGGCATAAAACCTCTCTGTGTTCAATGATCCATCTCCTCACACTGTGGAAGAGCAAGATCACAAAGAAAGCCCTAATCCTGAAACACAAAAAGAAAGGATCTGCCTAAGACTGAGATAGAAGCAAGACACCAGAGAATAAACCCTCATTCTCTATCACAAGGTGAGCAAGAATTGAGGAGCAAGGAACAGCGATTAGCCATGGAGGAGAGGGAGCATGTGGGAAGGTCTCTGACATGAAGTTCCATAGGGAGAGCTTAAAAGTAAGGGTGGGACAGCAATCCTGGGAAAACCCTCCAAACACAGAACTTCCACCCCAGTCATAATTAATACTAGAGAAAATAGAATTTGTTGGTACACTGATGATAACCACAGCTACAACAAAACTCAAACCATGATCAATTGATTCCCACACTCTCTCTAAGCAAACAAGATTACAAGACAAAGAGATATGCCCATTTTTTATTTATAATACTATTTATCAGAGCCTATTATCCTATACATAAAATATACTGGTTTCAATCCAAATTAAATTCCAGAGGAAAAGGCAAGAAAATTACAATGTCACTGATCAAAGAATTAACAGATAGTTCCTACTTGGGTATAGGAACTATCACACAGGGGTTTAAAATAACTCTCACAAATAAGTTAAAGGATCTAGTGGAAAAGATGGAAAGTTTCATAACTGAGCAACTTCAATGGAGAATTGAAAAGTATATGGAGGAATTACATGGACATGCTCAAAATAAGGAGAACAGTAACAGAAACAAAGTCCATTTATGACAGACTCAAAAGAGCCAACAATCAGTGGGGGTAAAATAAGTCAATAAAAATTAGCAAAACTAAAGCACACAGAGAAAAAAAACAACTAATGATAAAGAGAGAGAAAAGCTTCCCAGAGCTGTCAGACAATATTAAACCATCTAATATATATGAAATTGAAAAATCACAGAAATAAAATGGAAACAAAAGGGGTTCAAGAAATATTTTTGAGAGATAATGATAGTGAAATAAACAAAAGCAAAAATCAAATAAATTCAGCCAAATACAATAACATACCAAACAAAACAAACAAACAAAAAAACTAGGCACATCATATTCTAAAGTCTAAAAGCCAAAAATAACACAAAAATCTTAAGGCAACCTTAGATAAAAAGATACACCACATATAGAAGAACAAAGATTTCAGACACAACAGACTTCTCAGAAACTGTACAAGCTAGAAGACAATGAAATGACATCTTTAAAGCCTTGAGAAGAAAGAAACCATCCACAAAGAATTCTATATGAGAAACACCAATCAGAAATAATATATGCATCCCTATGTTCATAGTAGTACAATTTACAATAGTTAAGATATGAAAACTACTGCCCAAGTGGCCATCAGCAGATGAAGGTAAAAAAGCTATAGTACATTTACACAATGAAATACTATGCCTCTGTAAAAAAGAAAGAACTCTTACAGTTTGCAACAATATTGATAGACCTGGATAGTATTAAGCTAAGCAAAATAAGCCAGCCCAAAAAAGATAAGTTTCACATGATCTCACTCAGGGATATAATGAATAAAATTAGATGTGGAATCTAATGAATAAAATAAACCGATGAACAAAATAGATACAGAGACAAGCTAGAAGTGGTCAAAAGGGGAAAGAATAGGACATATGTAATACTCTCAACAATAAATTCCTTTAAAAAATAATTCTATATGTACAGAAAGTAGTTATGAGAATGAAAGACATTTTCAGAAAAATGAAAACTAACTGAATACCTTTATAGCAAACCCAGATCACAAATGTTAATGGAAGTTCTTTAGAGCTTTTTGGAAATATGATTCTCCTTCCAAGGCAAGAAATGTAAAAAAATGGGACTACAATATTGTCTCACACCAGGAAGGTAGGAAACTGTTGAAGATTACTAAGGGTCGTGTGGAAAAACCAAGTGGCCAATTTGAATAGGTTCTGTAGTAGGCTAAGTAATGACCCCCAAAAGATGTCTATGCCTAGATCCCAGAAAATGTGAATATGCTGCTTTGTATGGTAAAAGGAATTTGCAGATGTATTTAAATTAAGGGGGATTTTTTTTGAAAGGGAATCTATCCTGGTAATCTTAGTGGTCCCAATGTAATCACAAGAATCCTTAATAGACTAATGTTGTCAGAAAGAGATGTGAAATTGGTAGTGGAGCATCAGATTCAGAGAGAGACTCCCTGTGCTGCTGATCTTGAGAATGGAAGAAGGGAAAACAAGCAGTGGAATGGAAGTTAGGTGAAGGCAAAGTGATTATGAAATGAGTAATGAAGAAAAGTCACAAACATTTTAACCATAGAATAGATGAGGATATAGCATCTACATATATTTTCTTCCTTGAAATACCATGTGTATATTTTTATATTTGTATTTTTGACCAATTTTCTTTTCTCATCCCTTTCTTTTATATTTAATACTAGAGGCCCAGTGCATGAAATTTGTGCATTGGGGAGGAAGGGTGCATGCCAGGCCAAGGAACCCTACTCATGCACAATTGGGGCTGGGAGGGACACAGGAGGTTGGCCAGCCAGGGAGGGACTGCAGGAGGGCTCCCTAGCATGTCTAGCCCATCTCGCTCAGTCCCAATCAGTTGGACCCCGGTAGCAAGCTAACCTACCAGTTGGAGCATCCGCCCCCTGCTGGTCAGTGTACACTATAGAAACTGGTCAACCAGTCCAGTGGTTGGCAAACTGCATCTTGTGAGCCACATGCGGCTCTTTGGCCTCTTGAGTGTGGCTCTTCCACAAAATACCACAGCCTGGGCAAGTCTATTTTAAAGAAGTGGCATTAGAAGTTTAAGTTTAAAAAATTTGGGTTTCAAAAGAAATTTCAATTGTTGTACTGTTGATATTTGCCTCTGTTAATGTGTTCCCAAATGAAAAAAAAAATGAGTTTGTCAACCACTGGGCCAGTCAACAGTCTTTCCCTTGGTGGTCAGTCATAGTGAGTATTTGAATGGCCTTAGCATATCATTAGAATATTACACTTTGATTGGTTGAATGGCCAGCGGAACAACCAGAGAGTACATGTTAGGCTTTTATTATATAGGATAGGGTATGTTCGTGGTGGTAAGTTTCATGGTTCATTCCACAGGTTACAGAACATTCAGACAGAATTGTGAAATTTTGGAGGAGATATGGAATCCACAGAAGAATTCCATTCTGGGGGAAGAAGAAGTATTCCTCTGAAATTTCTTTTAAGTCACATGACTTCTGTTTCCCCATTGCCACTTCTCTAGTTTGAATTCTTCTGTCTCATGAGTAACTATTGACCAGTCTCCTAGCTGGTTTCATTGGCTCCAATTTTTCCCCCTCTGGCTCATTTGCCAGGGTGATAATTCAAAATGTGAATTTGGTCATGCTATCCTCCAGCTTAAAAATGTTTACTGGCCTTCTATTGTGATTAAAGGTAAGAGATATTTTGGAGGGAGAATCCAAGATGGCAGCATAGGTAAACACCTACACTGCTGCCTCGCACAACAATTTCAAAACTACAACTAAAAGACAGAACGGACATCATCCAGAACCACAGGAAAGCTGGCCGAGTGTAAGTTCTACAGCTGGAAGTAAAGAGAGAGGCTCACGGAAACCCAGAGGAACTGCAAAAAGCTGAGGTATGGAGACGCGCGCCCTGAGAGAGCAGGTGCCCGAGTACCTGGCTGGCTTTCTCTGGCGGGAGGGAAACGGAGACTCCCAATGGCATTGAACCCCTTATCTTACGACACTAAGCCCCAGATCCAGCCGAAACTCATACGGGGTGAGTTTGGACTGTGAAAAGGGAGAGGTGCACAGAAATTTAGGGGAGTCGCAAAAGATCGGACGTCTGGTCGCGCACGGCGCTGCGTGAAGGACAGACTGCTGATTGTGCTGCTGGCTTTCACGAGTGGGCGAGAGACAGACCCTCCCAACTGTGCCACTTCTGAGTCCACTGGGCCCCTGTTTCGGGCGAAACCCTGGAGACCTAGACGCGTGTGGTCCTGGAGCTCAGGGGAGCTGGAAAAGCAGCGGATAGAGGCACTGCGGGTGCGCGTGCACAAGGACCGCTCCAGCCATTATCCAGTCACGTGAGACTCAGGGGCCGCGGAGGGCGGGGCCGACTGGAAGGCAAGGCGGTTCTTTAAGCCCTGAGACTCCACCCCACCCAAGCTCAAAGAGGCTTCTGTGGCTTTGCAAGTCTGGTTTCACAAGGCTGAATCCAACACAGAAGTTTCCCCGACATAGTGAAAATGCCGAGACAAGGGAAGGGATCACAAACAAAAGAAATGGAGGGAAAAAAAACGACTGGATATAGAGTTCAAAACCACGCTTGTAAGGTTTTTCAAGAATATGCTAGAAAAGATGGATAAATATAGCGAGAGCCAAGAGGATATGAAAAAGGACCAACTAGAGATGGAAAAGGTCCAACTAAAGATGATAAAAGACCAACTAGAAATTAAACATACAATGACTGAAATAAAAAATATTATAGAGTCCTAACAGCAGACTAGAGAAAGGCAAGAATCAAGTCAAAAATTTGAAATATAAAGAAGCAGAAAACACTCAACTGGAAAAGCAAGAAGAGAAAAGAATCCAAAAATGTGAACATAATGTAAGGAGACTCTGGGACAGCTTCAAGCGTACCAACATCAGAATTGTAGGGGTGCCAGAAGAAGAGAGAGAGCAAGATACTGAAAACCTGTTTAAAGAAATAATGACTGAAAACTTCCCACATCTGGTAAAAGAAATAGACTTATCAGTCCAGGAAGCACACAGAACCCCATATAAAAGGAATCCAAAGAGGATCACACCAAAACACATCATAATTAAAATACCAAGAGAAAAAGATAAAGAGAGAATATTAAAAGCAGCAAGAGAAAAACAGTTTATTACCTACAAGGGAGCACCCATACGACTGTCAGCTGATTTCTCAACAGGAACGATGCAGGCCAGGCGGGAGTGGCAAGAAATATTCAATGTGATGAATAGCAAGAACCTACAACCAAGAATAATCTATCCAACAAAGCTAACATTCAGAATTGAAGGGCAGTTAAAGAGCTTCACAGATAAGAAAAAGTTAAAGGAGTTCATCAACTCCAAACCAGTATTATATGAAATGCTGAAAGGTACTCTTTTAGAAGAGGAAGAAGAAAAAGGTAAAAGACAAAAAATTATGAACAACAAATACATATCTATCAATAAGTGAATCTAAAAATTAGTGAATTAAAAATTTGATGAACAGAATAAACTGGTGAATAGAATAGAATCAGGAGCACAAAAAGGGAATGGACTGATAATTCTCAGGGGGAAAGGGGTGAGGGTGTACAGGGAGAGACTGGACAAAAATCATACACCTCTGGATGAGATCAATGGGAGGGAGCTAAGGGCAGAGGAAGGGGTGGGAGCTGGGTGGAGGGGTGCTATGGAGGGGAAAAAAGAGAAACAAATGTAATAATCTGAATAATAAAGATTTAATTTAAAAAAAAAGGTAAGAGATATTTTGCATAATGTGTGCTTCATGATCTGACCATTCTTTAGCTGTCTGCTTCATCCCCACTACTTCCTTCATCTTCTCTGCATTGCAAGAGCAACTTTGGGGGCATTATTGGACTTCCGTACACCTCCCAGTTTAGCACCTTTCAAAGGTCACCTTTGCTTGAGTTACTTATTAGGTAACTTGTTCTCACTTTCTTGGTCTCCACCTTGACCTCTCTGATCCTTTCATTCAGGAAGACTTCTGCATTTACCCATGTGAAACAACACTGCATTTAAATTGCTTCATTGTTCCTCATCCCACTGTGCAGTTCTATCATTATGAGAATTATATTGACTATTGTCTCCTATGCTATTTACACCATAGGAAATGTAGCCAAAGAAATCACTAGCATTGGCCTCTTTGGGATGTTTGCCTATATTGCAACCTTTAGGCTTGGATTATTTTAAGGTAAAATTGAAATACCAAAATGAGATCTAGATTAATGAGCCTTCAATTTTGATTAAATGCTCAGTGATTATGTTAATGTGTTCCCAAATGAAAGAACTGCACAAGACTTAAGAGACGACGGGGGAAAAAGTGCTTTGAAACTTCAAGGGATGGGGGGGAGGCAAAGATGAGCTACTGTCACTTTCTTTATTATCTTTCCTCTTCCTAATCCTGTGTTCAGATATTTATGCCCCCTCTTTTACCTTATCTAACTTAGGCTTTTTTTTCCCAGAGGTATGGTCTTCTCAGACTATTCCAGCTTAGTGCTGTGTGCAGAGGAGGGATGGGACATGAGAGAATGTCGTGTGCATAGATGATTCTCAAATCCATTTAAAGTTGTCTTATCTTTCATTGCATTTGGCTGAGGAATCTTTTCTTTCTCAGATAACTTGTATTTCATACTTTATGCATTATTTTGGTATTTTATGTGCTAATTTTTCATACAGTATCAGAACAACAGGTAACACATTTTTCAGCAAATGAACAGCTTTAAGATTTAAATACCACCATGTATATATGCAGTAAAATTCATCTCTAATGGTTTGTATATTCAAGCAGTGCCTGAAACATAGCTTTCCCTTGAACAGTAATAGTCACATGTACAAACAACCTTTACTTAGATTCCTATTAATGTAAACTCAGACCTTCAGTTGATGCTTCTCCACTGACTTACCTCCAGCACTCAAACACATTATCACATGAAGTAGGTCCAGCACAAAAGCATTTAGTCAGCCTTAATAGCAACACTCTCCTCAGAACAGTGATTTATGCAATTACTAGATCCATTAATATACTGTATCATGTACACATTTTAAAAAGGGAAATATGAAAGTGATGTGTTACCAATGAAAACATGATAACCTCATACAAACTGTAGATGAATATTAATAAGAACCAGTAATCCAAATTGAAATCTATGAATAGGTTCATGACTATAAACAATGTGACAAATCAAAACAGCAAATATGTCCTTTTAATTACTCTCAGGCCATATGTATGAAGAATAAGGGTGGGAATTTCTGGTACAGGAGTGTTTGACTTCTCTGAACACACTCCTGGAACATAACCATACCCCCAAATCACATAACCCAACTTAAACACTCAGTCTCCTCTTCCAAATCACCAATATATTTTCATCATCTCACTCCTTGCTGGGGCTGACCAGCAGAGCCTGAGCAACTAATGAATGATTACTCTGAAACATGTTTCTATGAAAGAGAGGGCTAAGGGACTGCCTGGCTAAATGCAACAGACAGCCCCGTTGAACTGACTCTTTAGATTCTTATTGTAGCAACAGCTTGAACTAAAATTAACTTCTAGATATTATCAGCAGGATAAGTATCCTTGAGAAAACACATGCATCTGCAGTCTCCTTTAAACAAAGACATTTTGAAGTCTAAACATAAAGATTCCAGTAAAACACTTGGGGGCTCAGACTTTTTTTGGAAAAGCAAGACAGGATCTGCCACCTTTAACAAGAATTGCTGAGAGGCCTCCAGCCTTTCAGAGAATCCTCCTTATAGATTTTGCAACCAAGTCCCATGTTTCCCCACAATTCCTGGTTGCCAGGGCAATGCATTTAAAGCCTATCATGTCTGAATTAAGTGGGAGAACACACAATGCCCTTTTTCTAATTTATGCTCATGATTCATCAAGTTCCAAGTTTTAACATTTATCTAGATAATTGCTCTAATAGTTTCTGTCAGGTCCCCTTCACCTCCTTATTCCTTAGACTGTAAATCATGGGGTTCAGCATCAGTATAAAAATGGCTTAAAAAGAGAGATCAACTTCTCCTGAAGGCCAGATAGGCCACAGTGAGGCTGGATGAAAGTAAAAATGGCCATGCCACAGCACAAGACATCCACTGTGAGGTGAGAAGCACAGGTGTGGAAGATTTTCTCCCTTCCCCCTGTGGACCTGATATTCAGGATGCTGGAGATGATCTTGACATAAGACAAGAGAACCAGGCAGAATGGTGACATCAGCAGGACAATGTTAGAAACCATGACTGCAATCTCATTGGAGTTGTCCACACAGGCCAGTCTTACCACAGCTAGGAGTTCACAGGATATGTGATCGATAAACTTGTTGGAGCACATGGGCAGCTGAAAGGTAATGGCAGTCTGCATGAGAGATTTGACAGAGCCACAGACCCAGGATGTGATGCCCAATCTAGTACAGAGTCCTCCATGCAAGATGACCAGGTATCGCAGGGGGTCACACATAGCAGTCATAGGCCATCACTGCCAGTAGAAAAAACTCAATCCCACCCAATCCCAGGGAGAAAAATAACTGGGCTGCACAGCTCACAAGTGGGATTACTTTATGTTCTGCAAGAAAATGAACCAACACCTGAGGAATGATGCTTGTGGAATAAGAAATATCAACAAGTGCTGGATGTTGGGTGCCATTTAGCACTAGGAGTCTTGATCTGGCATCTAGAAGGTTTCTGGAATCTGGAGAAGAAGCTGTGCATAAATTAAATAAGAGTCCAGAGACAAAACATAATTTTGAAAGGCTTATTGGGGAGGAGGGGGAAACAGAGGAGCTTAGCTGAGGAAACCAAGTTCTCCTTATCTTAGGACCCCTTGCTTTTTATTAACACAATTTGTCCTAAGGCAAGGTGGAGATATATATACATCAAAGGGTAGGATTTCATCTACAGAGTCTGTTGTCAGAATGGGGCATAGCCTATGGATGTTCAGGTATTTGGCCAGGAGGAAGCAATAACATGTAGATTAAGATGCCTTGAGCTGTCTGGCAGCAGCAGTCAATTTATGCATCCTTTTCAGGTTTGGGAAAATGCCTTTAGCCATTCCTGACAGGCAACAACATATGTGACTCAGCCCTTGTTATGTCCTCAAGTTCCATCAACCTTTTGATGAAACTCTTTCAATTATGACATGCTGAAATTGGCTTCCAGCAAACAAGAGAGAGGTTGGTGAAAAAAAAATACATGGTTGTGTGGAGTTGGCTGTCTAGTATGATCATAAGAACAATGAGGAAGTTCCCCAGGCACCATGTGTGTGATGGAGAACAGAACAGAGACCTGAGTATCCCAGTCACTGGACAAGTCCAGAAGAATAAACTCTCTCACCCACATCTGGTTTTCTTTTTCCAGTAAAAAATGTGAGGATTATTAATCTTCAGAGAACATTTGTAATAACAGAAGATTTTAAATTAAAGAACCATTGGAATTACTTCTTAAAAGAATGCATATTTTATATGAACTGTTAGGCATAATTATGTCAGATCATTTATAGGCCAATATGATAGACTTTGTTCTAATGTGTATTATATTTACTCTGCATAAGAAAGACTAGCCATTTAAAAAAACATGATATGGTCTTAGTCAGTCAGTTAATTCCTAGAGATAATGCAATGGAATCTGGGAAGCTCTGTATCTTACCTGTTTCGAGGGCAGGAGATGATGGTAGTTGAAAATGGATGATAAAGTGATAAGCAATGAAGAAAAATATTTTTTAAAGTTCAAGAACTACTATAAACATATGTGCTCGACCAAATTACAAAAAATAAAAATAAAAATATTTGGAAGAGACAGATGTATACTGTAAATAAGGCTTTTATCTCATGGAAAGTTCTGGAAATAGAAAACCTAAATGGGAATCCTCCTTTTATGACTTACTGGATGTGTGATGGGATTAACAATTTAAATGTTTACTTACAAAATGGAATTATGTTACACAACTTACAAGTATATTTAAGCTCAAATATAAACAACTTATGAGGAAAGTAATTTATAAACTGTTAATAGTGCGTTAGTGTAGGTATCAACTATAGCAGTGGTCGGCAAACCACGGCTTGTGAGCCACATGCGGTTCTTTGGCCCCTTGAGTGTGGCTGTTCCACAAAATACCATAGCCTGGGTGAGTCTATTTTGAAGAAGTTTAAGTTTAAAAAATTTGGTTCTCAAAAGAAATTTCAATCATTGTACTGTTGATATTTGGCTCTGTTGACTAACGAGTTTGCCGACCACTGAGCTTCAGCATTGGAAAGCTAGAGTAAAATGTTTTCTTTTCATGTCCCCTCCACAATTTCACACATAAACAAAAAAGAAACAAAACCTTTAAAAATTTTCAAGTCTAACAAGGTATCTTAGATTATTTAAAGCTCTAGAGAAATATGAATCTTTTTGAGAATCTGGTGTCTTTCAGTCTAGAATAAGGGGAATAGAGTGATAATTTTATCTTGATTATTTTCATTTTTCTGCAATTCTGTTTACTCGTTCTGATTTGCTCTTGTTATTTTTCCACAACTCTAGCCCTTGCATATGGTCTTAGTAAAAAAATACAGTCTGAAAATGGCTGCTAAGGCTTTCCAGTACAGGAGAAAAAGAAAACAAAACTGTTAACATTTATTTTTGTTATTGTGAAATCTTTTATTTGGCTAGAAGTTGAAATAAGGAAAACAAAACCCCAGAAAATTGTCACACAGGTGATATATTATCTGATTATGTTTGTTTGCCCTGTGTAAAATAGCATTTAAATCTTCACCTTTGAAAAAGTGAAGCATGTCTACCTAAGCACCTTCCCACAGAACCTACTTTCCATGGAAAATGTATCAATTAAGCTAAACCCCTACCCTATCTAATAAAAGAGTAATATGCAAATTAATCATCATTCTGTGACAAAAATGGCAGTGCCCATAGACACAAGATGGTGGCACCCAGTCCTCTAAAGTCCACCAGAGTCTTCCAGTCCCAGGGAGGGTTGCTGCTGAGAGCAGGCAGAGTGCGGCCAGGACCACTGGCCTAGGAGGGGTCTGCGCACCCCCCTGCTGCCCCTATGTGATCAGCTCCTAGCCATGGCCTGGGCTTTGGGCCTGGGAAGTGTCTGTGCCTCCTCTCTCCCTCTCCCCCAGCAATTAGCTCCCATCAGCAGCTGGGGGGTGTAGGCCTGGGAGGCAGCCACATTCCCCAGAGCTATCCCTTCCCAGCGGCAGCCTGGGGTATTGGCCTCCAAAAGGCCTGCACCCCCATAGAGTGATCCCCCTCACACACATCTATAACCTTGGAACTTCCTTGCCCCCAGCCAAATGATTGGAGATGGGGGGTGATATCTGGATGATGCTGCCCAGCAAACTTCTCCCATTGGCTAGAAACTTCTGACTAGATTAGGGAAGTAAATGAGTTTTCTTTAAAATCTTTAGAAATCACAAAGGAAATGTTTGAGGTAGGGTTTCACATTGGAAGTAACTTACAACTAATTTCTGAAGGCAAATGGGGACATTGCAGTTTCATTACTGGAGAGTACCTCGAGGTAAGGAGGTAAGGTTGGTGGTGAGTGCTCCCCACCTTGGTTCCTCAGCATCTTGGGAAGGGATGGAGCCCACCCAGAAAGGCCTTTTCCTCTACAGTTTTCACCAAGGGACGATTGGGCCAGCAGGAGAACAGTTAGGCGTCAATCAGGTTGGCAGGGGAGTGGTTAGGGAGTGATCAGGCTGGCAGGCAGAAGCAATTAGGGACAATCAGGCAGGCAAGCAAGAAGTTGGGAGCCAGCAGTCCTGGATTGTGAAAGGGATGTCTGAAAGGGATCAGGCCTAAACAGGCAGTCAGACATCCCCTGAAGGGTCCCAAATTGAAGAGGGTGCAGGTTGGGCTGAGAGACACCCCGAGTGCACAAATTTTGTGCACTGGGTCTCTAGTGCATATTATATTTATATTCATTTTTAAAGCTTCTAAGGACAGTGGAATTACAAATTAGTTTGCATATCAGAGGTCTTCTTCATTTAAAAATTACAGTTTAGTTTGTGCAGTTAAAAAGCAAAAGGTGTTTCAACTCAACTTTATTGCATCAGAAGTAGACATTCCATTTTCAGTGAATTTGGAAAATATCTTTCCTGTCATTGTTGATAGATGCTGTGATTTCAAGAATGAATACTACACTTCTTTGTTCTCATAAAGTTGAAGTAAATAAAAAAGACACAGAGCAGACTGTTATTACCTAATTTGTTGCACTGTGCAAGGTACCTGGAAAACATGCCATCCCATGATTTACTCTGCAACTCTTACTCACCTGGCACATCTCTCTACTATAGCCTGTGTCTCATTACAAATAAGTGACATTGTTCTTATGCTCAGGACCTAACATTTATTGCTCTGAATCTATTCTCTCTGCTTCCTAAGATCTAGACCAAGCTACTTATTCTCTCTGAGGTTATACTCTTTAATATGTAACATGCATATAACATTGGCCAACTGAAAGGGTCGCTAAAGAAATCAATATTCTTTTAGTGACTGAATTAGGGCAAGTGTACATAATTTAGTGATAATAATTTGTTGACCTTTCATTTCAAGCTCTTCATCACATTCAGAATGTTATTCCTTCAGTTATCCCCATTGTACCATCCTAGCTCTGTCTTGACCCTAATGAATTCCTCTTCCTTCATCATAAAAAAAATATACAAACCCAAATTGGGGAGATAAGTATTTGTTATGTAATTAGCATTTGAATTCTTACTTCCTTTTATAACCAGAATTCTATATAATAAAGAGAAAATATGCAAATTGACCATCACTCCAAAACACAAGATGGCCACCCCCATGTGGTCAAAGATGGCCACCCCATGTGGACACAAGATGGCTTCCACAAAATGGCAAACAGGGGAGGGCAATTGGAGGTGCAGGTCGGCAGGAGAGAACAGTTGGGGGGGACCCAGGCCTGCAGGGGAGGACAGTTAGGGATGCCTGGGCTGGCAGAAAAGGGCAGTTGTGGGGAAGGGCAGTTTGGAGCGACCAACCTGACAAGGGAGGGCAGTTAGGGGCAACCAGATTGGCCAGGGAGGGAAGTTAACAGGGGAGGGCAGTTGGGAACAACAAGGCCTGCAGGAGAGGACAGTTAGGGGTGACCAGGCCAGCAGAGGAAGGCAGTTAGGATGACCAAGGCCAGCAGGGGAGGGCAGTTAGGGGCAATTGGGCTGGTAGGGGAGCAGTTAGGCATCGATCAGGCTGCCAGGGTAGTGGTTAGGGGGTTATCAGTCTGGCAGGCAGAAGTGGTTAGTGGCAATCAGGCAGCCAGACAGACGAGCAGTTGGGAGCCAGCAGTCTTGGATGGTGAGAGGGATGCCCCACAATTACAGATTAGAGAGGGTGAAAGGTGAGCTGAGGTACACACACACACACACACACACACACACACATCCTCCCTCCCATGCACCAATTTCATGCACCGGGCCCCTAGTTCTCAAATAATTGATGTCCACTTGCTGAGTTTATTTCCATGGGAATCTGTTTTCCACTTTAACTCATCTATAGAAATTATATTCTTTTTTTTAAATATATTTTATTGATATTTTACAGAGAGGAAGGGAGAGGGATAGAAAGTTAGAAACTTTGATGAAAGAGAAACATCAATCAGCTGCCTCCTGCAACCAAAGTACATGTCCTTGACCAGAATCGAACCTGGGACCTTCAGTCCGCAGGCCAATGTTCTATCCACTGAGCCAAATCAGTTTCAGCTAGAAATTATATTCTTGAAGGTTGCTTGTGACTTTCTATTCATAAAATTCAGAGACTTTTATTCTACTTTAATTACTAATTAGTAATTCTTTAATTACTAATTATCCAATGTAGCTATTTGTTCATTCAAACTCTCAACTCTATGATACTCTTCTCTTTATTTTCTTTGTCCATACTCTTAAATAATTATTTTAAATTTTAAATTATTTTGCTTCATTACTGTGAATATTTTCCAAGGTTCTGCTCTCAGAACTTATACTTTTCTTTCTACAGCTGTTCTTTCCAGGGCATAGATCTATTATAAGGATTATTATAAACTCTATATGGTTCACTCTCAATTCCACCATTATCTCCTACACTTCTCTCCATAAGTCCAGATGCTATCTTCAACAGCTTAATGTTTCCTAAATACGTCACCATCAACTCAACTCATCTCTCGACAACTGAACTTTTTTCTGACTCCTTTATTTCTATCAAAAACTAAAATTCTGCCACTCTCTCAAGGCATCATGTTTAATTGTTCCCCTGTGTCAATATTCCACAGAATAAATCGTCTTTCAGATCTCCCACCTCTTCCTTAGTCTTTATTCACACTGCTAATAAATTAACACATGCCTTATCTTAACTCCCATAATTTGCAGCAACTTCCTTTTGAATTTGATTAACTTCAAACCAGCCTATACTCTTCCACCACACTAACCATTCTAAAATAAAAAATTAATCATACCTCTTATATCCACAACATCTCTTGTGATGTCTAGCTGCTTAAAAAATTAAGTACATCCTGGACAGGAGAGTTCCAAAGACTAGTTAATTAAATCCTGCTTCTTGTCTTTTATTATATTAATTATAGCATTTATTGTTGTAGAGCAAAGTATTATATTTTAACAGTGGTTCTCCACCTTTCTAATGCTGCAACCTTTTAATACAGTTCCTCATGTTTTGGAGACCCCAAACCATAAAATTATATTCATTGCTACTGCATAACTATAATTTTGCTACTATTATGAATCGTAATGTAAATATGTGTTTTCTGATGGTCTTTGGCAACCCTGCTAGCGGTTGAGAACCACTCTTGTAGAACAGTGGGAGACCATATTGTAGAACGTAAGACCATTGGAAAACACAGATATTTACATTATGATTCATAACAGTAGCAAAATTAATTATGAAATAGCAACAAAACTAATTTTATGGTTGGGGGTCACCACAGCATGAGGAACTGTATTAAAGGGTCATCGCATTAGAATGGTTGAGAACCACTGATTTTTTTAATTAAATCTTTATTATTCAGATTATTACATTTGTTTCTCTTTTTTCCCCTCCATAGCACCCCTCCACCCAGCTTCCACCCTTCCCTTTGCGCTTATCTCCCTCCCATTGACCCCATCCATAGGTGTATGATTTTTGTCCAGGCTCTCCCTGTACACCCCTCAGCCCTTTACCCCTGAGAATTATCAGTCCACTCCCTTTCTGTGCTCCTGATTCTATTATATTCACCAGTTTATTCTGTTGATCAAATTTTTAATTCACTTAATTTTTAGATTCACTTGTTGATAGATACATATTTGTTGTTCATAATTTTTTATCTTTTGCCTTTTTCATCTTCCTCTTCTAAAAGAGTACCTTTCAGCATTTCATATAATACTGGTTTGGAGTTGATGAACTCCTTTAACTTTTTCTTATCTGTGAAGCTCTTTATCTGACCTTCAATTCTGAATGATAGCTTTGCTGGATAGATTGTTCTTGGTTGTAGGTTCTTGCTATTCATCACGTTGAATATTTCTTGCCACTCCCGCCTGGCCTGCATGGTTTCTGTTGAGAAATCAGCTGACAGTCGTATGGGTGCTCCCTTGTAGGTAATGAACTGTTTTTTTCTTGCTGCTTTTAATATTCTCTCTTTGTTTTTTGCTCTTGGTATTTTAATTATGATGTGTCTTGGTGTGGTCCTCTTTGGATTCCTTTTATATAGGGTTCTGTGTGCTTCCTGGACTTGTAAGTCTATTTCTTTTATCAGATGTGGGAAGTTTTCAGTCATTATTTCTTTAAATAGGTTTTCAGTATCTTGATCTCTCTCTTCTTCTGGTGCCGCCACAATTCTGATGTTGGTACGCTTGAAGCTGTCCCAGAGTCTCCTTACATTATGTTCACATTTTTGGATTCTTTTCTCTTCTTGCTTTTCCAGTTGAGTGTTTTCTGCTTCTTTATATTTCAAATTTTTGACTTGATTCTTGCCTTTCTCTAGTCTGCTGTTAGGACTCTGTATAATATTTTTTATTTCAGTCATTGTATGTTTAATTTCTAGTTGGTCTTTTATCATCTTTAGTTGGACCTTTTCCATCTCTAGTTGGTCCTTTTTCATATCCTCTTGGCTCTCGCTAAATTTATCCATCTTTTCTAGCATATTCTTGAAAAACCTTATAAGCGTGGTTTTGAACTCTATATGCAGTCGTTATTTTCCCTCCATTTTTTTTGTTTGTGATCCCTTCCCTTGTCTCAGCATTTTCACTATGCCGGGAGACCTTCTGTGTTGGATTCAGCCTTATGATACCAGACTTGCAAAATTGAAGAAGCCTCTGTTGAGCTTGGGATAGGTGGAGTCTCAGGGCTTAAGGGACCGCCTTGCCTTCCAGTCAGCCCCACCCTACACGGCCCCTGAGTCTGACGTAACTGGGTAATCACGGGAGAGGTCTTTGTGCGCGCACACCCGCAGTGCCTCTAGACCACTGCCTTTCTGGCTCTCCTGCGCTCCAGGACCACATGAGTCTAGGTCCCCAGGATTTCACCTGAAACAAGGGCGTAGTGGAGTCAGAAGTGGCACAGTTGGGAGGGTCTGTCTCCCAGCCAGAGGCACAATCAGCAATCTGTCCTCTGTGCAGTGCCATGCACGCCACCAGGCCTCTGATATTTTGTGACTCCCCTAAATTTTCGTGCACCTCTCCCTTTTCACAGTCCAAACTCCCCCCGTATGAGTTTCGGCTGGATCTGGGGTTTAGTGTCGTAAGATAAGAGGTTCAATGCCTTTGAGGGTCTCCATTTCCCTTCTGCCAGAGAAAACCTGCCAGGTGTTCCAGCACCCGCTCTCCCCATGCGCACGTCTCCATACCTCAGTTTTTTGCAGCTCCTCTGGGTCTCCGTGAGCCCCTCTCCTTCCCTCTAGTTGTAGAATTTCCACTTAGCCAGCTTTCCTGTGGTTCTGGATGATGTCCGTTCTGTCTTTTAGTTGTAGTTTTGAAATTGTTGTGCGAGTCATCAGTGTAGATGTTTACCTATGCCGCCATCTTGGATTCTCCTCAAGAACCACTGCAAATACTTAAATGTCCTGCAAATACTTAAATACTACTCAGCCATTAAAAAAGAAGGAAATCTTATCCTTTGTGACCCCATGGATGGACCAGGAGAGAATTATGCTAAGTGAAATAAGCCAATCAGAGAAAGACAAGCAGCATATGATTTCATTCATATGTGGAATCTAATGAAGAAAATAAACAAACAAACAAAATAGAAATAGATTCATAGAGAGCCGGCTGACAGCTGGAAGAGGGGAGTAATGGGATAGACAGATTGAGAAAAAAAGAAAAAAGAGAGAAAAAACTGATAGATATAGACATCAGTATGGTGATTGTCAGGGGTGGTGGGAAGAGAGGTAAGGGGAAATATAAGGGAACTAAAAGGTGATGGATGGAGACTTGACTTGGGATGATAAGCACATAATACAATGTACAGAAGATGTGTTATCAAATTGTGCACCTGAAACCTGTATAACTTTATTATGCAATGTCACCCCAATAAATTTAATGAAAAGGAAAAAATACTTAAATACCTTTCAGTGATATGTTAACTAATTATTTATACTCATCAAAGAGTGTATTTATAAAATTCACCACCCTGATTTTAAAATAATTTAAATTTATAGAATTGATATCCAAATATTTCTGCTTTGTACAATCACCAAGTTCCTTCTTGGACATCTGGTAGATTAAATAAATAGAAAAAAACATCTTCTTTATTCCTTTTATGCTAAGGTAGTCCACTTTATGAATTTTTTAGAGTAATTATTCTAAATGAGATTTTTAAAATATAAAATACCTGTCCTTATTTTGATCTTGGAAATAAAACATGTAAGAGTAGAAAACTGAAACTCTTACAAATGAGGGAGAGGTGAGGAATGGCTTTGAAATTATAAGGAAAACCAGGTATGAAGTCTGAATAGCAAAAACCAACTATTCATTGTTAAAATATAACCTTTGTGACTAGTTAAAAACACCTCTATGTTCCTTCTCCCATTGTCCAGTTATTAATATTTATAGCAAGTAGAACCAAAATGACTTCTTTCCATGACAGAGAAATTGAAACAAAAAATGTTTTCATCTTCTTAATATAGCACATTTTATATAACACTATACAACAACTAGAAAGTTCAACTTTAGTCAGTTATAATTTTTGGCTTAAATAAAGAAAATCTGTCCATTTAGCCTTAAACCTATTTGACCTTCTGTATTCGGGTCTTAAACAGTTTTCACTGGAGCAAGTGTAAGTTCTGAATGCAGAGGCAGAACACAGCCTGCAAATGTTTCTAACATGCTAGTCAGAACAACCCAGAGATGTAACTTATTTTTTTCATTTTTAAATATATGTTTTATTGTTGATAGTATTATAGACACCTCCCATTTTGCCATCTTTCCCCCTTCCCAGTCCCTACCACCACCCCCAGGTCTTCACTACCCTATTGCCCATGTTCATGGGCTAGGCATATCCTATCTAATAAAAGAATAATATGCAAATTGACCATACTTCCACTATACCCTCCAAAACCATGCACACCAGCCAAGCACACCAGCCAATCATAGAGAGTATTCAAATTAACCCAACCAAGATGGCTATGGCCACAGAGAAGCAGGAGGAAGGCTTGGGTTGTCCCTGGCAATGGAGGAAGCCAAGATTTCTGCCAAGGCCTCCACTTAAGACCACAAAGTTTCAAAGGCTGCTGCTGTAGAGCAAGCAAAAGGCTTGGTTTAACTCCAGGCTACAAAGTTTCAATTGTTGAAGATAAATAAATCCCAGATACCAGGGCCTCCATTTGGGTTGCCGAGGGGCATGGCCACACTGCAAACATGAAAAAAAACCACAGGCAAGCAACCTGCCAGAGAAAGAATTCAGAGAAATGGTCATAAGGTGGCTGAAAAGAATGAAAGACAAATTCAACAATATGAGTAAGAACCAAGAGGAAATGAAGAAGAACCAAGGAGAAATGAAAAATGACATAATTGCTGTAAAGAACTCAATAGAAAGCATTAAAAGTAGACTAGAAGAAGCAGAGAACCGCATCAATGAGCTAGAAGACAAAGTAGGAACAAACAACCAAGTAGAGTAGCTTCTAGGGGAAAAAAAATTAAAAAGCAGGTGGAGAGCCTAAGAGAACTTTGGGACATGAAACAAAACAACATGCATATAATAGAGTTCTAGAAGGAGAGGAAACTGAGTAAGGAATAGAAAACCTGTTCAAAGAAATAATGACAGAAAACTTCCCTGATATAGGGAAGAAAAAACCCACACAAATCCAAGAAGCTCACAGAGTCCAAGCAAAACAAACTCCAAAGGACTGATGCAAAGGCACATTATAATTAAATGGGCAAATACCTACAACAAAGTAAGAATCTTAAAAGCAACCAGAGACAGACAGAAAGGTACTTACAAAGGAACCCCCATCAGACTAGTTACTGATTTCTCACCAGAAATACATCGGGGCAGAAGGGAATGGAATGAAATATACAAAGTCATGCAAAGGAAGGGTCTGAATCCAAGAATACTGTACCCAGCAAGGCTATCAATCAAAACTGAAGGTGAAATAAGGAGCTACACTAACAAAAAAAGGACTAAGGGAATTTATTAGCACCAAAGCAGCAATGCAAAAAATGCTAAAGGGTCTGTGGAAAGAAGGAAGGAAGGAAGGGAGGGAGGGAGGAAGGGAGAGAAGGAGGGAGGGAGGGAGGAAGAAATAAAAAAAGAAAGAAAGAAAGGCTGAAAGGAAGGAAGAAAGAAAGAAGAAGGAGGAAGTGAAGAAGGAACAAAGAGGTACAGAATAAAAATGGCAACAGATAAGTACCCATTAATAATAACTTTAAATGTAAATGTATTAAATGCTCCCATCAAAAGACATAGGATAATGGATTGGATAAGAAAACACAACCAATATATCTGCTGTCTACAAGAAACTCACCTCAGAAAAAAAGACACACACAGACTGAGAGTGAAGGGATGGAAAATGGTTTTTCAGGCAAATGGAATAAAAAAGCTAGGGTAGCAATACTTATAGCTCACAAAGTAGATCTCAAAGTGAAGGACATAACAAGAGATAAGGAAGTCCACTTTATAATATTAAAGGGAGCTATCCAACAAGAAGAAATAACTCTGTAAAATATATACACCCAATACAGGAGCACCCAAATACATAAAAAAAATCTTCTGGAGGATATCAAGGGAGAGATTGACCACAATACAATCATAGTAGGAGACTTTAATACCCCATTATCACCATTGGGCAAATCCCCTAAACAAAAATTCAGCAAAGAAACATCAATCCTAAATGATTTACTAGACCAGATGGAATTAATTGACATCTTCAAAATATTTCACCCCAAAGCCACAGAATATACATTCTTCTCAAGTGTACATGAGTCATTTCAAAGATAGACCATATGTTGGGTCATAGGCAAAGTCTCTTCAAATTTAAGAAGATAGAAATCATATCAAGCATTTTATCAAATCACAGTGGCATAAAACTGGAAATCAACTACAATAAAAACAATACAAAGAAATCAAACACATGGAGACTAAACAGCATGTTATGAAATAATGACTGGGTAACCAGAGAGATCAAGGATGAAATAAAAAACATCATGGCAACAAATTACAATGAAAACACAACAATCCAAAATCAATGGGACACAGTGAAAGCAGTATTGAGAGGGAAGTTCATAGCTCTACCAGTCTACTGCGAATAAACAAGAAACAATGGTAGTAAATTACCTAACCCTAAAACTCAAAGAGTTAGAAAGCCAGCAACAAGAAATGCCCAGTATAAGCAGAAGGAAGGAAATAATAAAGATCAGAGTGGAGATAAACGACATAGAGAACAAAGAAACAATAAAAAAAAAAAAAAAACCAAGAACTAGTTCTTCGAAAGAATAAACAAGATTGATGAACCTCTAGCTAGGCTCACAAAGAAGCAAAGAGTGAGGATCCAAATAAACAAAATCAGAAATGAAAGAGGTGAAATAACTACAGATCCCACCGAAATACAAAGGATTGTTAAAAAATACTATGAACAACTCTATTCCAACAAACTGGACAACCTGGAGGAAATGGACATATTCCTACAAAAATATCAGCTTCCAAACCTCAATCAGGAAGAATCTAAACATCTCAATAGGCCAATAACTATGGAAGAAACTAAAGCAGTCATCAAAAAGCTTCCAGCAAACAAAAGCCCGGGGCCAGACAGCTTCACAGAAAAGTTATATCAAACATATAAGGAAGAATTAAAACCTATCCTCCTCAGACTATTCCAAAAAAATTAAAGAAGAAGGAACACTTCTAAGCTCCTTCTATGAAGCCAGCATCACCCTAATACCAAAACCAGATAAAAACAACACAATGAAAAGAAATTACAGGCCAATATCATTCATGAACATAGATGCCAAAATCCTCAACAAAATTCTAGCATATGGGATCCAGCAGTACATCAGAAAGATCATACACCATGACCAAGCAGGATTTATACAAGGAATACATGGTTGATACAATATCTGCAAATCAATAAAGGTGATACTTCACATAAACAAAATGAGAGATAAAAATCACATAGTCATATCAATTGATGCAGAAAAAGCATTTGACAAAATCCAACACCCTTTCTTGATAAAAACTCTCAGCAAGGTGGGAATAGAAGGATCATACCTCAACATCATAAAGCCAGATATGATAAACCCACAGCTAACATCATACTCAATGGGCAAAAACTAAAACCATTTCCCCTAAGAACAGGAACAAGACAGGGATGCCCACTCTCACCTCTCTGTTAGACATAGTACTGGAAACATTAGCCATTGCAATTAGACAAGGAGAAGAAATGAAAGAAGAAGTAAAGCTGTCCTTATTTGCAGATGACATGATATTGTACATAAAAGCCATAAAAAAACTAATAGACTTAATAAATGAATTTGGCAATGTAGCAGAATACAAAACTAGTGCCAAGAAATATATGGCATTTCTATACACCAATAGTGAACTTACAGAAAGAGAGATTTAAAAAGCAATCCCATGTACCATCACACCAAAAAAATTAAGATACCTAGGAATAAATTTAACTAAAGAAGTAAAAGACCTATAGGCAGAAAACTACAGAACGCTGAAAAAAAAAAAAACAGATGAAAATGTAAACAGAAGAAGATGTAAACAGATGGAAGAGCATACCATGCTCATGGATTGGGAGAATCAATATCATAAAATGTCCATACTACCCAAAGCAATCTATAGCTTCAATGTGCTCCCCATTAAAATACCAACGGCATATTTCACAGACCTAGAAAGAACTCTCCAAAGATTCATCTGGAACAAAAAAAGTCCCCGGATAGCCACAGCAATCCTGAGAAAGAAGAATAAAGTAGGGGGGATCTCAATACCAGATTTCAAGCTGTATTACAAAGTCACTGTTTTCAAAACAGCCGGGTACGAGCCCAAGAACAGACATATAGACCAATGAAATAGAATCGAGAATCCAGATATGTACCCAAACCACTATGCTTAATTAATATTTGACAAAGGAGACGTGAACATACAATGGAGTCAAGACAGTCTCTTCAGTTACTGGTGTTGGAAAAATTGGATAGATACACGCAAAAAAATTAAATTAGACCACCAACTTAACACCGTAGAAAAAAATAAACTCAAAATGGATAAAGGACTTAAACATAATAAGATGGGAAATCATAAAAATACTAGAGGAATCCATAGGAAGCAAACTCTCAGACATATACTAAATGAACTTCACTGATACTGCTCCTAGGGCAATGGAAGCTAAAGAGAAAATAAACAAATTGGACTACATCAAAATAAAAAGCTTTTTCACAGCAAAAGAAACCATCACCAAAACAAGAAAGCCCACTATATGGGAGAACGTATTTGCAAATGTTATCACTGATAAAGGTTTAATCTCCAACATCTACAGGAAACTTATACAACTTAATAAAAGGAAGATAAATGATCCAATTAAAAAAATGGGCAATGGACCTAAATAGAATCTTTTTGAAAGAAGACAGAAGGAAGGCCAAGAGACACATGAAAATATGCTCAAAGTCAACTAATTATCTGAAAGATGCAAACCAAAACGACAATGTGATACCTTCTCACACCTGAGAATGGCAATCATCAACAAATCAACAAAGGACAAGTGTTGACTTGGATGCAGAGAAAAAGGAACCCTTGTGCATGGCCGGTGGGAACGCAGACTGGTGTAGCCACTGTGGAGAACAGTATGGAGTTTCCTCAAAAAACTAAAAATGGAACTCCCATTTGACCCTGTAATCCCACTCCTAGGAATATATCCTAAGAAACTAGAAACACCAATTAGAAAGGATATATGCACCCCTATGTTCATAGCAGCACAATTTACAATAGCTACAATTTGGAAACAGTCTAGGTGCCCATCAGCAGATGAGTGGATCAGAAAACAATGGTACATTTACAGAATGGAATACTATGCTGCCATAAAAAAGAAGGAATTCTTACCATTTGCAGCAACCTTTATGGAAGTAGAGAGCATTATGCTACATGAAATAAACCAGTCAATGAAAGAGAAATACCACATGATCTCACTCATTTGTGGATAATAAAGAACATTATAAACTGATGAACAAAAAGATAGATACAGAGGCAGTAAAGCATCAAACAAACTCTCAAATTACAGTGAGAAGGTTAGGGAGAGGTGGGGTACATATGAGATCAACTGAAGGACTTGTATGAATGCATATAAATGTAACCAATGGACGCAAGACACTGGGGGGTGAGGGCAAGCATGGGAGTGGGGTGGGGGAAGGCAATGGAAAGATATGTACATATGTAATACATTAATTTTAAAAATGGGGAAAAAAAGAAACTCTGGTAGCAGTTGCATTGGCAATATAGGACTGATATTCTCCTAGCAGCCTCATGTGTTACAATACTAATTACTGCAACCACTCCCAATTCACAAGGGCAGAGCCACCATGCTGTCCTTATTCTCCCAATAGAAGGCTATTCTCCTCTGCCTGTAATATCATCATTATAACCTTAAGTGACCTATAAAGTCAGAGAAGCCAGCTTTCTAAAGTTTTTGGGTGTTCTCCGTTAGTCCAAACCAAACTTTAGCCTTCAATCACCCAATCTAGGGAGCTGTAACTGAGGCTGCTTCTAAATCTGATCTAAAATCCATTCTGTCTTTTTGGCTCCACCTGCTTTACTTCTCCTTGTAGAGATGGGAGAGACCCACTTTGGTCCCCCAACATATGTGCCAAGATTGTAATGAGATTCTGTGAGAAGTGCAAGTATGATGGTACATTTCTCAGTGCATAGTTAAGTTCCAAAAATAACATCACATGCTTTTGCTGCATCACACAGACAGATGCAGCAAAAGCATTTGTCAAAATCCATCATCCATTTATGACAAAAAATATCAGCAAAGTGGAAATAGAGAGAACATACCTCAACATAAGATAGGCCATATATGACAAGCACACAACTAACATTATACTCAATGGGGAAAACTAAAAGTATTTTCTTTAAAACCAGAAACAAAACCTTGGATATCCACTTTCATTCAACATAGTATTGGAAGTTCTAGCCACAACAATGAAATAAGAAAAAGAAATAGCAGGCATCCAAATTGGAAAGGAACAAAAAAAAAACTATTTTTTTAAGATGATATTATACAATATATAGAGATCTCTGAAGATTGCACCAAAAAACTATTAGAACTGGTAAGTGAATTCAGTAAAGTCGTAGGATACAAAATAAATATTCAGAAACTAATTGTATTTTACATGCCAATAATGAACTATCAGAAAAAATAAATTAAGAAAATAATCTCATTTATTACATCAACAAAAACAACAAAATACCTAAGAATAAATTTAACCAAGGAAGCTATAAGACTTTGAAGAAAGAAATTGAAGAAGATAAAAATAAATGAAAGCATATTCCATGCTAATAGATAGAACGAATTAATCCTATGTAATAAAAGGCTAATATGCAAATTATCCCTTCAATTGGGAGTTCAACCAGAGGATGGGGCCAGCCATTCAACTGCACTCAGTCCCTCCCCAAGCTGGCCTGGCCCCCAATTAGCCCCACCCCTACCCCAACCAGAGGCAAGGCTGGCTGGCCACCTGCCTGCAGCCCCTCCCTCTGGCTGGCTGGACCTGATTGGCCCTGATCAGGGTGAGCTGGCCAGACCCCACTCATGCATGAATTCATGCACTGGGTCTCTAGTACTGTTATAATGTCCATACTACCCAAAGCAATATTGATGAAATAGTTATCAAAATACCAATGGCATTTTTTTCACAGAACTAGAATAAATAATCCAACATTTACATAGAACTTCAAAAGACCCTGAATAGCCATAGCAATCTTAAGAAAAAAGAACAAAGTTGGAGGTATCATTCTATCTGATATCAAACTATTCTAAAGGTTATACTAATCTATACAACATAGTACTGGAATAAAAACAGGCACATAGATCAATGGAACAGAATAGGGAGTCCAAAAATAAACCCATGCCTATATGGTCAATTAATCTCTCCTATCTAATAAGGAGGGAATATGCTAATTGACTGCCATGCCCTCAAAGATGGCAGTGTCCACAGCCACAAGATGGCACACCCAGTCCCCTTAGTCCCACTGGGGCAGCAGGTATGTGGCAAGGCTAGGCCCACCTCACACGCCTGCCTCCAGAGTCCCTCAGTCCTCTCAGCCCCCCAACTGCCTAGGGCTGCCCAAGGTGGAGGCAAGCCTCAGATGGTGACTGTCCAGTTGATGCCCAAGTCAGAGGCAAGCCTCAGATGTTAGCTGCCCAGCCGCCCAGGGCCACCCAAGGCTCAGGTAACCAGAGCCAGCTGAAGTTTGTACTGCTGGCAATGGCAGTAGCAGAGATGTGATGAGGCATCATCTTCCCCTGATTGCTGGGTCACCTCCCACCCCTGAGGGCTCCCAGACTGTAAGATGGGGCAGGCCAGCCTGAGGCCCCCCTGACCAATGCATGAATTTTCAAGCACTGGGCCTTTAGTCTACACTAATAAAAGAGTGATATGCAAATTGACTATACATTTGCAACACCCACCAGCCAATCAGGAGTGAATATTCAAATTAACCCAACAAAGATGGAAGATTAATTTGCATACACAGGCAGCGAGTGGCTGGGGGCAGGGCAGGACATTTGCATTCTGCTCTGCCCCAGCTGCTGTGGGAAGGCAGAAAGGCAGATCCGGATGGAGCAAAGATGGTAAAGGGGAAGGAAGGAAGTCCCATTCTTGCATGAATCTTTGTGCATTAGGCCTCCAGTATAAATATAAAAGCTTACGTGACCAAACAACTGGTAGCATTGACACGCACTGACTACCACCTGGGGGCAGATGCTCATGCAGGAGCTGCCCTCTGGTGATCAGTGCACTCCCACAGCAGGAGCACAGCTCAGCTGACAGATGGGCACCAGACACTGGGCTCATGGCTGGTGAGCACACCTGGGGCAGCATGAGCCTCTCCTGGGGACACTCTCTCTGGGCGCCAGAGTGGTGTCAGCGGCAGGCACAGCGGGGTTGGACTGAGTGGAAGTGGCATGGACAGTGGGCTGGAGCCTGACAAACTGGCAGGTAAGGCCAGGCTGTGGCAGCGTGGAAGTCCACTAATCCCCATGAACCAGGCTGAGGGACCCCACTGGTGCACAAATTGGTGCACTGGGCCTCTAGTATATGATAAAGTAGGAAAAATCATACAGTGGGGTAAGGACAGTCTATTCAATGAAGAGTATTAGGAAAATTAGACAAATAATGCAAAAAATGCAATTGGACTACCCTCTTGCACTCTATATTGATTAAATACTTAAATTTAATACTTTAAACAACACCCATGACTAGTTCTTTTCATTTCTAGAAGGCAGCTCTGCTTTTTAGATTGTACTTTTTAAGGCAGCTCCACTTTTTAGATTATACTTTTTAACTTATTGTAATGGGGACAGGGGACATCCTACTTTTCCTTTATGCTTCTTTACCCAATAGCCCTTAGCAATCATTTTCAAGAACATATAGAAACTGGCAACTTCCAGCTGTGCAGAATGTCTCTGATAGCACTTTAGTGAGAAAGAAAAAAAAAAAGCACATTTTAACAAAACTAAAAAAAAAAAAAAAAAGTTAAATGGTTTTACAATTTCTTTTCACTCAACTCTATGAATTTCCCAAGCCTTTGAGCCCCACAAGTCATATCTTAAATCTCATTGAATCAGCCTCCACAGCAACTCCAGCCCCTCAGGCCCTCCAGTGAAGCCCAAAATAAAGAAAGATTTCTATGGACAATAATTCACTTTTTCACTCTCTTTTCCTACTTTTTAAACTTCCAAACTTTATCTCCTCATCACTTCTCTAAAGAGAAATCTAAGCACATTCTGAGCTGAAACGGTAGTACAAAATAGGGAGTTTTACCTCTAAGACTTTCTGGAACATGGCATCAGGATGAGGGGGCAGATGGACAGACAGTTCCCAGGGTGGGGCAGGAGTAAAACAGTCAGAAAAGTGGACATGGTTGGAATGGCAGGTCTTTGTAAATGTGTGAAACATAGGTGGGTATGTGAGTTAGAGACTGGTCCCAAAGGTGGCAAAATTTCTTGGTGATCATCTGTTTCTGTTTTACTCCATTAATGTTTCTCTCATGCCTTACTTCCCTGAAATTCTCTGAATTTCACAGTCCTGATATATTCCTTTTTATTTTTCTAGATATCCATATGACACTAGGAATTAATGACAGAGCACAGGCAGAAGTCCCCAAGTTTTCTGATACCCAAACCTGGGAGCTGAGCACACTCACCCACTGGTTATACAAGCAGGGTGACAGGAGATGGGGACCTGCCAACTAACACTCATACTCATGGCACCCAGACCTGGGTACAGGCTCCACTCAAGATGGCAGGCATGGGCATACTTTTCCTCTCCTGTCTACCTTTGTTATCCCACCTTCCCCTCACTCTTCCATCAACTAACTCTTGCTCCTCTTGAAAATTAAATTTTTATCTTATATTTAATTTCACAACAACTTGACATCAAATGAATAGTCCAATGAAAATTCCAAATGAATAACCCAGGGAGGCTGTATTAGTAGAGGTTCTACAGAAAAAAGAACCAATAAGGTAGTTGATAGATAGATAGACAGACAGATACTTATTATAACAAATTGGCTCACACAATTATGGAAGCTGGCAAGTCTCAAACCCTGCAGGGTATGAAAATCAATAAAGAAAACTTCATTTAGAAGGAGAATCCAAGATGACAACATAGGTAAACACCTACACTGCTGCCTCGCACAACAATTTCAAAACTACAACTAAAAGACAGAACAGACATCATCCAGAATCACAGGAAAGCTGGCTGAGTGGAAATTCTACAACTAGAGGGAAAGAGAGGGGCTCACAGAGACACAGAGGAGCTACAAAAAGCTTAGGTATAGAGACGCGCATGTGGAGAGAGCTGGTGCCGGAGTACCTGGCTGGCTTTCTCTGACGGGAGGGAGATGGAGACTCCCAATTTCATTGAACCCCTTATGCTATGACACTAAACCCCAGGTCTAGCCGAAACTCATACAGGGGGAGTTTGGACTGTGAAAAGGGAGAAGTGCACAGAAATTTAGGGGAGTCGCAAAAGGGCAGAAGTCTGGTGGCACGCACAGCACTGCGCGTAGAAGGCCGACTGCTGATTGTGCCACTGGCTTTCACAGTGGGCGGGAGACAGAGCCTCCCAACTGCACTACTTCTAACTCCACTAAACCCCAGTTTTGGTTGAAACCCTGGGGACTCAGACTCATATGGTCCCGAAGCGCAGGGAAGCCGGAAAGGCAGCAGTCTAGAGGCACTGCGAGACCACGTGCATGCACAGGGACCGCTCCAGTCACGTGAGACTCAGGGGCTGTGGAAGGCGGGGCAGACTGAAAAACAAGGTGGTCCGTTAAGCCCTGAGACTCCACCCATCCCAAGCTCAACACAGAGGCTTCTGCAGTTTTGCAAGTCTTATATCATAACGCTGAATCCAACACAGAAGTTCTCCTGGCATAGTGAAAATGCCAAGACAAAGGAAGAGATCATAAACAAAAGAAATGGAGGGAAACAAACTACTGGATATAGAGTTCAAAACCACAGTTATAAGGTTTTTCAAGAATATCCTAGAAAAGATGGATAAAGTTAGCGAGACCCAAGAGGAGATGAAAAAGGTCCAACTAGAAATTAAACATACACTCACTGAAATAAAAAATATTATACAGAGACCTAATAGCAGACTAGAGAAAGTCAAGAATCAAGTCAAAAACTTGAAATATAAAGAATCAGAAAACACTCAACTGGAAAAGCAAGAAGAGAAAAGAATCAAAAAATGTGAAGATAATGTAAAGAGCCTCTGGGACACCTTCAAGCTTACCAACATCAGAATTGTGGAGGTGCCAGAAGAAGAGAGAGAGCAAGATACTGAAACCCTATTTAAAGAAATAATGACTGAAAACTTCCCCCACCTGGTGAAAGAAATAGACTTACAAGTCCAGGAAGCACACAGAATCCCAAACAAAAGGAATCCAAAGAGGACTATACCAAGACACATCATAATTAAAATACCAAGAGCAAAAGACAAAGAGAGAATATTAAAAGCAGCAAAAGAAAAACAGTTAATTACCTACAAGAGAGTACTCATACGATTGTCAGCTGATTTCTCAACAGAAACAATGCAGGCCAGGCGGGAGTGGCAAGAAATATTCAACATGATGAGTAGCAAGAACCTACAACCAAGAACAATCTATCCAGCAAAGCTATCATTGAGAACTGAAGGGCAGATAAAGAGCTTCACAGATAAGAAAAAGCTAAAGGAGTTCATCAACTCCAAACCAGTATTATATGAAATGCTGAAAGGTACTCTTTTAGAAGAGGAAAAAGAAAAAGGTAAAAGATAAAAAAAAATATGAATAACAAATATATATCTATCAACAAGTGAATCTAAAAATTAAGTGAATTAAAAATTTGATCAAGAGAATAAACTGGTGAATATAATAGAATCAGGAGCACAGAAAGGGAGTGGACTGATAATTCTCAGGGGGAAAGGGGTGAGGGGTGTACAGGGAGAGCCTGGACAAAAATCATACACCCATGGATGAGGTCAACTGGAGGGAGGTAAGGGTAGAGGGTGGAGGGGAGTTATGGAGGGGGAAAAAGAGAAACAAAAATGTAATAATCTGAATAATAAAGATTTAATTTAAAAAATTTTTAAAGGAAAAAAAATAAAAGAAAGCTTCATTTAACATGGGGTTCTGGAAGCTCTGAATGGGGAACTCTGGTGTTATTGCTCACCCACCTCACAGACTCCTCTGACAGGAAGCTTACTTTACTACTCCAGGAACAGGAAGGAAGGTTTTTCTCCTAGCCCAGCAACAGGCCCAACCAATGAGAAACTGCCATGACTCAACCAATGGGAAGCCACTACACCTCTATCTCCTGTTTTCCTCCAATACACATTTTATTAATAACAGATCCTGATTACGCTCCCTTTTTCTCTATAAATTAACTTTTCAGTCCTCTGTTCTCTGGATTTGCCTATGGTTTGCCATAGCTTGCATGTCCTGAATTGCAATTCCTGTCATTCCCTAATAAATCCATTTTGTTGGTAAAATAACTAGCTGGGTTTTATTTGTTTGTTTTTAGGGCTGAAAAGGTGAGTTAGCAAGCTGGATGGATATTCAGGAAAGCTGATGGTGTAAATCCATTCTGAAGGCCTACAGGCTAAAGACTGAGGAAGAACTGAGGGATATGTCCCAGTTCAAAAAATGCTCTCTTACTGACCCAGAGGATCGGCTTTTTAGATCCTCTGGCACAACCACTGCTCTTTCTCCCTTACCTCCTTTACTCTCAAAATCTGCAATGGTTTGTCCTTCACTTACTTCTCTGCCAAAATCTAATCTCCCTCAGAACCCACCTGCAAGGCCTGGCCTGAGATTGGAGAGCAAACATGGGGATGTATTTTTCAGAGATTTCTAGAAATGAGCAACCCAGTCTCCGAGGCACAGAGGTGTAGTTTCTGACTGCAATTAATTTGAAGGTGAAAGGCAAAGCCAGTATCTGTGCATGTTTGTGCAGCTGAGTTGGGTATCTCAGGGAACCTGTGGAAGCACATGGGGTTTTAGGGACTACAAATTGAATGTTTCTAAAGACTGGGGATCCTTGGCATTGAGCTTTTTCTCCGTCTCATTCTCTCTGCCAACACAGCTGCATTTCTCTCCTGCTATATCCCTCCTCCTCTCAGAACTGACAGTGAGCAAGGACACATGCCTGCCTGCTCCCACTCTCTGCTAGACACTACCTCCCCCGCCCCGTCCCAGAACCTACCATTTTTAGTTAGTGGTGTTTCTCTGTGTATTTTGGTCACAGTTTAGAGCTAAAACATATCATCCAATCTCTTCCTTTATTTAAAAAATGTATCCTGAAATGCAGGCAGCAGAAAGTGTTAGCACAGGTAGAGATGAGCTTGACATTCAGAGGCTCAGTTAAGGCTCCAGTGCTTTCAGTACAAAATTCATGTGGCCAAAATGCTGTTAGTCCTCTAGACTTTGCTCTGTGTGTGTGTGTTGGGGGCTGGAAAGAGACAGAGCCAATAAAGACTTCCACCTCCTCCACCCTGCAAGTGCACACAGACTACAGACCCCAGCCAGCAAATCACTGCCGATGGGGCCAGGCTGTTTTGCTCAGTTCTTCTTCCTCAGATGCTTCCTCTCACCCTAAGCCCCTCACCCCTCCTTTTCTGATGTCACTGACAGGCTCTTTGTGGACTGCTCTGGAACTAGCTAAGAAAGTTTAGCTGGGGTGAGGGCCTGGAGAGGAAGGAGGAGAGAGTGAGGCCCATGCAGACTGGGAACTTAGTGCTGACAGCCTCTGAGTTTAGAATGTCTTTTCTCGCATATTGGTTCATGTATTTCAACAACTCTGAAAAGCATCTGCAGTAAGAGAACAACACAAGTGTTCTGTTGATCAGGTGTTCCACTCGCTACACTTTCTAGCTGTAAAGAACTAAATTATCTGGGGGATGAAGATGAACAATGCAGAAGACAGAAGATGAGACAGAAAGACCTAATGGAAATGAGGATAAAAGGGAAAGAGGAATTTAGAATTGATGGAGGCCTATTGGATCCAGCACAGAAAGGTAACCAACAGGTCAAACTTGCTCAAAAATAACTGAAAGAGGAGAAGCAGAGAAAGAGACGAGGCGAGAGAAGTAGAGGACCACGTGATGAGATTGCTGGCTTTGATGATTGATGAGATTGTTGGCCTGAAGCAAGGTCCCAAGACAAAGAATTTGGGCAGCCTCTAGAAGCTGGAAAAGGCAAGGCAATCTATTCTTCCCTACAACCTTCAGAATGAACATAGCCCTGCCTACACCTTGATGTTAGCCAGTGAGATGCTGGCTGGACTTCTGACCTACAGAACTGTATGATAATAAAGATAATAAATGTGTTGTTTCAAGCCACTAAGTTTGTGGTTATTTGTTACCACAGTCATAAGAAACACATGCACTGCCAAGCTGGTAAGTAAAGGATGTCACAGTGGCTTCAAAGTCCAAGCTTTTACCAGTCATACCTTTTCTCTCCCTCTTGTCCAATCTGTCACCTATTGATTGGTTAGTATAAATTTAACCCCTTCCTGTTTTATTTAATCCATAAAACAATACATATGACATCTTTAAAACAATTCAGTGGTTATGAAGTATCAATAGTCAATTCTTCACTCTTAGCCTTGTCCTTATATAAGCAATGCTCGATCTTTTTATTAAGACTGCAAGCATACCAATGGGACAGTCTTAATAAAAAGAATTAATACAATTTAATTCTTTTCATTAAAAAATCTATCTAGAACCCACAGATTTTTAATTTGTCCTTGGCAATAATTGTGTATTATATATAGTATTGTTTTATTATTATTATATTATTATTATTTATTATTTATTATTATTATTATTATTATTATTAATTATTTAGCAACGGCTCACTTGTTCATAAATAGTCTCACGGATTTATTTGTCTCAGGGCAGGCGCCAGTGTCTCCATCCTGGATTTGGGGCCCCATCTTCAAGCTGAAATTGACACAAAGCCAGCCCTCTGCAGTCCGGCCAAGCTCCGCCCCCGCCCTGGAGGCCGCCAATCAGTTCCCAGAACGACCCCCCTCCTCGCCCTCTTCCCTCCCACCCAACATTCCACCTCCCAGGCCTTGTCCACTGCTCAATCCTTTCTTTGCTGAGGAGCTCTTTTCCTTGGGAACTGCCGCTGCCCTCTCTTAGCCAGTCTTCTCCCTGCTACCCCGCGCTGCAGGGTTCAGCGGGACGAACGGTGAGTGGGGGTCAGAGATAAATTATGGACCAGGAGAGATCTGGAGGTGTCACGGGCCACCCCGAGCGCAGGTGGTTGGCGGGAGTAGAGAGATGTGAAAGCCCTGGGAGGCTATCTGTGTGCTTGTGGGGGTCAGGGGAGTTAGTGGGGCCTCTGCATGTCCCAAATGGGAGGGTGGCAGAGGTATTCCGCGCAGGATTCTTCGCTGTTATCTCTGGGATCCTTCTCTGGTGTCTCCCTGTAGCTCGGCCTCTATTTCCTTTTTGCCACATCGTTATTCACCCTTGCTCTTCTGGAGGCGTTGACCCACTATTTTCTTATGATTTTTTTCTTGTGCTCCACAGGAGTCATTGTGATTTGAGCTAAAAAATACCATGGATTGAGGCGATTGTCACCTCCTGTGATTTGTTCTTGAATTATTAGAATATAGCCTGCCTCTTCATAATTCCCCTCCCCCCAAGGTTAAAGTCCTCACCTATTCAAGGACTGTATGTGGGGCCCCAGAGTGTTGTGGTGGGGGAGGGAAGTGCAAGGTAAGGAGGGCTGGTGGTGAGAGTGGGTGCAGGGACTCTTGTGGAATATTTAGCCTGGAATGCATTTGGCCTTCAGGTAAGTGCTGAATTATACAGTTACCAGATAAACAGCCCTTGAGCTGGCCTCTGAGTTGACTCAACCTGCAATGGAGGGAGAAGCCCTTAAAGGAGGGAGAAAATGATTTACCAATGGGACAGTCATGGAAACTATTGGAAGAAATGCAGATTTAACTAGACACAAAGGACAGAATATCTGTCTAGCTGACCACCCATCCTTTTATACTCCAAACTATTTACTTGTGAATTGATTTCATTTCAATACAGTAGTCCCTATCTTCCATTCTGCGGTTTTGATTATCTGTGGTCAAACCAGGATCTGAACAGAAAACCACAATCTATTAAATAGAAAATTCCAGAAATAAACAATTTTAAATTGCATACTATTTTGAGTATCATGATGAAATTTGACACTATCCCTAGCATTCTCAACCAAGATGCCTTGACCAAAACATCACTGTGAGGTATCATGGTACTTGTGTTCAAGTAACCCTTATTTTACACATCAATTCTTTGCAATACGGGCCTCTGTATAAGAACTTGCTTCGCCCTGAGTAAAAGCAGAGAAACATAAAAGCCAGATTCTTTTGTAACCTAATCTCAAAAGTGACATCCCATCAGTTTGCAATCTGTTCATTAGAAGTGAATCACTAATTTCAGTTCACACTCAAGGCAAGAGGGTTATACAGGAGCATGAATACTCAGTGCGGGGTCTAATGGGGGCCATATTAAAAGCTGCCTACAACAGGGCATATTAACAAGTAATGTCTTCTAATATTATCTCACATGACTTCTGGTTCACATGTGCAGGAGTTTCCACTAAGGCATTGAATTACTGATTTATATAAGATTTGTGTATGTTCAACATTATTAGGTTATTTCCAAACTGTTTTCAAATATTGAGCCAGTCTGCACCTCTTTCAGTAATAGATGAAAGTCTCTGTTGTTTTACATATTTGTCATAACTTGGTATTATGAAATTTCATTTTTAGCCAGTATGGCAGAAGTGAAATAGTATTCCCTTGTGATTTCCATTAGCATATCTCTGATAAGTTATGAAGTTGACCATCTTTCCATACATATGTTGATAAGCTGTGGTGCTTTCTCTCTGTGATAATTCTGGACTTTGTGTGTGTGTGTATGTATTTTCTCATTTTCATATTGGGTTGTTTGTCTTCATATTGAGTCATTGGAATATTTTCTTTTAGTATATGTGCTGCCCAAGCAAGCACTGGAATGCTTTCATTATATAAATTGAATGCTAATTAATCCTTTGTAAGCAATATATGCTGGAAATATCTGTGTTAAATCTGGTGCTTAGCTTTTCTTTCTCTGTAAGTTTGTCTCTCTCAATGAACTAAGTTTTGAATTTTTATTTTAAGTGACCAGTACTTTCTTTTATAGATTTTCTTGAGAAAAATGGTTTCTCAAGGTAGTATATTAATTTTACTATATTTTCCTCTAAAAGATTTTATAATTTTGCATTTGGCAATTAGTCTTATTCCATCTGGAAATTTATTGTTATATTTTTATTCCATATGGGTAATTAATTGTCCCATCACCAGTGAGTGGTCAGCATGAATTTGTTTTTCATATATGAATGAATTTGTTTTAAGCTCCTTACTCTCTTTAATTATTTGTTTAACTGCACCAACACTAATATTAGTTTTAACAACTATAGTTTTGTAATTCTTAAAAGATTCTCCCACCTCTTTCTGACGTTTTAACAATTCTTGGGTCTTTGATCCTCCATATAAATATTTAAATAACAAAACAGAAACAAGCAAACAGACAAAGCTGCTAGAATTTTGATTGGTATTGAATTAATTCTATATATCAATTTGAGGAGAAATGGCCTCTTTAAGATGTTGAATCTTTCCATCTATGAACTTGGTATATACTCCTAATTTATTTAGCTCACTTTTAATGTTTTTTAAGGCTTTATAATATTTTTCATTGCTTTTCTTTTTCTCATTTTTGTTCAACTTAATTATATATACATTGTTTTTATTACTATTGTAAATTATTTATTTTACAAAATTTATATTTTGTATCTTATTATTGCTGTTGTGTAGAAATCTAATTGTTTTTTATATATTGACGTCCTGGTGCATGGATTTGTGCACATTAAAAGGAAATTAATTAGAAGAAATATTTTAATATTGCTATTCACCCTTTCTCTGTAATAGAAGTATCAACAAATTCACGATCGACAATGACAGATCAAAACACACGCGTACAACTGGTGCCAGCAAGTATTGTACATGTGCAAGTCAACTTAGCCTTTTATATATAGAGAATAAAGTTGCTTAATTAGACCTGCTTTATGATGTAGCTAAACTTTTTCCAGCCCAATGAAGCACCCAACTTCTCTTTCAGGTAATTGTCAGCAATAAAGCAGTAAATATCAACACAAAGCAGATTATTATTGTAGGTCACACAGGGATAACAAAGGGTAAAATATTTAACTACAGCAGTGTTTGACTATATTCTGTGCAGTGAAAACACCTGAAGTCATTTTCAAGTTCCACCATTTCTTACTTCTTTTTAGTTGGGTCAAGTTTCTAAATTTTCTAAATCTCCATTTTCTGGCTAATGAAAAGAAAATAGGATTCTACCAAATCTCCTATCTACCTGCTCCAGGACTTCTGTGAGGATCAAATGAGATGAGGCAAGTGTAAACACTTCACAAATATTTGGTTAAATTGTAAAATGTTTGCACCTGACTATAAAGCAAGTCAGGTTTGTGGGCTGAAGAAACTCCATGGAAGCTAGTCGCTTTGCTAGGGGAAGAAAGCCAGGCATTGCTACATGACATCATTACCTAGCACCCACAGCGACTGTTTCCAGGTTGGGCTGGGCCGTGTTGGCTGTGATTCGGTGGGTTGTCGCTTCAAGGTAGTGGCAGGGCCTGTGTCCCACTTGAGGAAAGCTGAGTGTTGGTTTGTCAGTGCCAAATCCATGGTGCATTTATTTTTAAATGGCCAGTGTGTATCATGGCAGCTCCTGTGTTGAGCATCTGCCCCCTGGTGGTCAGTGCACGTAGCTATCAATTGGACAGATAGTTAGCCTTTTATATATAGAAATTATATGTCAAACTTGATAAACTCCATTAATAATTCTAAAATTACCTATAGAGTCTTTCAGATTTGCTACATAAGTGGTCATATTATCTAAAAGTAACAATAGTTTATTTCTTCCTTTCCAATCTTTATAACTTCAATTCTTTTTATTTTATTGTCTTAGTGCATTGGTTAGTAAGTGGTTGGCAAACTGTGGCTCATGAGCCACATGCAGCTCTTTGGCCCCTTGAGTGTGGCTATTCCACAGAATATCACAGCCTGGGCAAGTCTATTTTGAAGAAGTGGCATTAGAAGTTTAAGTTTAAAAAATTTGCCTCTCAAAAGAAATTTCAATCATTGTACTTTTGATATTTGGCTCTATTGACTAATGATTTTTCTGACCACTAGGCTAGTACATCCAATATAATGTTGAACAAAATAGGGACAGGCATCTTGTTTTATGCATAAAATAAAGATTTTACCATATCAACTTTAAATATTGCATTCAATATGGTTATTTTGTAACTGGATCATGTCTAGAAATTTTATTGCCCAGATCAATGTCAAGAAAATTTTCCCTATATTTTTTCCTAGTAGGTTTATAGTTTCAGATCAAATGTTTAAGTCTTTAATGAATTTGAGTTTATTTTCATATGGTGAAGTAAGAGTCCAATTTCATTTTTCTTCATGTGGGTATTTAGTTATTCTAACACCATTTATTGAAGAAATTATCCTTTCCCCAATGTGTGCTCTTTGTATCTTTGTTAAAGATCAGCTGAATATGAATGTGTGGATTTAGTTAGGGGCTCTCTTCTGTTCCACTGGTCTATAAAACTGCTTTTATGTAAGTACCATACTGTTTTGATTACTATAGCTTTGTAGTATTGAAATCAGGCACTGTGATGCCTCAGTTATTCTTACTTAAGTTTTCCTAGGCTATTTGAGCTCTTTTGTGGTTCCATATGAATTTTAGATTTTTTTTTTTAATTTCTGGGGACAATGCCATTGGAGTTTTGATAGGGTTTGCATTGATCTTTAGACAGTTTTGGCTAGGATAGACATTTTAACATTATTAATTCAAAAAAATCTATGAACATAGAATATTCTTTATTTGTGTCTTCAGTTTCTTTCATCATTTTATAGTTTTCAGTGTAAATCTTTTACCTCCTTAGTTAAATTGGTTTCTAACTACTCCATTATAAATAGGATTTTATTTTCTTAATTTTCCTTTTAAACATTTTATCTTTGATATATGGAAATCCAACTGATTTTTTATATTAATTTTTTATTCTGCAACCATATTGAATTTGCTCATTAGTTCTTACAGTTTTTTTTTTTGGTAGAGTCTTTAGTGTTTTCAATATACAAGATCATGTCATCTGCAAACAGAGATGATTTAACTTCTTTCTATATGAATTTTTTTTTATTTCCTTTTCTTACCCAATTGCTCAGGGTAGCGTTGGTGGTATAGTGGTGAGCATAGCTGCCTTCCCAATTGCTCAGGGTAAAACTTCCATTACAATGTTGAAAAGTAATAGTAAGAGTGGGACTTCTTGTTTTGTCCCTGATCTTTAGGGAAAAGCTTTTTATCTTTGAGTATGATGTTAACTGTGGGCATGTAATATAAGATAATTTTTTCTTGTAATGTCTTTTGTCTTTGGTATTAGGGTAAGGATAAGGCTCAAACAATGCAATAACTTTAAAAATAGTTTTCTTTATTAACCCCCATTTTACAGCTGTGCTGTTATATATTTATTTTATTTTTGTATGATTTTGTATCTCACAAGGTATTTATTTAAACAGTTAATTTTAACACGTTTGACTATGTATTTACTCTTTCCAGAATTCTCTATTCTTTCATATAGTTTTTGGCTCTTATTTGAGATAACTTTCCTAAATCCCAAGGAACTCCTTTTTGTAGTTCTTATACTGCATTGCCAACAAATTCTTTCAGCTTCTGTTTATCTAAATTGTCTTCATTGTGTCTTTATTTTTGCTGTGCATAGAATTTTAGATTGTTGGATTTTATCTTTCCTTTTTTTTTTTTAAGAATTCCATTATGTTTTAGTTCCATCATTTCTTTTGAAAAGCCAACTGTATTATTGATCATTTGAAAGGAAAGTATTCTTTATATCTGGCTGGCTTTCAATTTCCTTTCTGAATTTGTTTTTTTGCAGACTGACTATGATGTAGCTACAGTTATCTTTATATTTATTCACTTAAGGAATGTAGAGTTTTTTCCATTTGAGCTTTGATATGCTTTTTTTTTTATCCTTTTGGGACTCTACACATAATTCACAACTTTTTACCATATCTCATACTTCTATTATGCCCTTTCTATATCATTCCATCTCTTTGTGCATCATCCTTTCTTCTTGTGTTATTTTTGGATAAATTTTATTAAAGTTTGTTACCGTTCACCAATTCTCTGGTCATTTGTATCTAATATGCTATTAAAGCCAACTATAGAATTCCTGATTTCAATTATTTTTTTTAAAGTTTCCATTTTATTCTTTTCTGACTTTTAAATCTATACTGAAGTTCTCCAGCCTTTATTCTGTTATATGTGAACATATTATTCACAGTTAATAGAAAGTCAGTTCCTGTCTAAGAAGCACCTTTGGGTCTGTTTCTATTATCTGTTGTTTTCCTGAGTTCTTAGCAATTGATCCTAATTTTTAGTCTCCCTCTAAATTTTCAGTTGGATGTAGTATGTCATGAATAAAAATTATAAAGTTCTGGTTGATGTTATTTTTCAAACAGAATTTTTTCAGGGGTAAGGGCAAGATAAAGTACCAGTAGATTAATTTCATATTATCAATGGCTAGTTTTACATTTTAGAACTGCTCCACTTTAGTTTTTTCCTTTATCCAAGAGCATAGTCCTTATTACTAAGGTGTCATTTTTATTCATATGCTGTGGAATTTTTTTTTAATATTTTATTGATTTTCTTACAGAGAGGAAAGGAAAGAGATAGAGAGCCAGAAACATCGATGAGAGAGAGACATCAATAAGCCGCCTCCTGCACGCCCCCTACCGGGGATGTGCCTGCAACCAAGGTACATGCCCTTGACAGGAATCGAACCTGGGACCTTTCAGTCCCCAGACCGACGCTCTATTCACTGAGCCAAACCAGTCTCGGCTGCTGTGGAATTTTTTATATCTCAACTGAAAGCAGAGTGTGTTGCTAAGAATCATTTACTTTGGTGGAACTTGACCTCCACTGCTTTATTCCCAGAACAGTGCAACTACTGAAATGACTGTTCAATTGTTTTAGCATTTTAGCCACTCTTCTGCAACTGGGGCAGAGGGAAGGGAATGAGAGGTTGAGGGGGAAGCCTTCCTGTGCATGCCTAGCTTTGGAGTCAGCCAGTGATTTAAGAGGAATGTACACGTAGATTTTTAGATTCACTTCCCTGAGATTTCTTCTTCTGTAAAGTTTTATGCTTTGAGTTTCAGTGGTTTGGTAATCTGAAGCCAGTCAGACTGACACTTTCCACTTGGCCTCAGTTACCCTGCAATGTGAACTGGAAAATGCCTGAAAGGAAAAAGCCATAGTGAATGTGGAGCTCATGTCCTATTTTCCTTCCCTCAAGATCAGAATTTTTCAAATCCTATTTGTTTTGTTGGCTTTTCAGAATATTCCATTGTTTCCTATATTTTTTTCAACTTTTATTGCTATTTTTCAGCAGGAGTGTTTTTCCAAACAAGGTATTCTCTCAGCGTCAGCATTGGAAATCTCTCACTGTTTTATCTCACATCTCAGTTATCAAAGATTATTTTATTTCTTCTTGAGCTACATCCTTTAAAATTTCTTCAAAACAAACCTTTTATAATAACACTTCAGTATTTGTTGGTCTAAAAATAAAATTTTAAGAATCTTGCAGTAGAAGACATGCCAGGATGCACTATCAGTGAAAAAATAGGAAGGGTAGCACTTGGGTAACTTCGTTTTAGACTACATGGCTGGTGCTGCTTTGAACACTGTAGTACATGTCTTCTGGTGGCATGTGTGTGCATTTCTATTGGGTATATAAATAAGAGTGAATAGTCATTTTTGTTTGTTTTTCAAAATGATTTTTGTAACATTTTAAAAATATGAAATGTCTAAAGAACAGAAATACTGGTCTATCCTCTCACTGAATATGTCACTAAATATGTCCTTATTTTTCCTGTTAGAGAGACATAAACATAAAAAACAGAATCAGTCCTGGCCTGTGTGGCTCAGTTGGTTGGGTATTGCCCCGTGCATCATAAAGTTGCCAGTTTGATTCCCCATCAGGGCATGTACCGGAGGTAGCAGGCTCGATCCCTAGTAGGGGGAGTAGATGGATGTTTCACTCTCACATCCATTTTTCTCTCTCCTTCTCACTCTTTCTCTCTCTCTCTCAAAAAAAAATCAATTAAACAAATAAAATCATAGTTTTTCACTGAAATATATAGATTGAAAGTATTCCTCAAGCTCATCCTTTTTAAGAACCACATAATATTTTGCAGTATGATTTTTAATATATTTTTATTAATTTTTTACAGAGAGGAAGGGAGAGACACACCCATCAGTTGCCTCTTGCATGCCCCCTACTGGGGATGTGCCCGCAACCAAGGTACATGCCCTTGACCGAAATCGAACCTGGGACCTTTCAGTCTGCAGGCCGACGCTCTATCCACTGAGCCACACCGGTTAGGGCATGATTTTTAATAAAGTGTTCATTCATTCCTATGTTGCTGAGTATTTATACAACTTAATATTTTAATAGTTATTTCAATACTTTAAAGATGTAATGGTAGTCTCTATTACTCAGAGCAGAAACTGGAAAGAAAAAAACAGAAACTCTAGAGGAATTATAAAAAGGGAATGATACAGAATTTAAAATTGAGTTATTAATGTTAAGTCTGAAACAAAGAAAGAACCCACTGAAATTTGGGAAGATATAGAAAGAAAAGGTTTAAGGGAGGAAATTAAAAGAGCACAAAGAAGAGGAGGAAACTTTCAATACAGGAAATTTGTAATTTAATAAGTTTTCTATATCAAGTTGCTGTTTGTTTTTTTCTTTTTTAAAATATATTTTTATTAATTTCAGAGAAGAATGGAGAGAGAGAAAAATAGAAACATCAATGATGAGAGAGAATTATTGATCGCCTACCTCCTGCACACCTCCTCCTGAGGATCGAACCTGTATCCTGGGCATGTGTCCTAACTGGGGACGGAACTGTGACCTCCTGGTTCATAGGTCAACTCTCAACCACTGAGCCACACCATCCAGGCTGTTTGGTTGGGGTTTTTTGTTTATTTGTTTTTAGGAGTGATCCTAGGATTGCCTTCCTCAGCACATCCATCTATTTTGTCCATCAATCCATCAAATGGACATTACAAAGCACCTGTTCATGGCTACATGAAGTGGAGAATCTAAAGAAGGAAAAAACACAGTTTTTGGCATATGCTTACTCTAGTTTGAGAATTGTAATGAAATCCTGAAGTAATTACAGGATGTGGTACTCTATCCCCTTTACCACTAAATCCACATTCCCGTGCAAGGTCCAGCCTAGACACTGTTTTGTGGTTGGGAGAAAGTTTTTTTCATGATTTCTTCATAGGGTCAGTTAGGAACTCTGAGAACAGAGGCCAGACATGCTTGGTAAGGGATGAGGAAACAGGAGAATGTCCAGAGACCACACAAATCTTTCAGAGATTTGGGACCAACCATAAAAAGGGACAAATGGTTTTCCCCCAGGATCTAAACTTGAGTTCACAAAGCTAGATAAGGAGACACTTGTTCAAGGCAGGACCTGGTCAGGCATAAAGCCTGGTCCTGGCTCAAACGTCAAGTGCTGGATTCAACTCTTACTTGATTAAAATGAGTCAGGACTAGGAACAAAGTTTAAGAAACACAGAGGAAGAAGTCATATTTATAGAGTGGACACTACTAGCTATTTGAGCAATAATATTTTACCTATTTTTAGTTGATTAAATTTATCTATTTTTCTCACAAAATAATACATACTAATACTAAAACTCTAATAAGGTTTACAAAGAAAAATACTTATAAGTAAGCTACTCTTTCCTGTCTGAAGTATTGATTCTAATAGCTTGATGTAGGTTTTTCATATAATTTCTATGTTTATGTAAGTATATAAAATATTTTTAAAGTGTTTTTTTTTGTACAAAAATGCAAACTCTTCATTTTATTAACACGTTAAATGTTTATTTAAAATGAGTATAAATATAGCCCAACAGCTGGCAAATATATAGAGCTATAACTCATCCTTGCGAATAGCTACGTGTTGTTTTACATAAAGATTTATCATAATTTATTACGCATTTCCTTATTAGCAAATAGTCTCACAGTTTTATTTTTCAACGAATTACTCTCCTACACTCCCGGTGCAGGCGCCAGTGTCTCCATCCTAGATTTGGGGGCTGCATTTTGATGCAGAAACTTACAACAAAGCGGGGCCACTGCAGTCAGGAGAGGTGGGGGGCGACCAGGCTCCGCCCCCACCGCCAGAGCTGCCAATCAGTTCCTAGGAAGGCCCCCTCTGCGCCCCACTCTGCACCACAGACCGCCTCCCCCCACCGGGCTCCCAGCTCAGCGCCGCCACCAACATTCTGATCTGCAGGCTGTCTGTCCCCCTCCTCGTCACATCTCTGCAGAGGAGCCCCTTCCCGCTCCTAAGCAGCCCGGAGTGGAAATTTCTGGACAAGCCGGTGAGTCCTGTTCACCGTTTCTGGAACCGGAGCAGGGGCCTGGGCGCCCCGACCGAGTCCCGGGGTCCCGGGGGGAAGAGGGCGGGGCGGGGCCGAGGCCTGGCGAGCACTTGGGAGGGGTGCCTGACCACCGGCCGGGGAGGTGGAGGAGGGCGGGTTTGGGGCCGGAGACCGCTTGGGCCAAAGGAAGCAGATGTTTTTCAAAGATTTCCTGCGTTTTCTCTTTGTCGGTTTCTGCGTTTTTCTACCGCGCTAGTTCTTAATTACTGCGTGCTGTATCCTCCTCCAGGAACCTAACAGTCAGGGATCTGATACATCCCTGTATCAGAGGCTGACGTTTTATCACCTTTGCTTCAGCTGTGGGGTGTGTGTGAGTGTGTGTGTGTGTGTGTGTTCCTTTCTAAGAAACAAAATCTGACAAGATCTTTTCCCCACCAAATCTCTTGTTCCCTTCCTCAGAGGTAAGTCGGGTGCTATCCTTCCCATGTATATACGCGTTGTTGTTTTTCTCTAAAATTCAGTATTTTGGGGTTCTACCTTGTGGCATTATCAGTCTAGCATTTCAGACCTGAAAGGGATTTAGCAAGCCAGTGGCCAGTTGCCTTGTTGATCTGAGAACCTTCCGCCCTGGAGAATATCAGGGACCTGCTCACTGTCAATCGGATAGTCCTGGACAGATGGGGATCCTGAATTCGAGGTCTCTTGATGTCTCTTTCTGGTGTTTTCTCTGTGTAAACCCTGCCACTGAACTCACCTACCCGCATTCCCCTTTGATTATTGTTTACATGAGTCAATTTGGGGAAAAGCGGTTGAAGGGAGATGGGGAAAGGAAATATGACTTTAATTGGAACCAAAACCCTCATCAGGATGAAAAAGATACGCATTTTCCTGAACATGAAGTATTGTTAGGATGACCTGAAGATTTGTTTCACTTAACAATCATACAGTCTTACTGTATGCCAGATAGCGATTGAAGAAATTTACAAATCCACTCACCTAATTTAAATCTTACAATAAATCTGTAATATAGGTAACTCATTTCATCCTCCCCATTTTATAGGAAATAACATTGAGGCATACAGGAATTAAGTAAATTGTCCAAAGGGACTCAGCCCATAAAATGCAGCCCCGAAGTCTGAATCCTGGCCATCGGGTGACAGTCGGGGCTTCTAACCACGATACCACCCTGACTTCCCAGGCTAGGAGTAGCACCTGAGCCAGGAGAAGTCACCACATTAGGTAGGGACTTGCAATTTATAGAAGGGAGGAGCATCTGCCAACGGATCATTACAGAGGACTTAAGGGAAAGAAATAGGATTTGAAATGTCCTCTGAAGAATAAATTTTAGCTATCTGTTGTTTGAAATATATTATTATTTTTTTTATTTACAAAAAGTAACATGTAACAATGCAAACAATGTACGTAGTGCTATGTAAAAGTTGCCCTTCCCTGTTCCTCTGGTTAAACAGTATTATCACATAGAGATCTATCCTTCCCTTCTCCCACCATAATACAAATATGCACAGGGCTGTTTTTATTATAAAAAAAATGAAAGCATACCAAATAATTTCTACACTCTTTATTTTTTTTCCCCCCCCTGGCAATACTTCAAGTACATTTCTCCAACTGGATGGAGATCTGAGTCCTTCATAAGAATGGAATAATATCCCATAGAATGTGTCCTCTAGTTTGTTCAGCTTTTCCGTATCAGTGGCCAGAGAAGTTTATATCTTGAATAAAACGGCCGGCCCCACTGCCACCCGAGTGGGGGCCGCCGCCGCCGCCGCCGTGTCCAGCTGACAAGACCCGGACACAAAGAAGAGCGAGCTGTCCCCGGCCAAGCACCGCCCCTCGCTCGGCCCCGCCCCGGAGGAAGTGGCGGGGAGGAGACTGCCCGGGAACCCCTCCTCCGCTCCCTCTGCCTCTCGGCGCTCCGCGCTCCCCGCCTCGGCGCTGCTGGCGGAGAAGACCCTCACCCGCCACCCCGCGCGCGCCCGCCGCCCCCGCCGCCGCCGCCGCCCGGTTTTAAGTTGCAGGGCGTCCCGGTAAGTGGCCCTCTTCGAGTGCCCGCGGGCCCGAGGAGGGCCGGTGGCGGCGGATCGGCCCGGGTCTGGGGGACAGGGCGGTGCGGGAGGCCGAGGCGGCTGCAGGAGGAGCTGCGTGAGCCCAAACCGGGAACAGATCTCTCGCGATTTGTGTCGCAGTCCTGCTCGCGATTGTTCTGTGCTCCCGGGCTCTGCGTCGCTCCTGCCGCAGTGCTTCTCGGGGCCCTGATGTATGATGTCTGTTTTTAGCTGAGTATGCATGCACAAGACTGACCTAGAGGAACAGCATCTAATTCCGCAGCTTTAGGGGGTGAGAATACCGTGGCCCAGGGAGCAGGATGGGCTGGCTCAGAGTCACACAGGTGGCTGGTGACAGAGCATCACTTCTGCCCTGCTGCCCTTTGATCTTTACCAACTCCTTGCCTGGAACCAAGATCCCGCACCCACTAAGCACAGGTCCCCCGGGAGCCTGGAATGTGCGGTAGAGGGGCCACTGGTCCCTCCCAAACCGCAGCGCCGGCGGGCCAGCTTTCCCTCGGCGCCACTCCTCCCCTACCTGAGGCCCTCGCCTCTCCTCTGACGTCACCGACTTGCTCTTTGTGGCCTGGCTCTGGGCCCGGGGAGGAGAAATCTCGCCCGGGTGAGGGCCGACAGAGGAAGCGAGGGAGAGGGGTAACACACCAGGGCTCAGTAGTGACAGCCCCTGGGACTGTAGACCGCTCCTGTCCAGCACTCTGCATTGGACAGGACACCGCCCTCTGAAACACTCTGGTCGACAGCTAATAATAGGCAGCACCAGAATCTTTAAAAACACAAAACAGGCCTTCTCCACCTCGGCTAGTGGTCCTCCATTTTGCTGTTGGGCTGGGAGTCTGGCAGTGAGATAAATGACAAATATGAGTGAGAAAGAGACCCAGGGGAACTCAGGAATCCAGAAGGGAGTGTAGTAAGATCAAAACAAGGGAATAGAAAAAGCCAAGTTCTGAATGGTGCTTTTGTGGGAATGGGGGAGGGAATGATTCCAGCGAGTTACAGGCAGACCTTCAGAGATAATAGGAATGGTCTGGTTTTTTTTTTTTTTTTTTAAGCTGAGTAGTGGTATATCAGAGCCTGTTTAAATTTTAAAATTATTTTATTTTACATTTATATCCTTCCACATGTATTATGTATTCTTTTAAATTATAAATTGAACCATTTTTAAGTGAAAATCATTTAAATAAGTTTGAGCTGGGAATATCTCAGACAGAATATAAAAGAGGTTGGATCCACCCTAATTCTGGCTTAAGAAAAATTCATGGACATTTAAAACATATAAGGAAAAAGAAAACGGTTTTATGGAAAAAACAGCATGAAGAAGAGAAGATCTATCAAATTGGATGTTTCTGCCATGTATCATTTTTCAAGGCCAGGGAGGCTGTTTGCTAAAGAAGTTATCCTAGGTTGACCCTTATACCCACACGTTATATCCATCATTCATTCAATCCCATCTACAGAGTATCTATTCATTATCCTAGGAAATCCAAAGAATCTGACCTCAGACACTTGCCCTCCTTTTTGGACTTGAAATTAAATTATTATGTAGGATATGGTACAATAAGCAAGACAGGCTCACTACCCTCCTTCCTATCTATATTTATATACTTTCTTAAGGGAAACTTTATGTAGGTACCATGGGATCATTTTGTAGCAGGGATAGGGCATCTGTGAACCTCTCTCTCTGAGTTATAAGTTGTGCCTGGGGTACATTCTGTTTCAGAGGTGCCTTGGGTTGCAGAAAGTTGGTGGGCCTGAAAGAGAGGATCCATGGAAGTAGAAGCAATGATGAAGAACAGGGGAGAAGTAAAAGGGGTTTCTCCAGGCTATGTCCATCTGAGCTCACCATGCTTGGAGGGCAAACAGTGACACAGGCATAGAGAGGAGGCATTTGGTTTAAAAGCAGTGTCGGAGTTACCAATAGCTGGTTAAAGTGGGAACAGAACCAGCTGCAAAGCTCAAGGAACCCCCAAAGAGAAAAATCAAATTTATTGATGGACAGATGCACAACTTGTTGGGAAGTGAAGAAGACATTTTGGGACAGTTGGTCAATATAATTTATATAGTAAATCAGCATGTATTTACTTGGTTCATTGAATTTATATTACCTGTGTTATTTTTAATTGTAAGAGTTATACAGAAAACTATTGAAAGGATGCAGACTTGTATAAAGGAAAAGAATACTGTTTGCCTCTTCCCTTCCTAATGTATGTTGAAATGTAGCTTCATAGATTTTCTACCTATATAAGAAACAGTCACTTAACAGGCTTATCTGTTGCTGCTATGTAAAAATGTGGACTCCGGAACTAGATTTCCTGTATTTTAAGGCTGGTTCCACCACCACCTATGTTACTTAAGCAAGTAACAGATTCTCTATAGGGCAGTTGTTGTTGTTTTGTTTTCTTTGTGGTTTTTGCCAATATATAAATAGGGAAAATGACAATACATACCTCATCAGGATTAAACAATTTATGTAATGCACTTATAAGAATGCTGGGAACCTGGTTAGCACTGTCTTGTCATTACTACTACAAAAATTATTCTATTACTATTATTATTTATATCCATACCAAAATGGGTTTGTATCCTTTATATTATGATGATTTGAAAATTTCACTTAAAATATACCTAGGATATTCTTCTAGGTAGGTACAAAATAGATGTAACTCATTCTTTGTAATAGCTATACAATACTCTAACATGCATATTATCATGCTTGACTCACGCATTCTCCCTCTCAAACATTGTCTTGCCATGTACACAGCTTTGGTGTCAGACTAGGGCTGACTCTGCAGCCTCACTCATGGGGAAACTGACAGAGAGAAAGGGAGCCCAGGCATACCCCACGCACCTTGGGTCAGCAGTCTAGCCCAGAATGATAGAAGGAAGAGACCCATCGGTAAAAACCCTCCTCTTTTTCCCTAGTCCCCTACTTTCCAGCTCTCCAAGCCACCTGCCTATCCCTTGTCACTTCACAGATATTTCTTCTGGGAATTAGCTTAGAGGACAATAAGAGAGACAAAAATGTGAGTTCCCTGTTCTGGATGCTTACTGAATAGTCCAAGAGAGAAGAGGTCTAAGAGTTGCTTTCCATGGGGAGTGTATGGGTGGCTGGTGGAGGCTATGCCCCAGGGTCGTATCTTGCAGCACAGTAAGCTATGGTGGCAGGATATGTGGATAATAAGTGTGGTTTTAGGTTAGAGATCCTGTCTATACTCACAGGAGTCAAAACTAGTTCCAAGAAAAATTCCGTGTCATTTATCTATCTCCATTTTTTAGGCCAATTTTTGTGAAGACAAGCATCCTTGTATATGTACTTTAATAGAGCTTCTCTTATTTCTAAGAAAGATTAGCATAAGAGGGGTCGCTGGTCTAAGGATAGGTACACCTTTGAAACTGATTGCCACTGTTAGATGGTTGTCAGTTTTTCAGCCCTTTCAGCAGATGTGACATCCCCAAAGCCTTTTGGACATTAGACATTATTAGCTGCCTTGATCTTCTTCACTTTTTTCTCCATCTTCACCACCTCCTTTTTTGACAATATGGGCAATATACATTATATTTTCCTTTTCCTGACCAGTGACATTGAGTATATTTTCATAGACTAACTGGCCTTATAAATTCCCTCTTCCGTGAATATCTTCTCTTAGGAGGATAGGATTTCAACAGGTAGAAAGACATGGGATAGGGAGCAGAATGAGACAGAATGGGAAGAGAAGCTAAGGTGAAAGCAGGGCATGTCCAGGGATGCCCTGTGTTCTGGAAGCTGTGGCAGGAAATACAGCTGGAAAATTAAGGAGCAGCCAACCCTGGAAGCCTCACACCCAAGTACTGTGGTTTAAGGGTTCTCTTCTGAGAAATAATGGTGGCTTTAGAAAAATAGAGGTGACAACAGGTAACTGGTGATAGAGAAACTGGATCAGTTTAGTGAATGAGTGAGTTTAGTGGCAGCGTGATTGGGAATTGTGAATGAGGACATTGATAGAATGTGGAGCAGGGGCAGGTGGGACACATCTGTGACTCTGTGCTATTTATTTGTGAACACCAGGAGGAGCAGGGAAGGGACAAACTCTTATTAATGAAATGTTTGCTGATTGTATCTTCTTAGTAGTTCTCTGGCGTAGAGGTTATCCTCTTTAACAACTAGGGATATCAAGCTTGGATAATTACCTAAGAGAAGCTAATTTGGAGGGAAAAGAATAAATGTAAGATTTCTTTAGTTTTAGAGACTGATGCCAATCAGAGAGTGGCTCTTGCACAGGGGCCTTGAGTTAGTTTATCTGTTCTTCACCAGTTACATCAGGACCAGGGCCTTTCCATTGTGGTCTGGGAAAGGCATGGTACCTGTGCCAAGGGCTTTTTCAAGGACTTACAGGAATTCTTGAGAACTCAATAGAGTATTAATTAGTATTAATATTGGCTCCAAAATTATGAAAACTATAAAAATCAGAATCAATAAATGCTTAATTCAGTGTTTGTAAAATCTAACATTAGGTTAGGTTTTTTGTTTATAAGAATTTTCTATTATGCACATATTCAGTTTACATTTAACCAAATAATTATAAGAAAGATACATAGATATATGATAATTGAATATTCATAATATAATAAATAATTGAAAGACACTTAATCTATGCAATTTCCTTTAATCCTCAGGACAATCTTATGTGATAGATCCTATTATTCCTACTTAATGAGTGAGGAAATTAAGTCTGAGATGAGTTGCCTGATTTCACAGTTAGTAACAGCAAAGCTGAGATTCTTACCCAGTCAGCTTAACTCCAGAGCTGATCTTGTAATACCTTGAGAATGAGCCTATTCTCTGACAAAGGAAATAGAAAAGTGGTAAGTGCCAAAGATAAAATCATAAGGAATACATACATTTTCAGAAGAGGTAAGAGAAGGAAAGGAAGTAAATGGTTCAAGAGGTGGCAGATAATGTGGGCTTGGATCATAAGGTTAGTGGTGGTGAGAGCCTCAGGAATCAAGAGAGCAGTACTGCCCACTGAGTAGAGTGATCAGTGAGGATGACAAGCCTTAGATGTTCACAGTATGGAAACACATCTGTCCTTGGGGAACTGTTCCAATAAAGTGGAAACAGTGGAGGTAAGACTGTAGAGTGTTCTTAGTGGGGTGCTCATGTGATTTTTGTGAATATACATCCACAGACATACACACCTTCCTCCATCTGGACAGGTGCAAGTAAGCATCTGCCATAATTTCATAACTTGTTGCCTTCTGCTTATCTGGGATCAGGACTCTAGCCACAGAGGACTTCTACTTTCCTCTTAGCCTGGCTGTGACTATGGCCAAAGCACTATCTCTGAGAACTCAGACTGAAATTCTGGATTCCCCAAGCTGGGATTAATAAGATCAGTGTGAGAGACAAGTGGGGAATGGGGAGGGGCGGGGAAACAGCATGCTGCATCACTGTATTAGTTTCTGGGAGCTGCTAGAAGAAATTACCAAAAACTAGGTGGCTTAAACAACAGAACAATATTCTCTCACAATTCTGGAGGCTTATGAGTTTTCAATCCAGTTGTTCTTTCTGGAAGTTCTGAAGAAGAATCTGTCCCATGCCTCTTTCTAGTTCCTAGTGTTTGCCAGCAATCTTCGGCATCCCTTGCCTAGTAGATGTTTCATTCCAGTCCCCGTATCCTCTTCTTATAGCATTCTCCCCTGTCTCTTTGTGTCTCTGTCCAATTTTCCTCATCTTATGGGGATACCAGTCATTAGAATAGAGCCCTCTCAAATCCAATATGAACCTCATCTTAACTTGCTCATATCTGCAAAGACCCTATTTCCAAATAAGATCACATTCACAGGTTCTGGGGCTTAATACCTAAACATCTCTTTGGGGACACAGTCTTCACTTCTGTTTGTTTCCTTTGGTGATGAAAAAACATTGAGCCCTTTTAGTTTGACCCCAAGAATTTAGAGGACAGAGTGTTATAGGGTCTTCTAGATTGGAGATACTGCCACCCCTGGTGAGTGCCTGAGTCATTTCATGATGTCAGTCTTATAAGGGTGATGGAAGAATTGCCCTGGGTAGTGGAGGAATGACCTGATTTGTTGAATCTGCTTTCTCTCTGCAGAAGCCCATAGCCATGGCGACCCCCTCAGCTGCCTTTGAGGCCCTTATGAATGGAGTGACAAGCTGGGATGTCCCTGAAGATGCTGTCCCATGTGAATTGCTTCTTATCGGAGAGGCTTCCTTCCCAGTGATGCTGAATGACATGGGCCAGGTCCTCATTGCTGCATCCTCCTATGGTCGAGGCCGCCTGGTGGTGGTATCCCACGAGGACTACTTGGTGGAAGCCCAGCTCACTCCCTTTCTGCTCAATGCAGTGGGGTGGCTTTGTTCTTCCCCTGGGGCTCCCGTAGGTGTACACCCATCCCTGGCACCTCTGGCCAAAATCCTCGAGGGCTCTGGAGTGGAGGCGAAGCTTGAGCCGGAAGTGAAAGACTCCCTGGGGGTTTACTGTATTGATGCCTACAATGAAACCATGACTGAAAAGTTGGTCAAGTTTATGAAACATGGAGGAGGTTTGCTCATTGGAGGCCAAGCCTGGGATTGGGCCAACCAAGGCGATGATGAAAGGGTTTTGTTCACATTCCCTGGGAACCTTGTGACCAGTGTGGCAGGCATATACTTCACTGACAACAAAGGAGACACAAGCTTCTGTAAAGTGTCTAAGAAGATGCCCAAGATTCCAGTCTTAGTTAGGTGAGTACATTACCTCAGTGGGAATTGGTCCCAGGTTAAAAAACAGACACTGTATTTGTGTTCAGGTTATTTCTAGACTATCAGAAGAGAATTTGGAAGATTCACAATAAATCAACCAGATTTTTAAAATATCATTAATCACAGGAAGTGCAGGGTCTCCATTGCAGCTGCCTCCTCAAACAACTTATCTCTGAGGGGAGAAATTTCTTAGTGACCATTATGTCCCTCAGTATCTAACTTAATAAAATATATTGCTGAATTCTAGAATTGTCATGACAAATCTGGAAAGGTTCATAGAAGAAGATTGCTTGCACCTGAAGTGTGAAGAAAAGAAAATGGACAAGAGGAATGCCATAAAACAGTCTAGAGCAGTGGTGGCTAATTGGTGGTCTGGGGACCACTGGTGGTCCATGAGATGTGAAAAGTTGGCAACTGCCGGTCTAGAGAGCTGTGGCAAAGATTTTCAAATGTCTGCCCAGGTGGGATTAGGATAGCAGTGAGAAGCTGAAATTGCAGAAAAGATAGCAACAGTGATGTATGCTATATCTAGGAATTAGGAGAGGAATTTACCTCTGGGGACAAAAAAACAGATGTTGGAAAATGAAGGAGGTATGCGATTGGTACAGAGAGAGCTACACTGAAAGCCTTTGAGAGTACTGCCCAGCCTGTTCTGTTCACATTGTGCTCCCACCCCTCTGACAGTGCTGAATAACGTAGGTTGGTTGGTGGTCAGTAAACTTGTATTGGACTGATAATTGAAAGAGATTAGAAGCTGGAAGTCCCAGGAGTAGAAAAGGTATACCAGGCCACACCCTATATTGTACATTAAAACTCTTAAGCAGAGCCAGAACCGGTTTTGCTCAGTGGTGAGAGCATCAACCTGCAGAATGAAAGGTCCCAGGTTTGATTCTAGTGTGCCTTGGTTGCGAGCACGTCCCCAGTGGGAGGTGTGCAGGAGGCAGCTGATCAATGTTTCTCTCTCATTGATGTTTCTAACTCTTATCCCTCTCCCTTCCTCTCTGTAAAAAATCAATAAAATATAATTGGAAAAAAAAAAAAACACCTCCCAGCAGAGGTATTTCTGACCGACAGAAATAGAGTAAGATGGAATTGGGTGAGGAGGGCATACCAGGTTTAGTAGAGAGACAGGGAATGAGTGTCCTGGCATAGAACTCCTAGAATACCCCCAGCTCTGTTCTCACATATGCAATAAAGAGAGACACAGTTATTCAGAGGTATAATGACTGATCAAATTGATCAAACTTCAGCTTGCCAATGATCTTGATCCGAAGGAATGGGAAGGTAAGACTTGACCATAGTTCTAATTCTTACCAGCTTAATCCTTCTTAGTTGCCTTAAAAGATGTATTTCTCTATCAAAACCATGCCTCTTTTTTCTTTAGCTGTGCCTAAATCATCTCTCATCATCAGTGATTTTAATTAGGGGCTAGTTAGGTTGTCAGCCTGTGAATGTGTGTGTATATGCACACATGTGTTTGCATGGGTGAAATCAACCTGAAGACTACCTCTTGAGAAAAAAAGTTGACCTAATTAGGGAAGTATATAGAATCTATTGTAGAAATTATGGGTTATTATATTAGTTATTGATTAGGTAAGATTACATCACACCTTTTGACTCTGGTTATACAGAGTCATACCATCACTCATATGGTAGATGGGTAATTTTTTTATTTGTTTATGAATTGAGAATGGCAATAGTGATTTTCCTGAGTGAACTGGCTGAAAAGAAGTAAGCAGAAGAAAATAAAAGATACAGTGTGTGTGTGTGTGTGTGTGTGTGTGTGTGTGTGAGAGAGAGAGAGAGAGAGAGAGAGAGAGATCAAATAATGATTAAATGCATAGTTGATATTAGTAGGGAAAAATGAGAAAACAATCCTCTCTCCTTTTCCCCACAGTTTTCTTAATATTAGCTCTCAAGTGCCCAATGCTGAAATAAAAGCATTGAGCTATCTTTCTCCCACCTGGTGTTGTGGAGAAAAAACTATGCATTTTTCAAAATTCATTAATTGTATACCTAAGTTGAGATAATTTTACTTTATATAAATTAAACTGCAATAAACCTTTAAAAATAGGTTCTTTTAATAGGACTTTGAAAAATAAGTAATCAGGATGTAATCAGATTCATGTATAAGGATATGCAATTCAGCACTATTTGTAACAGGAAAGAGTGGAATGGCTAAATAAATTACAAAATTATTAACCAACCACCAGGAATACATGTTTCCAAGAATAGTTAAGGACATGAAGAAAATCCTTTGGGGAACACTACTAAATAAAATAAAGTAGGATACTTAACTACTATTCAGTATGTTCCTAATTTTGCTCAAAAAATATAGCTATGTTTAGAAGATATTACATAAGAAAAAGGCCAAAATATCACTAGTGGGTAGATCTTTCGAATCTATATATATAAAAGCCTAAGCGACCATTTGACCATTAACTATGACATGCACTGACCACCAGGGGGCAGACATTCAATGCATAGGCATGGAAACATGGAACAGACTGATGAATCACAGAGGGAAGGGGGAGGGTGGAAAGAGATTAACCAAAGATCTTATATGCATACTAAAGGTCTGGTGCACGTATTCGTGCACTGGTGGGGTCCCTCAGTCTGGCCTGTGGGGATCAGGCCAAATCCATGCACCAGGCTTCTGATATACCCCAAGGGGTCTCAGATTGAGAGAGGGTGCAGGCCAGGCTGAGGGACCCCACTGGTGCATAAATCCATGCACTGGGCCTCTAGTAAGGAATAATGGTAGATGATTTTTACTTTTAAACTTTATTTTCCAAATTTTATTAATAAGGCATATATTTTATTACCTTGCTTCACATATAAGAACATTAAAAGACAAGTAGTTTAGAAGTCACATTAAAGATCTTCCACATCTATATAATACACATTTTTATTACCTAAACAGAAAATATAAAACAAAATTCTCTATTAGTAATTATTTTCCCCTGTCCTTTTTAATCTCTTTCATATACATACATATATGTGTGTATGTTTGTGTGATGTTATATATATCATATTAGAGGCCCAGTGCATGAATTCATGCATGGGTGGGGTCCCTCAGCCTGGCTGGCAATCAAGGCCAATTGGGGATGCTGGCCTGCCAGGGGAATGGGCCATGGGAGATTGGCCAGCCAGCAATCAGGAGGGCTGGCCAGTGTTGGGGGGCTGGGGGGGGGGCGTAGGGCCGCAGGAGGTTGGCCCTAGCAACAAGCTAACCAACAGCCAATTCCATGAGAAATCAGGTACCCTCCTCCCTCCTGTCTGGGTCCAGGGTGTGGGTGAACCAGATTCAGGGCTATCAGGGCCTCAACAGCAAGCTAACGAATGGCAGATCCTGCAAGGAATCGGGCTTCCTCTTACCTCCTGTCTGGATCCAGGGTGCAGGTGAACCAGATTCAGGGCTGTCAGGGCCCCAGCAGCAAGCTAAGGCACAGCCATTCTACAAGGAATCAGGCTCCCTCCTCCCTCCTATCTAGCTCTGGGGGGTGGGTGAACCAGATTCGGGCCCCAGCAGCAAGGTCTGGGTCAGTGTGCATCATAGCAACCGGCCGGTCATCCTGTCATTCAGTTGTAGTGGTCGCTTAGGCTTTTATATATATATGAAATATATATATATTTGTGTGTATATGGCATTATATATATGTTGTATATGTGTATGATATATGTATGTGATGTGTGTATATATACCAATATTACCAATATTTTTGAATTATGATTCTTCTTCATGGGATACTCTTTTAAACTACTTTTTACTAGTAAATGTTGTTGGATTACCCCAGCTGGTTTGGCTCAGTGGACAGTGTCAGCCTGCAGACTGAAGGGTCCCAGGTTTGATTCCTGTCAAGGGCACATGCCCAAGTTGAGGGCTCAATCCTCAGTAGGGCGAGTGAAGGAAGCAGCCAATCAATGATTTTCTCATCATTGATATTTTTGTTTCTTTCTCCCTTCTCTCTGCTCTGAAATCAGAAAAGATATATATTTTTAAAAGTATTACATTTTTAAAAACACAATACAACTCTTTTCATCTGTGCATATTATTTTCCCCTTTCACTCCTAATTATACATTGTTGTCATCTTGGTATGCATTCTATTTTGAATTCTGCTCATAAGTATTTTTCATTTTATACAATCTTTAGAGTTGAATATGTGTCTTATTTAATCATTGCCTATGGTTGAGCACTTGGATTTTTCTCCACTCCTGTTGTGATAGTAATACTATACAAAATATCTTTAGAACATTTTAGAAATATTAGATAACACAAGACAGCAAGATGCTTCTCTCAGAATTCAAGAAGAATGATTATTTCCATCACAAGTTGAGTGAGGTTACAATTAAAAGCCGCTGTGGATTTAGTTCTTCTGCCAGTGTCCTGTTATTTATTTTTAAACCCTCATTTGAACATATAAGTGCACATTAACCTTTAACCTTTAATCTCATTACTTGCACATTTCTTATATCCTGGGAAAAGTGCAGACTTTAGAGAAGGCAAACTTTAGTCTGTCTGGTGCTTTCTCTAAAACCTTGGGCCTGAGCTAACCTCTCTAAGCCTCATCTGTCAAGTAAGATGAATATGACTACCTTTCAGGGTGGTTGTGAGAAGTGAATGAATTAAGAAACATGTTTAGAGTACCTAAAGCATTTTAATTATTTTGATCATCCCATCTCCATGCTATGGTACATAAGCATATGATGTCATGAATATCACTAATATCACTTTCAACCATTGAAAATTACCAGGATCCATCATTATTCTCTTTTGCCCCAAATCATATGTGTTATCCCAGTTGTATTAGGTATTGAGATTTTAATTGATATTTTTACCTACTTCCTCCACCAAACTGAGACAGCACCATCATGAATGATTGCTACATTATACCCCCTTTACACATTTAACAAAACAGGTACTAGACACCAATAAAACATTTAATGCAGTTAAGCATATCATTAGATAACCAATCTTGGGAAAATTTCAGGAAAATCAACCAAAATATTTAGTCCACTCTTATCTTTAGGATAAAAAAAGTCCTTGTCCCATTTTAACCCAAATCTCAGTCTTTTATTAAAGAGTTCTAATTCTATTTGGTCAATTGTACATTTATTTAACCAGCATTTATTGAGTATATTCTATATCCCAGGAATTTTTTTCTTCTTTCAAGAAAATTATTTCCAACAATCTCAGAATTAGGAACCAGAAACATCTTCAATAACCCGAGTCATAAGAAATGGCAAAAAAACAAGTAAATGTTGTAGGAAGAAGTCTGTGATACCATGTGTTGGTAGAACATAGAACCGGGTCTACTGACAGTCACTGCACAGTGTGACCTTGGCATCTTCCAATTCTCTTTTTCCTTTCAAGTGGAAAGTATTGGAGTAGAACAGGGATGGGAACGTCCAACCCAAGCGCCATATAAGGTCCACAAAATCATTTGGTCTTGCCCTGCTAAGGCTTTAGGGTGAATTAATTAAATGTTTGATCAAATATAGCAGACTAACTTTTAAGTTTATAATTTTGTATGGCCCAAGAATGATGTTATAAATATCCAAATGGCTCTTGGTAGAAAAAAGGTTCCCCATCTCTGAAGTACAGGGTTTTTGTCCCCATTTTAGCTTTTACTCCAGTGAGACTGGTTTCAGTTTTCAGTGATATCTCTGTATTCAAAGTCAATCAGAAATGCAGAGAAAAGACTGGTGTACAAATGTTCATGCTCTAAACTGTCCAAATGCTTCAAGTACTTTAGCTTGTAAAAACCCCTGTTAAACCTAATTGACAAACATTACTAGGGGCCCAGTGCATGAATTTGTGCACCTTAAAGGGAACTGTGGACAGTGAGGCTGCAGTGGACACAGGGACGGGTCTCTGACCATCCTCCACATCCCTGCCCAGCCCCTCCCACCATGGCCTCCAGTCCCTCTCTGCTGGCAGCCCCACTCCCACCACTCCCACACGCTGATGGCACCAACCCTGCTCGCACCCACTGAAGGCATGGAGCAATTGGGCTGACACCAGCAGTGAGTACAAGCAAAGGCTGCTGCCCCGATCCCCCTTCAGGAGCAGGGGAAGGTGGATAAGCCCTCAGGAGCAATTGGGCTAGTGCCAGCTGTGGATGTGAGCAGGGCCATCGCCAGCAGCAGGTGCAAGAGGTGGCTGCTGGCCCTGATTGCCTCTCAGGAGAAGAGGGAGGTAGAGAAGCCCTGAGAGGTGATCGGGGCCAGCAGTGGGTGGATGCGGGGCTGGTGTGGGCACCATATGCAAGCACCAGGCAGGACCATGGCACTCAGGAGCAAAGAATTTTCAGTAACTACCAGAGGGTTGCCCCATGACAGCGACTAGTGCCCTGCCTTGGTCAGGCAACCCCATTCACTTGCTCTACCATCCCACCATGGCTGATACCCTCCATTTTCCATGTGTGCCCCCTGGTGGTCAGCACACATCATAGCAACCGGTTGTTCAGTTGTTCTGCTGTTTGGTCTATTTGCATATTTGGAATATATATGTGTGTGTGTGTGTGTGTGTGTGTATGCTTTATATCACCTTCATTTCAAAAGATGAAGAGATATTATACACAAAAGCATCTTTTTAAATTCCAAATCATTAAAATTTCAGAATTTTGAAAATGTAGTATTTACTTAAAATTAGCTCAAACAAAACAAAAAAAAACACTAGATTACTGAAGGTAACATGAATATGACTCCTCACATAGTGTGGAAAACAACAATAATGGAGCAGATATTAATAAGCTTATTTTTAACAAGGATCCACAATCTTTGGAGGTCATTGCTAGTTAGTTCTATGTTAGGCATACTGGAGGCCTGGTACATGGAATCATGCATCCATGGAGTCACTCAGCCTGGCCTGCAGGGATCAGACCAAAACTGACCCTCCGACATCCCCTGAGGGGTCCCAGATTGCGAGAGGGCAGTTCATAGGTGACACACCCCAGAATCGGGCTCCCTCCTCTCTGCTTCTGGATGTGTCACTTGAGAACTGCAGCTGCCAAGTCACCACAGCTCAGCAGCTTCTGCATTAAGTGTCTGCCCCTTGGCGATCAGTGCACATCATAGCTACCAGTCAAAGCATCTGCCCCATGGTGGTCATTGCAAGTCATAGCTACTGGCCAGATGGTTGAACGGTCAGAGGGTCACTTAGGCTTTTATAAATATAGATATAGAATGCTGATTATAGATTTTATGTCAAGATAGTGGCCAGGCATGATAGGAGTTATACTTTCCTAACTCATACTCTGAGTTTCTTACTACATCCTTAGCCAACCTAATGTAAAAGCCTAATATGCTAAGTATCTGGTCGTCCATTCCTCTGTTCAACCAGTCAAAGCATAATATACTAATGATATGCTAAGGCCCCTCACTATGATATGCACTGACCACCAAGGGGGCAGACAGTTGACTGGTTGATCAGTCTCTATGATGTGTACTGACCACCAGGGGGCCGATGTTCTGACCAGTAGTTAACTTGCTGCTGGGGTCCGGCCGATTGAAACTAAGCAAAACAGGCCAGAAATGCCCTGGAGCCCTCCTGCAGTCTCTCCCAGACTGGCCAACCTGCTGTGTCCCTACCTGGTACTAATTATGCATCAATGGGGTCCCTTGGCCTGGACTGTGTCCTCTCGCTAACTGGGATCCCTCAGAAGACGTCAGAGAGCCAGTTTTGGCCCGATCCCACAGACCTAAAAGGCTATTATGCAAATCGACTGTACAATGGAATGACTGGGCACTGATGTGCACTGAGCACCAAAGGGCTGATGCTCAACACAGGAGCTGCACCTGGTGGTCACTGTGCTCTCACAAGGGGAGCGCCAATCTGCGAACAGCGAGTGCAGCAGCAGTGGTGGGAGCTTCTCCCACTTCCACAGCAGCACTAAGTATGTCTGACTGATGGCTCCCAGACTGCGAGAGGATGCAGGCAAGGCTGAGGGACCCCCGGTGAATTTCATGCCTCTCACTGTTTCTCACAAAATAAAGTAGAAGTTTTTTTAGAGTAAATGCAAGTGGGATGATACTGCACCATAGGAGAGAAATTGCTAAGTCTCAATTCAGCTTTCTTTTCCTTTTTATGAATATTCTCCTTTCTTCAGTTTCAAAATATATGCTTCTTGGTGGGAAAGAATGAAATAATTCAGAAGTGTACAAAGTAAAACATGGAAGATCTTTGTCCTCTACCTCTCCCTCTGCCTCTTGCTAATTCTGTTTTTCTCCCCAGAAGTGATCACTGCTAACAGCTTGTGTCTTTTCTGGATCTTTTCTACATTGCTGTGTATGCACTAGGGTTGGGGTGGGAGAGCTAGTGAGGTAGAAAGAGATACAGAGAAAGAGAGATCTGCACTTTGATTCTCACTTAATATATAACATTTATTCCATATGCATGTATAAATAGGTGCATTATGCTTTGGAATTGCTATATAGCATTTCACAGTTGGATTGTTCCATAAGTCATTTAGCATTAGTACACATTCAGGTTATTTTCTCATTTTTCCCTTATAAGCAATGATACAATATTTTTTTTCCACTAAAACCCATAGACTTGATATACACCTATTCATTTTTAAATATTCAACAAGCTTCCTTTTAGAAACATCTTACTTTTAAAATCTTCATACATGTATGGCAACAGAAAATTGACTAATGAACTCACATGTACTCATCCCCAGGGGCCACAATGATCAACTCCTGGCTGACTGGTACCCATTCATACCCCCACCCCCTCACTCTCTCCCTTCCAGGCTGTTTTGATGAAAGTCCCAATCACTGCATCATTTCATCTATAAAATAATGTATCTCTAAAAGATAGAGACTAATTTTTTTTGTTAATACTCACCTGAGGATATTTTTCCATTGATTTTTTTAACTGAATTTGGTTTTATTAATAAAATAAATTAAGATTGATTTATTGATACTCACATAGAACCATAGATAAAGCTGTAAACAAAACGTACGTTCAAAATAAATTACATCAAATACAAGATCTTGGATCTATTGTCTACTTGCCTAGGATGTGTTCTATTATTTCACATTTAAAGTGAAAGTGAAAACCTCAAGTCAAGATTTGGACATTTATCTTGGCCATCTGTAATAATCCTTTTTATTTTTCAGTGTACTTGGCAAGCTCTGCAGTGGGTGAGAGCTTCCATTGTCTCTTCTCTTTTTTTAATGTATCGTTATTGTTGAAAATATTACAGATGTTTCATTTATTATTTATTTATTTATTTATTTATATATTAGAGAGAGTGGAACGGAAGGATGGAGGGGGAAAAGAGAGAGAAAAACATTGATGTGAGAGAGACACATCGATTGGTTGTCTCCCACACACACCCTGATTGGGGCCAGGGATTGAACCTTCAACCCAAGTACATTTACCTGACCTGGAATTGAACCCATGACCCCTCAGTGCACATACTAACACACTAACCACTGTGCACACAGGCTAGGGTAAGACTAATTTTTAAATAACCACAATATTGTTAACATATTTTTAAATAGCATTTTTCTGACTTAACAAAATGTCAATAACAGTGGTTTTCTGAAAGCATTCTGTAAATTTCTCAGTGTATTTGGTATATTTCTCTGTACAAAGCCCTTTGGATTATTCATATTTTTGTGCTTGCTTTGACAGCACATATACTAATAGGATTGTTCATATTTGATCTAAGTGGGTTCTAAAATAATTACTTGATACCCCTACTATGATTTTGGAACTGAATTTGGCATTTAGTTTATATTCAAAGCTATATTTTGGGTTCTAAGAACATGAATTTTTTTATGGTTTGCACGTTTTTGTCAGTATAAAATATTCTTTTTTTCTTGCAACTAATATTTTTCACATCGAATTATATTTTGTTTAACATCATATTTACTATTCCTATCTTTTTTTGTTGTTGATCCTTTTAAAAATATTAATTTTTTTTAGTATCAGTTTGATTGTGTAATACAAACAGAGCCTTTGTCATTTACAAGGGGAAAATCCATGTATATAATTGAGAAAATTGATGTTTGTTCTATTTGCTATCATCTTGCTCAGTGCTTTCTGTTATACTTGGTTGTTTTTAATTTTTTCTCTATTGTTTGAATTTCTTTTTCTCTTTTCACTAATGGGAAATTACAGTTTTTCTGTTGTTTCCAAGTCATCTTTAATTTTTCCTCCAGATCTTTATTTAAAACTTTTCACACTTACGGGAAAGTTGAAAGAATAACATAATGATAACCTTACTTATCACCTAGACTCACCAGTGGTTAGATTTTGTCACATCTATATTATAAAAAGGTAATACGCAAAGTAGGCCAAGACTCCATAACGGGTCATAACCAGACAGGAGGAGGTTGCCCACGCAGGTGAGGCCCAGAGCAGAGATGGAGACAGGAGCAGACACAGGCAAGGGGACTAGGGGACACTGCGAGTCAGGCACAAGTCCCGGACCCCTGCGGCACTGTCTGGCCTGACTCCAAGTCAGGTGCAGGTCCCAGCCTCCCGCGGGGTGTGCTGGGCTTCTAATATTCTATAGAAATACACAGGACAAATTATTTTGCTTAACCACTTCAGAGTAAACTCTGGACATCCTGACATTTCAAACTTAAAACACTTCAGCATATATCTTCTATATATCTCAAGGGCATTGTCCCACATAAGCAAAACATAGCTGTCTCACTCAAAAGTCACATGGATACAATGCTGTTACCTAATGCCCATATTTAAATTACTGCAATTGATCCAACAATTGTTTTTTTAATTAAGGATCCAACCAAAATAGTTCCCAGCTCTTCTTATCTTTTAGTACATGAGCATGGAATTACCCCTTGGCTTGAATTTGTCTAATTGCTTTCTCAGGAGTACACTCAGTTCAACATTTTTGGGTAAGAATACTACACAGGGTGACATTGTGTTTATCAAAATATATCAAACTGGGAAGACTTGTGGTCAATTTGTTATTGGCAATGAAATTGGACATTTAGTTAAACTGAGGTTTGCCAGATTTTCCTATTGTAATAGTGCCTTTCCCCCATTTAAATAACTTAAATAATGACAATTTGAGACTATTAATATCCTGTTCAACAGTCTTTCACCCTGTGGTTTTATCAACCATTGATGATCTGCGCCTTAGTCGATATTTATAAAAGCGTTTGCTTCTACCACTTGGGGAGCTCCTGTGTTCCTTAATGATTCATATGAAGTATCACCTCCTCCAAACACTACCCCCTCCTCTCCTATTATAATATACTAGTACAGTAGTCCAAACCGTGGCTTGCAAGCCACACGTGGCTCTTTGGCCCCCCAAGTGTGGCTTTTTCACAAAATACCGAATGAGTCTATTTTGAAGAAGTGGCATTAGAAGAAGTTTAAGTTTAAAAAATTTGGCTCTCAAAAGAAATTTCAATCGTTATACTATTGATACTTGGCTCTGTTGACTAATGAGTGTGCCGACCATTATACTAGTAGATACCTCTCTTCCGGGAACCCATAGCAACATGATGCTCTAGGACTTACCACAGCTGAGTATAGGTTTACTTGTAAGTTTCTCCCAGGATTGATTGCATGCTTCTTCCCAGAGGAACTTTCCTTCCCCACCCTCACAACATTATGTTGTTGGTTCTGTGGTTGTTTTTAAATTCTGTTTGCCTTGGTATTGCTCTGTACTCATGGACCGCCCCCCTCACCACCCCCTTTTTTGTTTAAGAAAGCAAATGTATTATAATTTATTTATAGTTGGTATTCTTTGTAGGTCCAATTGTCCCAAACTTGGCAAGTTAAGTCCCACTAAGATGAGTCTTGAGTCCTCTGACACACCCCATCAGTTTTTAATACTTAATTATTGACACAACAAGATGTTGCAGGTTTACCTGGTCTTCTTCACGTCCAAAACCTAGATTCAGCCATGGGTTCAAGGAATCCTGATCCTTTTAGTGGTGAATAGTATTTAGAAACAAAGCTCATCTAGGTGTGCTCATTGCCATTATACTGTCATCATTTCTGGACCCCTAAAAAACAGAGCCAAGGAATATATAGGTTTTAAACCTGAATCTATACCAATAGCTCCAATTTTCATCCAAAACCACAGAATTCTTCTTCTCCTCCACCCACTCCATGTTTGTATCTTTCTATCATAGTGAGAACACTGGTTTCCAGCAACGTCATTATGTACTCATTTGCTTAGTCCTGTATTGCACACAAAATAACTTACTATTCCCCTACTATTACCAGCAGCAAACTTACTAAGTTTAGGATTTTTTTGTAGTTAGTTAGTTGTTGTTATCCTCAGAATATTCTACACAGAGCATAGAAAATACTCCGTTCAAAAATTACTTGAATTGTTTTTTCATTTGGTCCTATTTTTGTTTAAAGTGAGTTTTCCACCATATTTGTTGATTCAATTTTAATTTTTGAATATGTAAACTGTGAACAAGGTTACAACAGCAGAATATATATTCTTTTTAAGTGCATGTGAAATATTCAGGAAGCAAGACCATATGTTATGCCATAAAAATGTTTCAACAAGATTAAAAGGATTTAAATCAGGCATAGTATGTCCTGATCACAATGGTATTAAGTTAGAAACCAACAGCATATGTAATACCTAAATATGTATAAGTTAAAAAACACAAGTACTCTGTAATTCAAAGAAGAAATTACCAAGTGTAATTAGAGAATATTTAGAACTGAATAAAAATGAAAACACAGCATGCCAGAATTTATGGAATGCAGTTAAAAGCAGTGCTTAGAGAGAACTTTAAATGCTTTTATTAGAAAAGTGAAAATTTTAAACTCAGTGGTCTAAGTTTCCACACCAAAAAGCTAAAAAAAAAAAGGAAAATCAAACTAAACCCAAAATATATGGAAGGAATAACAGATAATCAAAATAAGAACAAAAATCAATGAAATAGGAAATAGAAATACAATAGAGGAAACAAAACCAAAAACTGATTGGTAGGGGAAAAAAGCATGATAAATTTCTAGGTATACTGGTTAGGACAATAACAGAGATAACACAAATTATAAATTCTAGGGATGGAATAAAGGACATTAATACAGACATTAAAAAGATAATAAGAAAATATAACAATTTTATGCCAATAAATTTGACAACTTGGATGAAATGGGCAAATTTCCTAATAGACAAAAACTATTAATATTAAAAACTATTAATTAGAGTTGAACATAATTTAAAAACATTTCAATATTAAATGCAATGTGGTAGCCTGGATTGGACCCTAGAAAAACATTAGTAGCAAAACTGGTAAAATTTGTCTAAAGACTAGACTTTAGGTAACAGTATTTTACCATCGTTAACTTCCAAACTTCCCAGTTTAGATAAATGTCCTATCTATACTAATAAAAACATAATATGCCAATTAGACAGGACGACCTTCCAGACAAAGCCATGGCAGGGGCCGAGGCAGAAGCTGCTACCTTGTGGGGTAAGAGGGGCCCAGGCAGCCACCACAACGGAGAGGCCTGAGTCCCTTGCACAAATTTGGTGCAGAGGGCCTCTAGTGATTATATAACATGCTAACATTAGGGAAACTGGGTGAAGGGTCTATAGGAAACTGGGTGAAGGGTCTACTATATTGTCAACTTTTATATTTATTGTTTTAAAATAAAAGTTTTACTTAAATCAACAATGATGCAAAAAAAAAAAATTAAAGAAAACCTCCAGACCCAGATAGTGTTACTGATGAATTGTATTAAACATTCAAGGAACAAATAATACTAAACCTACATGAACTCTTCCAGAAAACAGAAGAGAAGGAAAATTTTTGGAACTTGATTTATTAAACCAGCATTTCTCTGGGACCAAAACCAGAGAAAGACAACCCAAGAAAAGAACACTACAGAACAATATCCCTCATGAACAAGATGCAAAAGTTCTTTTAAAAAATATTGTAAATAGAATATAGCGATATAGAAAAATGATAATACAGCATGATGAAGTAGGGCTTACCTTAGGAATGTGTGGCTGGTTTTACATTCTAACATCAAATTAATTCACCATATTAACAGAACAAGTAAGAAAACCATATAATTCAGGACATGCGCGCGCGCGCACACACACACACACACACACACACACACAGCACTTGACAAACTTTAATATCCAATCAAGATAAAATGTCAGCAAACTCAAAATAAAAAGGGACCCTAATGTGCAGGAGTCATCTCTGAAAATCCAAACTTAAGAATATACGGAATGGTAATAAAATACCCTAAGATTGAGAACAAGGCAAGGAAGAATATCTGCTCCCACTGGTTTTAGTCAACATTGTTCAAAAGGTCCTAGCCAAAGCAAATAGACAAGAAGAAGGCATAGGGATTAAAAATTGAGAAGTAAACCCATGTTTATTTGCAGAAAGCATGATCACCTATGTAAAAAAAAGTTCAATCTACAAAAAAAACTACTGTAATAATTGAGCAAAGTTGCAAGATACAAGTTCAACATATAAAAATTAATTATATTTTATATACTAGCAGCCCAAAAAAGGTTATTGAAATTAAAAATACAGTATCAATGATGTTTCTCTCTCATCTATGTTTCTAACTCTCTATTCCTTTCCCTTCTTCTCTGTAAAAAAAAAAAAGAAGTCAATAAAATATATTTTAAAAAATACAGAATCAATTAAAACAGGACCCAAAATCATAAAATGCCAATGGATAAATTTAACAAAATATGTTACTGGACCTGTATGTTGAAAACTACTAACCATTATTGAGACAAACTTAATAAAACCTAAAGAAATGGAAAGATACACTCAATGTGTATTTTAATGTATGGGAACACTCAATATTTTAAACTGGTGGTTTTGACATAAGGATAGACATACAGATGAATGAAACAGACTAGAGAGTTAAAAAATAGACCCACAGTTTTATGCTCAATTATTTTTTGACAAGGTGCTAAGAATCTTTTCAACAGATGGTTCTGGAACCCTTATGAGGGAAAAAATAAATCTTGAAAATGTGTCCCACTCCATACATAACAAATAATTAAAAATGGATCTAGACTTAAATGCAGAAGCTAAAATTCACTGTTTTTCAGTGTTTCCTTGCAGCTTCCTTCTGATCATACAGGTGCCACAGCGTTACCTATCATAAGTGATATAATCACCTCTGGGATCTCAGCTTATAGAGACCCCTCTGCCCCCATATTCGGTAATAATCCCATAGGCTCCATCTCCAGCTTGGGTAGGAACAGATGGTGCTCTGAAAAAAACATATAGCATAGATAGGCAGCAGTCCTGAGGGCTGGCAATGAATGGGTGAAGAGCTGGAGTAAGATAGTCAGTCTTCTTGGGTTCAGGTAACAGGAAGGTCTCACTAGAATTCCCCTGGCCCACATCTATATCCTATATAATAAAAGCCTAATATGCTAAGTGTCCAGTTGTCTGGTCAGCCATTCAACCAATCAAAGCATAATATACTAATGATATGCTAAGGCCGCTCAACTGCTCGCTATGCCATACACTGACTACCAGGGGACAGACAGTCGACTGGTTAACCATTTGCTGTGATGTACACTGACCACTAAGGGCAGATGCTCCAACCAGTAGGTTAGCTTGCTGCTGGGGTCCAGCCTATTGGGACTGAATGAGATGGCTGGACACAACCTGGAACCCTCCAGCAGTTCCTCCCAGGCTGGCCTACCTCCCATGTCCCTCCCTGGCCAGGATCGTGCACCAGTGGGATCCATTGGCCTGGCCTGTACCTTCTCACAATCTGGGACTCCTTGGGGGATGTCAGAGAGCTGGTTTTGGCCCGATCATGCAGGCCAGGCCAACGGACCCCACTGGTGCACAAATTTGTGCACTGGGGCTCTAGTACTGTATATAAAAGGCTAATATGCAAAGTGTCCCCTTGGGAGTTTGACCAGGAGACCGGGTTTTGATCCCTCATTATGACATATACTGATCACCAAAGAGTTGTGCAGAATGAAGGAAGGCCCCAGGCGGCAACCAAGGAAGGAAGGCTCCAGCTGGCAGCCATAAAACCCCGATTGGCCACGATCACCAGCCAGGCCTAAGGACCCTACCCGTGCACGAATTTCATGCAGTGGGCCTCTAGTTTTGAGATAATAGTGATTCTAACAGCACCATGAACTCAGCTGTCCATTGAGGTTTTTTTTTGCAGAAAATTAATGGCATAAAATTTACAACCAAGACTCCTTATAAAGATGAAAAGATGACTTTCCATTCAGTTCTTTTTTTTGTTTAATACATTTTTATTTATCTCAGAAAGGAAGGGAAAGAGAGAGATAGAAACATCAATAATGAGAGAGAATTATTGATTGGCTACCTCCTGCACATCACTCACTGTGGATGGAACCTGAAACATGGACATGTATCCTGACCAGGAATGGAACCCTGACCTCCTGGTTCATAGGTTGACACTCTACCACTGAGCCACACCAGACAGGCCAATTCTTTATGTAATGCTTACAGGGCACTTTTAACACTTAAATCCAGACTATTTCACATATAGTGTTGGTAAACACAGCAAGGCTTTCTTCAAGGTTTCCTTTGGAGCATTTGTACACAGAGATTAAGCAGAGCAGAATCATTGCTGAATTCTTCTGTCTTCCCTCAAAGGAGTCTCCATACCCAGTGAGGTCAGATCTGCCCAGTAGGTTCTCCGTTCTCCTGGAAGAGCTAAGAATGATATTACTAGTAAAGCTGACTCTTATTATATGCCAGGTGCTGTTCTAGAGCAATCTGCAGAGCCTCTCCTTTAAGAGAACACTGTCTTTTTTGCAGTTGTGAAGACGATCTCTCCGAGGACAGAGAGGAGCTTCTGCATGGGATTTCTGAGCTGGACATCAGCAACTCGGATTGTTTCCCATCCCAGCTGCTAGTGCATGGAGCTTTAGCCTTTCCCCTGGGGTTAGATTCCTACCATGGCTGTGTTATAGCGGCTGCCCGCTATGGCCGGGGCCGGGTGGTAGTTATGGGCCACAAGGTACTATTCACTGTGGGTAAACTGGGCCCCTTTCTGCTCAATGCCGTGCGCTGGCTGGATGCGGGCCGCCGAGGCAAGATCGTGGTGCAGACAGAATTAAGGACAATGAGCGGTCTGCTTGCAGTGGGGGGCATAGACACCAGCATTGAGCCCAATCTGACCAGTGATGCAAGTGTCTATTGCTTTGAGCCCACGAGTGATGTAGGAGTCAAGGAGCTGCAGGAATTTGTAGCTGAGGGCGGGGGCCTGTTTGTTGCAGCCCAAGCCTGGTGGTGGGCCTTCAAGAACCCTGGAGTGTCTCCTCTGGCTCGGTTCCCAGGGAACCTCCTGCTCAACGCCCTTGGCATCAGTATAACAAGCCAAAGTCTCAATCCAGGACCCTTTCGTACTCCGAAAGCGGGGATAAGGACCTATCACTTCCGCTCCACTCTGGCTGAGTTTCAGGTTATAATGGGCAGGAAGAGAGGGAATGTGGAAAAGGGGTGGTTGGCAAAGCTGGGTCCAGATGGTGCAGCTTTTCTGCAGATCCCTGCAGAAGAGATCCCTGCCTATATGTCTGTGCATCGGCTCCTCAGGAAGCTGCTGAGTCGATACCGGCTTCCAGTGGCAACCCGAGAGAACCCAGTCATCAATGACTGCTGCAGGGGTGCTATGCTCTCCCTGGCCACTGGACTGGCCCACTCTGGGAGTGACCTCTCTCTGTTAGTCCCAGAAATTGAAGACATGTACAGCAGCTCCTATCTACGCCCTTCTGACTCTCCTATCACCGTTCAGGTCAACTGCAACAATCCAGGTATGGAATTAGGGGTGGGAGCTCAGGGTTGAGGGACTTAGACATGGTAACTTAGCTCATTTCAGGGACCTGATCACTTCCAGAAGGTCACCTCCACCCTTTGTCATGTACCTGGGGATTAGGTAATGTTTGCAAGAGTTGAGTCAGGGCAGCGTGGATAGGAAAGATGTACAGAGCTCATGAAAAGCCTGTGGAGATGCTGGGTGGAGATGGGATTATGGAGGGGGAGTAAAGTCCTTCCATGCTTTTGACAGGCACTCGATATTGCTGGATGAGCACTGGGCTGTACATACCTGGAAGGCAAATTATAGAGGTTTCACTGCCTGAAGCTGCTGCCTCTGCTGACCTGAAGGTAAGGCCACAACCCACCTCCCCAGGAAACATGGAGCCCAAATGTTCTTGCTTTCACAGTTGGCATCTTGATCCTCATAAAAACTCTATTGGCAATTTGGGACATGTACTTTTACCCCCATTTTAAGGATGAGGCAACTAACATGTAGAACAGTTAAGTCATTGATAGAAATGTATAGATCTGATTTATTTCAGAGCTAGGAGTCAAATCTAATAACCTCCTCACCCTGAAGTTTTGTGCATTTCACTGATATCATAGAGTAGGGAATAGGAAAGGTGCCATGTGGAAGGCACCCTAGCACACAGTGGTATTCAATAAACCTTAGTTCACTTCCATCTCATATGCGTCTCCCACCATAGCACGAGGCCTTTCTGACTCCAGCTTCTTCCTAGGATGCCAAAGACTGTTCCTTGCTATCCCTAGACCCCCTCAGCTCTGTCCCTTGCACATACACATACCCTAATCACATATTAAGTTGCAGTACTGCTCTTTCTCTCTTGAGGGTCTCTGTAACAGGACTTATTCTGTACCTGGCATTTATCCTATGTTCAATTAGCATAAACCCAAGAAAACAATTCTAAGATTCCACCAAGGACAAGGGTCACTACATTGGCTCAGGAAGCAGGGGTCTTATAGATTGGAACTGAGTCAATCCTCTACCACATCAGCCTGTCACACTAGCTGCCACTGGGCCTCCTCTCAAGTCAGCAAAAGGCTGTATCCTTTCCCATTGCCAATACTAGAGTCCCCGTTGTGGAACACCTACCTGGTGACCCTCACATCAGCATCTCAACATCACCTTAGTAGAGCTGTTTAACTCCCCTAGGAGGATATTTCCACATCATTCAGTCCATACCACCTAAAGAATGATGTAATTCCATACGTTTAGCACACACGGTTCATAGACTTGGGGTCATGAAGCCTGGTGCCCTTCCTGTCCCCATCTCATGGGCATTATCCTCTTCCACCGCATGCATCTGAGGTGACTCTGGGGGGTTGGGGGGATATCTCTGCTCCAGGTACAGATTGGCTGCCACACAGATGACCTGACCAGGGCCAGCAAGCTGTTCCGAGGCCCACTGGTAATCAACCGGTGCTGCTTGGACAAGCCCACAAAATCAATCACCTGCCTCTGGGGCGGCCTCCTCTATATCATCGTGCCTCAAAGCAGCAAGCTGGGTTCTGTGCCCATCACTGTGAAGGGGGCTGTGCATGCTCCATTCTACAAGTTAGGTGAGTGTGGGCTATGGAGTGAACTCTGGACAGGAGAGTTGGGGGTGAGGACATTGGGATGTTGGTACAGGAAGAGAAAGGTTTAGATTGGAGGAAGGAAGGAAGGCAAGCCTCCTTAGATTCAGCTTTGGGGCTAAGGAGATAGACCAGCCCACATCCATGGGGATGCCATAGAAGGATGGAGATGGGGACATGGTTGTTCATGGCCTTGGTGTTCTTCTCCTGGGGTTCAAGTTAGGTGTTTTAACCTAAGGGATTTGGAAAAGGGCATTTCAACCTATGGCCTCTCTTCTCAGGGGATACATCTCTGGAGGAGTGGAAGAGGTGTCTCCAGGAGAATCCAGGTCCCTGGGGAGAGCTGGCTACGGACAACATCATCCTGACAGTGCCAACTGCCAACCTTCGCACACTGGATAACCCTGAGCCTGTGCTTCGCCTCTGGGATGAGGTGATGCAGGCTGTGGCACGGCTGGGGGCCGAGCCCTTCCCCTTGCGTCTGCCTCAGAGGATTGTTGCTGATGTGCAGATTTCAGTAGGTGGGTGTCCTATTCCAAGTAGCCCTGTGGGATTTCTTTCTCCCAAAGGCCATGCATTGGGCAGCCATCAGGGTAAACACACTTTTCTACAAGACAAATAAGATGTAATCCTTGCTATTTAAATGAAAAGGAAAAATTGTGTATTTAGAAAAAAATAGACTCAGTGACTTCCACAAAATTTGGAAACTACCTAAATGTACAACATTTATGTAATGGATAATTAATATATTGTGTGTACCCTCCATAGACATCAAGGAAGATGTTTAAAGTGATGTTTTGATGGTGTTTTACCAGTGGGCCAGGAGGCCTAAAAAGATTGGGATGGGAGGGTATCTATAGAAATTAAATAAGCATGGACATTGCTCTAGACTCTTAACTTTTTTGGCTTACAATCACTATACAGTAATATTAATGTGGGCAACTCTACATCTAAGTAACAAGAAGGGAACACCCTCAATTAATTCTTAATTTTGAGAAAAGAATACAATGACACCGGTTCCCATGGACAGGGCACTCTCATAAACATAGAAATCTTGAGTAGTAACATGAACAGTGATTTGGGACCTATATCACCTCCCATAAGCACATGCTCTCAGGTCAGAGTGAGGATGAGGGATTATTACAGAGTGAGGATAAGGAGGAAAGCCCAGGAGGGTCTGGATTTGGATTGACTTTCTGAGCAGTATGGGGTTCTGGAAGTCATCAGGGTTACTAAGTATTTTGGAAGATTCAAAACAGAGAAGAACTTTGTAAGATAAATTGGGAGCACTCTAACCCTCCACCTCCCTCCTCTATTTTCAGGCTGGATGCATGCCGGGTACCCCATCATGTGCCACTTGGAGTCAGTGCAGGAGCTCATCAATGAGAAACTCATCAGAACCAAGGGGCTATGGGGCCCTGTCCATGAGCTCGGCCGCAACCAGCAGCGGCAGGAGTGGGAATTCCCACCACACACCACCGAGGCCACCTGCAACCTGTGGTGTGTTTATGTGCACGAAACGGTCTTGGGCATTCCTCGAGGCCGTGCCAATATTGCCCTGTGGCCCCCAGTACGGGAGAAAAGAGTCAGAATCTACCTGAGCAAGGGTCCCAATCTGAAAAACTGGAATGCATGGACAGCGCTGGAAACATATTTACAGGTATACTAGGCAAAAAGGAAGAGGGATACCAGAGCATCATTGTTAGGTGATATTGGTGTAACCCAGAAGACCTCCCACTACACTTGTCTCCCACGCTAGGCCTCAGGGGACCCTGACAAAGGCCAACTATGACATTCCTATTAGATGATGCCTCAGTATATCATTTTGCATGATCCTAAGTATTGTTAACCACCTTGGCCCGACCCTCACCCTATGCACTTGAAGAGATACATGAGAATAGATAGGAAGCACTGAGAGAGGTGAAAACATGGTAGAGGCATGTGTATTGCTATAAATACAGTTACTATCACAGGCTTTCGACCCAGACATAACTGAGATTGACACCAAACTCTGTTATTTAATAGCTATCTGAAACCAAACAGCCTCCCCCCACACAAAAATAATATGGGATAGGACCTAATTTTTTTCCTCAGATGAGTATACCATCTTCTCAATATGACTTGGCTGTGGCTGTTTCCATATTTTTGGCAATCCAAGATTTCTCCTTGGCCTAGACATGGAGGTTGCCTTTGCTTTGAATTATCATTCAAACACCCCAGTTCTGCCCCTGAGTCCCTGGATTAATTCCCAGTTCATTGTGGAGAGTTTCACCACCTTGGATTCTGGAACTTAATCCCAGACCAGTCCACATTGTAGTCTGGTTTTTCCACCTGCTCCAGTTCTCTGTGTTTATTCCGATGGCCTTGAAAATGACAGTGAAACTGCCTGGGAGACTCTACTTAACCTTGTTATTAGGGCCACTTCACCCCAGGAACAGAAGTTCCGCATCTGTGAAATAAAGTAGAGGTTGTTCTAGGGAACTGCTAACTTCTCTTTTCATGCTAAAACTCTATAACCCAGCCTAACATGGGCTGTTTCCAATGGCCTTGGGATGGGTGCCTTTCTGAAATGATACTCTGAACTCTAGCTACCTAGAATATATATAGTATTCTGCTTCTACCAGACTCACTTTTCTTCTCCAAAGGCCATTTTAGTTGCCTTATAAATTGACAAAGACCTATGATTAATGAGAATTATGTCAGGACTAGAGGCCTGGGGCATGAAATTCGTGCACTGGAGGGGGATATCCCTCAGCCCAGCCTGCACCCTCTCCAATCTGAAACATCCCTCTCACAATCCAGGATTGCTGGCTCCCAGCCTGTCTGCCACATTTTCCCTAACCCCTTCTGCCTGCCAGCCTGATCACCCCCTAACCACTCCCCTGCCAGCCTGGTCCCCCCTCAACTGCTCTCCCCTGCTGGCCCAGTCACCCCCAACTGCCCTCCCCTGCCAGCCTGGTTGCCCCCAACTGTCCTTACCTGCAGATCTAGTCCCCTCCAACTTCCCTCCCCTGCAGGCCTGGTTGCCTCTAACTGCCCTCTCCTGCTGGCCTGGTTGCCCCTAACTGCCCTCCTCTGTTGGCCTGATCACCCATAATTGTTCTCACCTGCCAGTCATCTTGGACCATATGGGGGTGGCCATCTTGTGTGAGGGGTGATGGTCAATTTACATACTACCTCTTTATTATATAGGATAGGAGTTCCCCAAATATTGGGTTTAACTTTGCAACTATGAAAGGTACAAGGATTTTTTTTCATGCCAGCTTATTTTAAAGCTTTGTGTAATATCCTAGTGAGATATTACATGATCTAGTGAGATACATGACTAATGATAGATTTAACTGCCTCAGCCCCACAGCCACACCACACAATAATTTATTGAGTATCTACTTTGTGCTGAGCACTGTGCTAGCTAAGAGGCCCCTTTTTTAAAAAATGATTTCAGAGAGAGAGAGAGAGAGAGATGGATGGATTATTTGCTTCCTGCATACCCTTACTGGAGTTAAGCCCACAACCAGGGCATATGCCCGATCAAGCATTGAACCAACCACCTCTGGTGCTTGGGTCAATACGCAATCACTGAGCCACACCGGCCAGGCGAGAGGCCCTTCTTAAGATTTGAATATGAGAGAGTAGGTATGAGGCCATCAGGTAAAACAGAAAAGAGGGTCCATCATAACCATGAAATTAGTGTTGAAGAGGTTCAATGCAGTAAATTCTTTTATCAGAGTGTTTCTTAGGTCTTCTTGTTATAGACTACCTGTCTTAACCTGCCTCATCCTTTACTTTTCAGCTCCAGGAAGCCTTTGGTTGGGAGCCCTTTATCCGTCTCTTCACTGAGTATCGTAACCAGACCAACTTGCCCACCGACAATGTTGACAAGATGAATCTGTGGGTGAAGATGTTCTCCCACCAAGTGCAGAAGAATCTGGCTCCCTTCTTTGAGGCCTGGGCCTGGCCAATCCAAAAGGAAGTGGCTACCAGCCTGGCCTATCTGCCTGAATGGAAGGAAAATATTATGAAATTGTACCTCCTCACACAGATGTAAGGAGTGCCCAGCAAGGTGGCAGATAGGTGTGGGGAAGTAGACAGAGACAAGGATTCAATGCCCAATCTCTGTCTCTTAAGGCTCTAGCCTTGTCCTCTGGGATCACTGCCCTGGTTCTGCCTCTAGAAAGTGGGTTAAGAACACAGTAAGAAAGTGGAATCAGAGTTTCTCAGGGGCAAGGCCTCCTGTTTATGAGTCTTATTCCATAACTCTCTGCTATCAGATTCACTCCTGACCCTAATTGGGCCAGTTCTGAGAGCTTTGGTCCCTATCTCTATGCTAGCCCTTGATTCACCATCATGGCATATAGCCCATAGAGAGTAGTTCTCACCCTGGCATCCTTAGGATTCACTGGATTTTATTTTTAATGAGTTATTCCAAAAACCCTGGCCATAGAACCCAAATGAAATACAAATTTATCATGATTTTCATAACTCCCTAAGGACTCATATATTTTGTATATGGGTAGTTTTCAAAGAGCATGAAAAATAATCTGGTGAAATAGAACTCATAGCTAGGGTTAGCTCTTAGAAAAGTTTTATTCTGGTATTCTTATTTCTTTGTATATGATGAGGATAAAAATTCTTACCCCCAGAGTTGTCATAGAGACTCAGTAATTCTGAAGAGGTTTGTGAATATAGTGCATGCTGTCCAAGGGATTACTTGATTTTAGGCTGGTTCACAGAGTAGTGAGCTGACTACTTCCCATAGCCTAGAGGTTAAAATCATCATCTCTCACAATTGATTCCCTCAAAATCCTGGTTCTTTCACCTGTTAGTTGTATGACTCTGGGAAAGTTCCTTAATTTCTCTGTTAATCAATTTTCTCATCTCTAAAATGTGATTGATTTCATAGGATTATTGTGAGGATTAAATATTAGTGCTTCTAAAAGTGATAAGGACAGTTAGCTGGCCGTTAATAGGTACAGAGAAAATATCAACTGCCATTATTATCTAACTAGAGGCTCAATGAATGAAATTCATGCACTGGATGGGGGCGGGTGTCCCTCAGCCCAGCCTGCATGCTCTCCAATCTGGGACTTCTCAGGGGATGTCCAACTGCCCATTTAGGCCCAATCCCATTTGAACCTAAACTGGCAGTTGGACATCCTTCTCACAATCTGGGACTGCTGGCTCCTAACCACTCACCTGCCTGCCTGTCCCTAACCATTTCTGCCTGCTAGCCTGATAACCCCCTAACCACTCCCCTGACAGCCTGATTGATGCCTAATTGCTCCCCTGACAGCCCATTTGCCCCCAACTACCCTCCTCCCCTGCCAGCCCGGTTGCCCCCAACTACCCATTCCTGTTGGCCCGGTCACCCCTAACGGTCCTCTCTTATCAGCCTGGTCTCTCTCCCAACTGCCCTCCGCTACAGGCCTGGTCACCTCCAATTGACCTCCCCTGCAGTCCTGGTCCCCCCAAATGCCCTCCTCTGCCAGCCTGTTCACCTCTAACTGCCCTCCGCTACCAGCCCAGTTACCCCTAACTGCCTTCCCCTGCTGGCCTGATCACCCACAACTGCCCTCCCCTGCTGGCCATCTTGTGGCAGCCATCTTGTGCCCACATGGGGGCAACCATCTCTTGTGAGGGTGTGATGGTCAATTTACATATTAACTCTTATTATATAGGATTAACTCACTATCATTGGAGAGCTAGACTTCACTTTTAGATGGCTTTTACAAATGCAGTGTAATTAATCCTGTGCCCTCCTACACTTTCTACACCAGTGGTCGGCAAACTCATTAGTCAACAGACCCAAATATCAACAGTACAACGATTAAAATTTCTTTTGAGAGCCAAATTTTTTAAACTTAAACTTCTTCTAATGCAACTTCTTCAAAATAGACTCACCTAGGCCATGGTATTTTGTGGAAGAGTCATATTCAAGGGGTCAAAGAGCCACATGTGGCTCACAAGCTGCAGTTTACCAACCACTGTCCTACACCAATCTCTGAAAGGAGTCTGGTAGGTTGCTTTATTATCTAAAGGAAGGGCTCTAAATTTACAGGGTTTTATAAGCTACTTAGGGTTTTGGTCTCTTTACTTAGTTCCATTGTTTAGGTAGAATTCTATCTTTGATTAAATAAAGAGTGGAAGTCACTTGAAAACTCAGGAAAATTCCAGGAGGATGCTTGTCTTTAGCAAACAATGGGCAACTGGCTCAGAGTTGGTGTTTATATTTCCATAGTGACACAGATTTCTTTCATTGTCAAGGGTTACTTCCTAGTTGTGCAGATAAAGTTCACATAATATAGAAATATTTACTTTGGAACAAGAGAACTAGATAAAACCAACTCGAATTTCACTTGATTACAACACATTAAAAGATTTTCTTAAATGTTCTTCTAATCATATTCAGGAACTCCCATTTCTTTGTAGTTTCAACTAGAGTCGAGGATATAGGATTAACATTGTGTACATCCAGCCAGTTTTTTTTAGCTCACTTCTTTTTACTTAGTTATTTTAACATACCATTTTATTTGCTTTATTGAAAACTGGGTGGATGCATAAATAATAAGATTTGACCTAGATGTCTTTCTTTGGATTTTTTAAAATATATTTTTATTGATTTCAGAGGGGAAGGGAGAGGGAGAGAGAGAGAAACATCAATGATGAGAGAGAATTATTGATCAGCTGCCTCCTGCACACTTCCTACTGGGGACTGCACTGCAACCCAGGCATGTGCTCTTGACCAGAATCGAACCAGAGACTTTTCAGTCCGCAGGCCAATGCTCTATCCACTGAGCCAAACCATCTAGGGCTGAATTTTTTATTATGTCATTTCTCAATCATAGAAGTATTTTCACTTATTTCATGAATATCTTTCATCTAGGTGCTTTAAACAGATGTTGATTGTCCATTCAACCTTAAAATAATTGCTATCAACCCTGGCCAGTTTTGTTCAGTGGTTAGAGCATTGGCCAGAAGACCAATGGGTCAGATATTCAATTCCTGGTCAAGGGCACGTACTTCAGTTGCAGGGTTGGTTCCTGGCCCTGGTCTGGACACGCACAGGAGACGACCAATCAATGTGTCTCTCTCACATCAATGTTCCTCTCTCTCTTTCTCTCCCTCTCTGTGTCTCCCTCCTCCTTCCCCTCCATTCTCTCTATTAAAAAAAAAAGAAGTCAATGGAAAAAATATCCTCAGGTGAGGATAACCAAAAATAATAGTAATAATTGCTATTGATTAGTGGGGTATTGAGTACATGCCAGTTGTTGGCCTGGTTCCTTTATATATATAGTTTCACTAAATCATCACAGTAATCTTATAAGATGGAAATTTACCACTACTTTTTTAGGAGTGAGCAAACTGAATTTTATGGAGAGCTAGTGAAATACTTAAGGCTACACTGCCAAAAGTGATAGAGCTGTGATTTGAACCTGGGCATTCTGATTACAGTGGGTGTTAGTAACTACAGTGCTTTGAATAATAAAATAAATGTTTAAATGAAGAAACCAACCAGCAAATAGAGAGATCTTTATGTCCCTACTTGTCAGCACTTTGGCTGCTTGTACTTGCTCCTCATCTAATTTTATCAGAACAAAAAATACCTTTGTTTATCCCAAATTCCAGTTCAAAGGAAGGATTTGAGGTAGGCTCCTAGAGTGCTTCCCAATAGACAGAGCTGGGATGTTCCCTTGAGTGTCATCCAACTCTTTTTGGGTTTCAGGTTATTCAGGTTTTAATCCTTCCCTCTAGAGCACCATGAAAGCGTCTACTAGCTTATTGGATTTTGAATAATGGTTATTTTGATAAAGTGCCTGACTCCCCAAAGTCCCAGACATTGCATGCTCTCAGAAAGGAAATTAGATCCTCAGTTATTTAGAATAATATTTATATTTATTCTTGCCCTCTTTAACCCATTTTCATCAGTAGAGCTTGGGGATGTTTTAAAAATATAGAACTATTCATACCACCTCCTTATTTAAAAGCTTCCAGTGCTACCTTGAATTTAAGATGATGAAGTGAACATAAAAGTTTACCTCTCCTCCCTCTACAGGCCCCACTGAAATTGAAGTGAAGGAAAACTGGAAGGCATTTGGTTATGAATAAAGAAGACCTTAACATATTTCTGGAAGAGAGAAAGTGGATGAAGCATGAAAAAAGAATGAAAGAGTAAAGGTACCTTTCAGACAGAATATAAGCTGATCTGAATAACATAACCACAGAGAGGCTTGGGCACCAGAAAAGTCTATCTCATAAAGAATTATATCAGTTGTAAAATTGAACCCCATTACATTCTACCATATCCCTTGTACATAGAATACAGGCAGTCAGCCATTGGTACTCTGTTGTTGCTATTATTGTTGTTGTTATTGTTTATATGAAGGAATTTAATAAATTGCCCAAGAGAGGTAGGAGTTGGTGCTTCAGAATGAAATTTCTCTTTTTGTGGAAATAAGTGATCCCTTAGCCTATCAGCTAATTCTTTACTTATAGTTGAAACTCCCATACTCAAGTAACCAAGTGTTTCCAGTCATTGAAGAAGCTTACTGGAAAAACAGACCAAACCATACAATGGCAGAGGAAACCCATATCAACGCCTATAAAAGTCAACAGTTATATTGATGCTTAAATGCAAATGGTCAGCTAGTAATTCCCAGACATTGAGCATTGGGGGTGGTGGTGGGGTGGGGAAGTGGGAGGGAGGGCCAAGGGAGAGGAGACATATGTAAGAAAAAATTACCAATTAGAATTAGGAGACTGGAAAACTGCACCCAATTCTGGAGGAAACAAAGTCAAAATTAAAAAAGTAACTTTAAAATCTAGTTATATCTTCAGTGAGATATGAAGTATATTTATAAGATGAAAACAGGATGCTACAAAGAAAGAAAAAAACTCTGAGAACAAGGAGAGCCATTTAAAAGTGAAATATTGTCAAAAATACCCCATAGACAAGCTAGAAATAAAGTTGATGGAATCTCCCTAGATATAAAGCAAAAATAAATAGCAGAAACTATAAAGAAAGGAAAGCTCTAACCATTAATGTTGGGTTATTTTTTTTTTTAAGAGAAAACAGAAAATATAGTCAAAGAAAAAAAATAATTGAAGAACAGAAAGAACTAAGTCTCCAGATTCAGGGGGATCTAATAAAACCTACATAGAGACACAATTATGTGAAATTTTGGAATATTAAGGATAGAGAGAAGACATTAAAACTGCTCAGAGAGAAAATAAAATTGGGTCATCATAATTAGCTTAGCCAAAAAGGAATGAGAAGTAGACTGGGCAGCAGGTTTTTCATCAGCAACACTAAAAGCTAGAAGCCACCCTAACCAGTTTGGCTCAGTGGATAGAGCGTTGGCCTGTGGACTGAAGGGTCCCACGTTCAATTCTGGTCAAGGGTGTGTACCTTGGTTGCGGGCACATCCCCAGTAGGGAGTGTGCAAGAGGCAGCTGATCAGTGATTCTCATCTCTCATTGATGTTTCTAACTCTATCCCTCTCCCTTCCTCTCTATAAAAATCAATAAAATATATTTTTAAAAAGAAGCTAGAAGTCAATAGAACAATGTCTTCACATACCTTATGAAAAATTTTGTACCCAGAATTCCATAGCAAATCAAACTGTTGAGCCAAGTCAAAACAAAGATATTTTTTGGCATGCAAGTTCTCAGAAAGTCTACCTTCTCTGTACCCTTACTGAAGAAATACCTTGAGGAAATTCTCCAGCAAAATGAGGATGAGAACCAAGAAAGAAGAAACAGAATCTAGGAAATGATGGATCTCACCCAGGTAGGATGTGTCACTCTAGAGTGACAGTTATCCAACCGATTGTCTCATTCTAGAGTAGAGGTAGAGAACCATTTTTCTGCCAACGGCCATTTGGACATTTATAACATCATTCTTAGGCCATATAAAATTATCAACCTAAAAATTAGCTTGCTATATTTCGTCAAACATTTAATTAACTTATCCCTATGCCTTGGCAGGACCAGACGAAATGATTTCTTGGGCCTTATGTGACCCGAGGGCTGCATGTTCCCTACCACTGCTCTAGAGTGACTGTTATCCAACAGGATGTCTCACTCTAGAGTGACAGTTAGTTATCCAGCACACAGACCCAGTTCAGATGAGAATACACAGTCTCGGGCTCTCTGGGAAGAATACTTATTTTGTGCCAAAGATAGTATCACTGAGAAGCTACAGTGTTTGAAAGTATTGAGTACATACATTTTTTAGTCAACAAAAAAGAAAAAAAAGAAAAATATGTCAAGAAATTTAAGTCCATTTTTGAAACAACAACAATAAAAATACTCATGGAATATAAGAGACTCGATTTGACATTGGCGGTGAGTATATTTCCTTTCAAATGGCACAGGCATGACATTGGATGTGTATGGAAGAAAATGTCCTAGCTTCTATGTGGCTCTCAGTAAACAGTATTTATATAGCCAAAATAATATAGATGCTATTTATTGGTACTTAGTGTTCTGATCAGCCTATAGGCAAAACATGAAAGGCTTAATTTCTTATTCAGAAATGAAATTGAAATTAACCCTGACAAGCTAAAGAAAAAGAGATCAGAAAAAGGTTGAAATTTTTCTGTGGGAAAAGAGGTGGAAGGAAGAGTAGGGCTACTCATATATTTAAAGTGAGGATGGAAAAAGTACAAAAACTGAAGGGTTAGAATGTTCAAAACTAAAAATTAAACCAATAGAAGCATTAAAATGATAATTATCAAAAATTTGGGGAAAGATAAGCAAAGGGAAAGTGGGGATGGTGTAAGTTAAATCCTTATCTTTTGTAATGGTGTATTATTAAAGATTGCCTAAAGTTAATAAACCAAGAAATTATTGTTCAAACATTATTTAATGTTAGGATGTTAGAATATCTAAAAATAGAAATTGTTAAATGCATTGCCTCTAGGGAATGGGACTAGAGTTAAAAAGGGTGGGGTGGGTAACTGTGTTTTTCATTTCAAGTTCTCTGTACTATTTAATTTTTTACCTTGTGCATGTATTACTTTGAACATTTGTTAATAAACTCAAATAAAAATCCTTCAGTGGCTTCGTATCGACTAAGCTATAATCCAACCAAAATCCTTAACATGGCTTATAAGGCCCTCAGGTGTGTTGATTCCTCCATGTGTCCTGGCTCATCAAAGCGCTCCCCATTACTCTCTAGTTGTAGCCACACTTAATATCCTTCAATATTCTAACACACTTCACCTTGTTTCTGCAGGTATTCCATGAAAACAAAACCTGCCTCTGATATCACCATGAGTCTGGTGATTAAGTTTACAATCTAGCGGGTTTTCAGTATTTGTTGAGTGAATAGGGTGTTGCGTGAAGATTGCCTACTAGTGTTCTTTCCCAAGAAAACACGTAACATTTGTCCCTATTCCAATCCATATGGAGCTGTAGTCTATTCTGCATTCCAATTCATTGGACAGTTTTATTAAGTTTTAATCTTATATGAGATCAACTGGTGTCAGAGGATTTCTATCCATCTGTCAGTCTCCTTGGTTGAACATAATCTATTTTCAGCTGTTTCCTCCCTGTATTTGGGAGAAACAGTTGACTATCTAGTGGATATCTTCAGACTCCCAAGTTTCTTATGTCCTGCTATTCTTTGACTGTTTCCTCCATTAGTTTAATGTCTCCTATTGTCTAACTCCAAAGGCCCAGTAGATCTCTCTAATGAGTATTAGCCTTATAGTCAATCTTCAATAATTGCATTTATTAGAATTCCTCGTAAAAGTAATCTCTGATATATTTCATCTTTAAAGCAATGTTCCTACCAGGAGTCACAACCTCACCTAGTATATGTATTTAACAGGTCAATAGCTAACCAGATATGACCTTAGATGTTGACTATTTTTGTTGACATCCTTTCAAGACTACTTCATGCCTACGTGCTTTACTCCTTTAAAGCTTTTGGACCCTATTTGACTTCCACCTTGAAACGGATTTCTTTCTTTGACCCACATCATTGGAGTCAGTCTTCCAAGTGTGGTAGAGAAGGGTGAAGGTGAGCTTCAATTTTTCAGAAATCTAACAACATGTACACACAAACAATTCCACATCTAATTCTGTGAAGTGTCTATGCTTTATACAGGAGCTAAAGACCTAGAAAAAGACCTTAAAACTCCTTCCTCACCCTCTATCAAAATAAACAGAGATGGGAGAAGCAATTACAGCTTTATTTTTTGTTTTGTCTTGTTTTCCACATAGTTTTGTTTTTGCTATCTGTGTAGTCACCTAAAAATTCATTCAACAAACATTTATTAAACACCAACAATAATGCCAGTTACTGTTATAAGGGCTTGGCATATGAGATAAACATAATAGAGCTGCTGCCCTCATAACTTGTGTTAGCCTGGTCCCTCATAGTGCTTATGTTCCAGTTTGAACATAAACATGAACAAATAAACATATCAGGCATGATAAGTACTGAAGGAATCTAAAACTAAGTAAGGGTGGGATAGGGGACTGCAATGTGGATATGTTTCCTGTTTTATGTAGTAAAGTCCAAGAAAGCCTCTCTGATAATGTGTCATTTGAGCAGATTCTTGAAAGAAATGATGGAACAAGCAATGCAGACAAAAGTAAAATTATACTTGACATATAGCTACTTTTTCAGATTTAAGTCTTGATCTCAGATTTCTGACCTTATCATGATAGGGAGCTGTTGACCTCAAAGAAACACAACTTTTGAGTATCTATCCTCAAACTTCCAAATCAAGTCACACTTCACAGTATATTCTGCAGCTTCTCTCTGAAATTTATCTATGACTAAGGATAAAGAGGGGCTCATTTCAATGGTTGCTGTGGCCTCTGCCAAAGATATTGAATGTAGACATGACTATATTTTTATATACTAAGTTCTGGGCCCCTGTCAATGGCCTGATGGATCTAGTAACAAGTGGAATTTGGACCAAATTCATATGGGGAAAATTGATCTGGAAATAATTGAATAAATTTGAATAACAATGAAAGTTTTAGTCTTACATTTTGATTATTAGAGTAGTGGGAAACTTAGACTCAGTTACTCTTGGCTTCTCATTTCATATCCTTCCTACTCTCCTCCTTCCCCAAAAGGACTGATGTTCATGTGACCTCAGTTAAAATTTAAAAACTTTGGATCACAATTCTCCATGATAATTGAAAGCCTTGAAAGGAAGACTTTAATGTTACATGGCCTTTAGAATAAATGAATTTGGAAAGAATTGTTTACATTTGCAGGGAAAAAATAATGTTGGGGTCATAAAACTAGGAACTTTAACACATTCTTTCTCTGTAGGAATTTTGTCATTGAGATATTTGATCTTCCATAACTCACAATCCCTACACATTTGGTATCTACAAACCTTATAGGATTATATGTGAAGACATATAAACCACACTGGTTTGAGTGCAATTATAGGAAATTGGAGCTGTTGTGTGCCTACTCTGTGAGTCTGATATTTTAGAACCAGAGGAAAAACATCCACTCTCAGCCTTAAGTTAGTTCCACTGGCTTTCAGACCACTGAAATTTTCAGTGCAAAACTAAACTTCATGTTTAAACTGGTGATGGGAAGAGTTTAGAAATATGAGAAAACCTCTCCCTTAGTCCTTACTGGATAAAGAGAGTTTCAGCATGGCTATCTCTGGAGTGGCGGTATTAGGTTGTGGGACATCCTCTGTGATTGGAATATTATTGGCTCCTAGAATATATGTTTCACATACTTATGATCCAAAAAGAAAATACAGGTCCAGGTTAATTTCACAAATACTCCAAACAAGAATGAACATTTTTATAACTCTGAATTAGGGCTGCCCATCTGTCAAGAGAAGCAGCAAACTTTAGCTTCATTGCTTTAAGTAGGCAGACAGGAGCTTGCCCTTAGAGATGGACCATGCTATAATTTGAATAAAGGTTATACACATATTACAGAATGGAAATGTAGTGACTAAGTCTTTTATAAATATTCTCAAATTAATGTCTTTGCTCTTTATTCTTACTACAAGATTATCTTAATAAATACACTTGAGTGTTTTAATTTAGGAGATACAATTATAACAGTACTTGTGTTAGCCTGGTCCTTCGGGAGTCAAGAAGCCAAAATGAGATCAAATATGCCAAGAGAGCCATCAGACCGTGATATGTGATATGGGACAGAGCAAAGTAAGGAAATGCTTATACTGCAGTACAGGACTCAGAATGTTTGGTCAAGGCCAAAGGGGAGTCCGCAAGCCAAAGTTACCCAACAGACGAGTCCCATGTCTCTCTGGAATGGGCCTGTCTTGGTACCCCCACCACACTTATCATTTGCCCTTAGAGATGGACCGTGCTATAATTTGAATAAAGGTTATCATCCTTGGCCTTGGTGCCCAGGATTACAGAGCCAGCAGCTGAGGCTGTCTGTCAATCCCTAAAGTTGGAGACCTGAGCAGACCATTTTCATGGCCAACACAGTACTTATTCTTAAAACAGTTTTAGACACCTGCTCTGGATCATCTTAAATAGTACTTAGTCAACCTCCCTAGTGACTCATGCCAGCAAATGCACACAGATGGACTCCTCTATCTCTATTCCTAAATTAGAGTCTGGATAATCCTTTCCAGATTCTTGGGGGCCTTTGGGGAAAGATATATGGGTCACATAACTTTAACGCATAACTAAAAATAACTGAAGAAGGCAGCCAGTACTTCTTCATGTTGGCCCATAATTGGAAAGCATATCTATGAAGGAATCCCTACATTTGGCTTAGTGAGAATTCCTGAAGGGATTTTCTTCTAATTGACAAAAATGGACTGATTTACAACAACAGTTGATTTGTGTATGCTTCTTGCATATGCTGGACAATTAAGTATCATATTGCTTATGTGTATTTATTAATTATAACCCAGAAAGAGCAGGCATTGCAGTGCAAAGGATATTCACTAGCATGTCTGGCTTAAGCCCATTCATATCTAGCCTTGGAACTGGAAATGGCTTCACTTTGCCCCTGCATCCTGTAAGAAAGAGATGGGTTATCTGAACAGAGTTGGGGTTTAGTTAGAAAGGACAATAAGTGTGGAGTAGGGAACAAAGTTGAGGAGGTGGCCTCAGTGTTTCCTACATGGCATCTCTTAAGCACCTTTCTCCAGACTAGACCACAATCCAGATTCCTTGGTACAACCTCAACACTTGGCCCAGGGTCTCTTCAGAGCTAGCACTATGCAAATTCTGTTAACAAGTGTCAGTTACCATGAACAATTTGTCTTTCTCAAATCAAGCCTTTTGCTTTCACATCTCCACACTGTGCCTGTAATGCAGTCTTATACTGCAATGCTCTGCCCACAAAGGTCATATAGACTTGTTCAGAGCTAGGTTTTAGTGCCACCTTCTCTGTAAGTTCTCTGAAAGCTGAATTAGAAATAACTGCTTCTCTCTTTCTGTTCCTCCTACTTAATTTGCAACCAATTTTGGCATCTATAGAAATTGATCTGATATGGTTGTTTTTCATGCCTGCTCTCCTCTAGACTTATTGATTATAGGATCATCACCATCTCCCAAAATGCCTCCCAGAATATGTGCCCAATGAGAATAGATTGACTTTCATGGAGTAGTTTCTATTTTCCCTTCAGTGGGATGAAAGCTCTCAGATCTGCCCTTCCACATGAGCAATGACCCATTAGTCAGAATCTATGCTAGTCATCATCTTTTATTTCCAGGTGTTAACCAGGCCTTTATTCTGAATCCTATGTTGTTTTGTTTCCATTTTTTGGCTAACTCCTGATTCTAAAGGGCAAGTACCCTGGTGATGGTGGGCTTGCTTCTGCTCTCTGACCAAAGGTCATGCCATGTGGAGGCTAGATATCTAAGTCAGTAGCCCAAGGCAGGTGGGAAAATACAAGTATGCAGGAACTTTCATAACCAGACTTGAACACTAACTGCAGTGTTCATCTTATTATTGGAACACCAGCCATATTGGATTAGAGCCCCACCTCATCAGCCTCATTTTAATTTAATCACATCTTTAAAGATCTTCTCTCCAAATACTATTACATTCCAAGGCCACGCCGAGGTACTGAAGACTGGGACTTCAAAATATAAATTTGGGGGGAGAGGTGAACACAGTTTAGTCCAAACAAGAAGCAGTTCAAGATGTATTAAAATAAGAATCAGCACTTCATTCTTGGTTGCCCCAACTCTCAAAAAAAAAACTATTTTAAAATACTGAAATTATGGTTTGGTACAGTTCCAAAGAAAAGAATAGTAATAATATAGCATTATGTCGATTTAAGAGAAAAGACTGAAAATGAATCAGCCAGCACTGCAAAGTGTGCATTGGAGGCAAGCAGTAAGGATGGAATGTGGACTTGGAAAGGAGTGCCCTGGTAACCTTGGAAGAAATAAAGTGGTAGAAGTAGAGACTGCATAGCTGAGGTTTGAACCTCATTCTTGACAAAGAAGTGGGTGAGCCATGGGGAAGAAATGGTGTGTTCTGCACAGGGATGCAAGGAAAGGAGTTTAACCATTATATATTTTAACCTAGGAAAGAAATCACAAAAATGAAAACACAAAAAGGAGAGGGAACTGGACAGCAATATCCTGGAGGAGGTGCTATCTGTTTTATAAAGAGCAAGACCTCCAGGTATGGTGAAGAGACTGGTCTTAACAAACTCCCAGACAGAAGAGAGAAAATATGATTGAAGAGTTCACTATATGTTTGTGGGAGTAACCGCTGCTGATTTTAAATGATGCTTAAAAAATAGGTACTTCTGCCAAGGCCGGTTTGGCTCAGTGGATAGAGCATTGGCCTGGGTACTGAAGGATCCCAGGTTCGATTCCGGTCAAGGGCATGTACCTCGGTTTTGGGCACATCCCCAGTGAGGGGCATGCAGAAGGCAGCTGATGGATGTCTCTCTCTCATCGATGTTTCTAACCTTCTGTCCCTCTCCCTTCCTCTCTGTAAAAAATCAATAAAATATATTTAAAAAAATAGGTACTTCTGATAACTTTAAAACCAGAGTGATAATTTACTTGTAAGTAAAATCAAAGGTAGCCCCAATGGGAGATTTAGAAAATATAAGGGGTCTAAAATCCCTTTCTCCATAATCATCCTCCAGTTATAACACTCAGCCTTCCTGTATCCTCTCCCCCGCTAAAATCAAAGCAAAATAAAGCTTCACCGAATTAAAAATGGTGTATCTGTTATGCAAAGCTGTGCAAAATCAGAATTGCACAAATCTCCTAGAACTACTCACACACCTTGATTTTCACCTTCTCACCATTTAGGTGAAATTCAAGCAGTAGCCACTTGATAGCTTTAGCGATAATTTCTGCAGCCAAGCAGGGACCTACGTTTGTGGTGATGTAAGTGGCACAGTTCCTTCCCAGCAGCAATATCACTAGGCATGATTTCTGCGTATAATCCAAGGCCCAGTTCTCTCTGCTGCGTTCCCTGGACCTCTATGAATGGCCCATAGCACAGGTTGCATGGCAGGTGCTGACCACCAGGGGGCAGACCCTCAACGCAGGAGCTGCCAAGCAGTGGTGACTTCCTGGGTGACACACCCCGGAACCAGAGAGGGCGGATCAGAGAGGACAGAGCCCAATTCCTCAGGGCCCCTCGATTCCACCTTCTGTGGTGCGTTATATGGTTGCGGAGGCACTGTCGGCCCAGAATCTGTTTTATTGCACACTTGGGTTTGTGTTCCTCACCCTGTACCACGGCAACTTTGCAGAGTGCCCTCTCGCACTCCGGGACCCCTCAGGGAATGTGGGAGAGCCGGTTTCGGTCTGATCCTCGCAGGCCAGGCCGAGGGACCCCGCTTACTCTGCAGACGCCGCCCGCCGCGGTGCCACTCCACGTGCAGCCGGCGGGGGAGTGACCCAGGGAGGCTGACTCCGGGGCGTGTCCCGCCAGTCTCACCTAGTCCCGCCCCACCGGCCACCACCCAGACCGCCTGTACTAGTCCCCGCACCGGAGCCAGGGCCGCAACCCGGAAGATTCAAGCGTGAGTTCTTATCCTTTTTTTTAAATATATTTTTTATTGTTGATAATATTACAGATATTTCCCATCTTCCTCCCCTTCCCCCTTTTCCCGCCTGCCCCTATCCACCCATTCCAGGTTTTCACTACCCTACTGCCCGTGTCCATGGGTTGTGCATATAAATACGTAAGTTCTTTGGTTTATCTCTCCTCCTCCGTGTCTTGAGTTTCCGATCGGAGCACCCGACACACTGTGGCCCTGGGGTGGCAGGCGCAGGCGCAGAACCTTCCTTCTACCAGGGTGTCTGTCTCTTCTTCCCGCCAGGTTTTTGTTTCGCCCGTCAGACGGTGTTCACTATTTGTCTCAAAACACTTTTCCCTCGCCCCTTTGAACTTGTGAGTCAAGAATTTGACAAAGATGGGTGTATGTGCGTGCGCAATTTAGTCTATAGAGTTGGGGGTTAGCGTCCCAAGTTTATATTACTCATCTCCTGTGTTTTGTGTTTGTTTTTCCTGTAAAACGATAGCTGTCCAGATTAATGAAAGACTTCCTTTGTCATCTCAGAGGTAGTGAACAGGATGTTGACCTCAGGCACCAAACCTCTTTCCTGTCTTTCCCACTGCTGAACCAAAAAGCTGGGATCACGCACCCATACACTCCAGGCAAGAGATGTCTGTCTTTGTGAATTTATTGTCCTGGAAACAATACTGAGAAAAAGGTGGTAGAGAAAAAAAAAGAAAAAAGAAAAAGAAAGGAAAGAAAGGAGAGAGAGGGAGAGGGAGAGGGAGAGGGAGAGAGAGAGAGAGAGAGAGAGAGAGAGAGAGAGAGAGAGAGAGAGAGA
>JAAGEH010000307.1:44226803-44367301 GCA_011751065.1 Lasiurus cinereus
AGAGAGAGAGAGAGAGAGAGAGAGAGAGAGAGAGAGAGAGAGAGAGAAAGAACCCTGGCCTGTGTGTTCAATGGTTCGAGCCTTCACCCACACACCACAAAAGGGTCAGGGAATCACAGTCAAGGGCACAGTCAAGGGCACATAACTTGTTGCAGGGGTATGTGCAGGAGGTGCCCAATCAATGTGTCTCACATTGATGTTTCTCTCTTCTTCTCCTTTTCCCTCCTTCCCTCCCTCCCTCCTTTCCTAAAAATCAAAGGGAAAAAAATATCCTTAGGTGAGAACTAACAGTATTAACAACAAAAAAACATCCTGGAATTTTATCAGAAGTGGAAGTCAAGCCAACTAGAGATCTCGCGGAGAACCAACATAGCAGGAAAAGAAAGTGCAGAAAACAATGGAGAGTCCAGGTCCTGGAGACCTGAAAACCCAGAGTGAGGCACTCAACTTCTGCCATATGGACAGTGGATGAAAGTGGAGGGCTCTTATTAGGGAGAGATATCTGTAGGATGGCTTGAGAAAAATGTAGATAGGAATACACCCTGGGAAGGAAATCAAATTGGTCCTGTCTAGATATATATGAATGTAAACTAAAGGGAATGACGTGAAGGAAGTTGAAGGAATTAGGTGGAAATAAGGGAGGAAGGCAGCAAATGCAGCAGAGGGCTTCAGTATCTGTCTTAGATGCTTCCCCAGAGCAAAGCTGGCAGAAGAACTTGAGTACAGGTAGTGTATTTGGGAAGTGAGCTCAGAACCCAGAGTGAGGACGTGAGGAGGAGGAGACAAGGAAGGTGGGAAAGGCAGTGAAGGATGAGGCATATCGCTGAGCTGTTTTCCAGTGTGGGCAGCCAGAGATCAGTTCCTCCGAGGACCCTTTGAGGACTCTAAGATGCATCTCTGAAATTAGCAGTGGGCAGACAGGACATGGCACCAGCATCTAAGCACTCTTGTTACTTAGGGAAGATCCAAAGGGAAGCAAAGGGACAGAAACATTTTCTCAGTGCCCACTGTGGACCCAGCCCAGGACAAGGTGTTTTTACATGCATTCTCTTAATCTTCAAAAACCATCCTCTAAGAGTTGTATGATTTTTTTTCTACAAATGGGGAAACTGAGGCATAACTAATTTATCCAAGAGGAGCTGTTCTGAGGGGAATAGTGAGCTTACTTTTAGGAGCAGTGAATTTTAAAAGAGCTCCAGAAATTACAGAATGCTACCCAAATGGAGGTGGTGAACGCTCCATTTTGGATAAATGGGAGGCATTTCAAACTCATTTAGTCAAAGAAGCTGTCAGAACAAATGCAGTTTCTAAAAGGTCACCTGAACTTTTTGTTCAGGGAAATGAAATACTAAGTCACTAATTGCATTGATCTACCAGGCCCCGCAGGATCAACCCCTACCCACTCCACTCAGGTCCTGCTCCTCCCTGCCTGGTTCTCTGCGGCCACCCTGTCACTTCTCTTTGTGGGACTGCTCTTCTCCTGCAGCACCTTGTCAGGTCTCAATTTATATGTTGGGTTTTAGCTTCAATGTCACTTTCTCATAAATGCCTTCCTGTCACTAAGTCTAAAGCACTTTTCTAGTCATTCGATGACACATCACTATGTTTTATTTTCATCATAACACTTACTAATTGCTGCATTTTATTGATCTGTTGGTCTACCTATTTGTGGTCCTTCCCTTACGAGGTTCAGAAAAATGAGGACCTTATCTGACTTGTTCCTTGCTGCACCACCAGTGCTGGCACACAGTGGGGACCCAAGAAATGGTTCTCATCTGAATATATTCAGTTCTTCTTGCATTCATTCACTGCTTCACCTATTCTGATCCCAATGTCTTTGCTTTTCTCTGCAGAAGCTAAGTGATCATGGCAACAACTCCCACAGTGGCTTTCGAGGCCCTTCTGAATGGAGTGACCAGCTGGGATATCCCTGAAGGTCCCATCCCGTGTGAACTGCTTCTCATTGGAGAGGCTGCCTTCCCAGTGTTGGTGAATAAGAAGGGTCAGGTCCTCATTGCTGCATCCTCCTATGGCCGAGGCCGCCTGGTGGTGTTGTCCCATGAGGGTTACCTGCTGGATGCCGGCTTAGCTCCATTTCTCCTCAATGCAGTGAATTGGCTCCGTCCCTCTCTTGGGGCTCCTGTGGGAGTGCACACCTCCCTAGAACCACTAGTTACCATCTTGCAGCGTTCTGGGATTGAGGCACAGGTTCAGCCAGAACCAAGAGACTCCCCAGGGGTTTACTGCATCAATGCCTACAATGAAACCCTGATTGCAGAGCTGGTCCAGTTTGTGAAACGTGGTGGGGGCTTACTCATTGGGGGTCAGGCCTGGTACTGGGCCAGTCAGCATGGTTGTGACAAGGTGCTATCCAGGTTCCCTGGGAACCTGGTGACCAGTGTGGCTGGAGTGTACTTCACCGACACCCCTGGGGACAAAGGCCCATTCAAAGTCTCTAAGAAGGTGCCCAAGATCCCACTCCAGGTCAGGTGAGTAATATGTCCCTTTAGGGAGTCTTCCCCAGTGATCCTATTGAAATGAGGGCTAACTTTCCATTCCCTTTGCCACAGTGTCTCCAATATTCCCTAAAGATCATGATCACAATCTGCAACTACCCCACCTGTGTAATTGTGAGTGCCTGTCTAGCCAATCCGAATAGAAAACTCCATGAATGTAGTAATGTTGTCAGTGCCCGATGGGTACAAGAGAGAAACAATTATTTTAGTAGACTATAGAAATTGATGAATAAAATATATAAATGACTACCCATCCAAAATCATAACAAGAGAAAATGTGCTGAGAATACAGTGGTACCTTGAGATACGAGTGCCCTAACATACGAGTTTTTTTGAGATACGAGCTGTCGAGCAAGCGATTTTTGCTTTGAAATACGAGCAACAGTTGAGATATGAGTAATCGCGCGGATCAGCCGGCCGCACATGACCCCACCAGTTTACTGGGACTCAAGCGTCTCATAGTTTCCCATGCCTCAAGGTTACGGAACGAATTAAACTCGTGTCTCGAGGTACCACTGTACTAGTGTGAACCATGCAGCCAGCCTCATGTTATGAGGTGCACTTCTAGGGGAGCTGAGAATCAGAAGTGTCCAGCCTCAGCCAAAAGTAGCATCAACTCAAAGGGTCCAAGAGGCCTTTATATTGAACCCAGGCTCTCAGTTCAGATTCCTGCCTCCTTCATAAGACATCTCCTCTGAGTTTTTCAGTGAACTTTTCTGCGGACAAATCTTGGTTAGAGGCTCTTGGACTGACCTAGCAGGTTTGCTGACATCAGATTTCTGCTGAAGGCACAGGAATGTCTTCAGGTAGCTTCTCTGTCTTCCCAAGGGAGAAGCTGGCTCCAAATACAACAGAAGATCCTATCACTTATCCCCCAAGTGCAAGAGCTGACTGCACACCTGGGTTACATACCTGAAAGGACACTGCAGTTACTTTTGTAATGCAAAACCAGGTCCAAAGGCACTTGCTGCTTCAATGCCAAGCCACAGAATAATCTGGAGAAAACATTACACTCAAATAAATAGCTTATTATCCTTAAACCTTATGTAACCTACAAGGTCTGGAATATATTAGGAGCTGCTCATATAAAAGTAAATGCATACTAATAGGGTAGGCTTATGCATCTCATGAAGATTACATGTTATCTCATTTGTTTCTCACTGCAGTCCCTTAGAGTGTGAGGTCTTTGCCAGCTGATAAGCAGCACAGTTCTTTTTTCATATTCAAGATACATAAATGTAGAGTTTCCGGGTAAAGACTATGTAAAACGAGGCTAGATCCCAGAATCGTCCTCTCCATCAAATCTGACCAAATGAATGAAAAGTACAAAGTAAACAGCTGAAATTGAGGTTTGGTGCTGATGCCTGTGGTGCTGAGCATTGGCCAGTGGAGAGATGGCTGGTTGATGTGTTACTCAGTATCTCCTAACACCATCCCCACACCAGATGCACAATTAAAAGCTAAAAAATAACTTGAAACCACAAATTCAAGAATGATCATCAATGCCTTCTCATGTTGTAGGAGAATGAACAATTTTTGGGGGGTTGGGGGGTGAGTGGACATCTAAGAAGAAACAACCCTCAGGTGTAAAAGCAGTGAAATGATTGCAAGATTTGGTGGAAGCAGAAGGGATGCTGAATTTGCCCACTTCCAAGTATGGTAGTGGGTTGAACCCCACAAGAGCATCCCATCCCTGGTTGGGTGGAGTAGGCCTAAGCTTTAGGTTCCCAATGAGTGGACGGACTAATCCCCAGCAAGGACAGTAGTCGGCCCCAGCTGGCCTTTGCCTTTTAGTGTATGAACCTCAGGCAATAAGAAAGTGGAAAGAAGCAATATACAGACCTCAATACAAACCGAGAAGGTGGATGATATGTGTACAGAAACAAACTGGTCCTAGGTGACTTAGAACATCACAGAGAATTCACCCACACTGTATCAGGACATACAAAAGACCTGCCTATGCCAATTGTGAAAAAATCCATATACTATAGAAAGATAACAGAATCTATCACACCTAGAAGAAAAAGGTGACCCCCATGAACAGAAGCAGAGTTTCTGAGAATGCTTCAAGAAAGCCACAAAAGAACTTTCTAAAAAAACATTTCCTATATAATAAAAGCCTAATATGCTAGGTATCCAGTCATCCTGTGATGGGTCAATTGTTCAACCAATCAAAGAGTAATATGCAAATGATATGCTAAGGCTGCTCAACCTCTCGCTTTGAACTGCACTAACCACCGGGACAGTTGCTCCAACCAGTAGATTAGCTTGCTGTTGGTTTCTGGGCCATCAAAACTGAGCAAGATGAACCAGACATGCCCTGGAGCCCTCCCGCAGTCCCTTCCTGGCCCAATTGTACACAAGGGGTCCTTTGGCCTGCTCTGTGCCTTCTTGAAATCCAGGACCCCTCGGGGGATGTCCAAGAGCTGGTTTCATCCAGATTCCACAAGCCACTCCCTCTGCCTCTCCAGATAGGGACTGATTGTCACAAGCCCACAGCAGGTGCTGTGGGGCCCGAATGAGCGGCAGTGGCAGATAGGAGTTGCAGGTGGCACTGGACTGCAGATTTTGGCCTGATCCTGAGGGACCCCACCCATGCATGAATTTGTGCAGCAGGCCTCTAGTGTTAAAATATATCAGAGAAAGAATGAGATGCAAACTGGATTTCAGAGTGAAGAAAACAAATTAAGAACTAAGCACCTCAGATAAAATAAGTCAATTTGTCACCACAAGGAACAGAATAGACAAGGCCAATGTGTGGTCAAATGACAGCAACTCACTTCACACTGAATTGTCTCATCATTGCAGACATTGCTATGACAGTTTATTCAGTAGCATTCAGAAAGTCATTGGCCATATCACCTGCTTGCTCAGGTGTGATTTGGTGTATTAACTAAACATTACCACCTCTCCCTTCCTGCCTTCCTTTAGGCCAGTGGTTCTCAGCCTTCCTAAGGCCGGGACCCTTGCAGACAGTTCCTCATGTGGTGGTGACCCCCAACCATGAAATTTTGCTGTTATGCATCGTGATGTAAATATCTGCATTTTCCGATGGTCTTAGGCAACCCCTGTGAAAGGGTCGTTCGACCCCCAAAGGGGTCGCGACCCACAGGTTGAGAACCGCTGCTCTAGGCCTTCTACTCTTCCAACTTCAAAGGAACACACTTTGCCTTTTTCATAAATGCAGTACTGTTTGTACCTTCATGTCTTTTTAAAAAAAAATTATGTTTTTATTGATTTCAGAGAGAGGAAGGGGGAAGAAGAAAGGAAGAGAAACATCAATAATGAAAGAGTCATTACTCGGCTGCCTCCTACATGCCCCCTACTGGGAATCTCATCAGTAACCCGAGCTTGTGACCTGACTGGGAATCAAACTGTGACCTCTTGGGTTCCGGGCGATCGGGACTGACCAAGATGGACCAGACACGCCCTAGAACCCTTCTGAGCGTCAATGCTCAACTACTGAATCACACCAAGTGGACTTCATGTCTATTTAGAGCCTTTTTTGCACACAGTAGACCTGTTGGTTGCCATACACCCTACTGTGGGCTTCATGCAAAGACTCAGTAATTGAAGAGAGATGTCTGGTGTGTAGACAACATTGGTTGTAGATGTTAGCCACTATGGATTTGCTTCCTGTGTCCTTGCCAGTTATTACAAAGAAACATAGAGTTGAATTGCTTAACTTTTCTAAGTCTCATTTATAAAGAAGAAGAATGATTAAAAGTGATAATCCCTGTGTATAAATGCCTAGCCTATATTAAACCTCCTTAAATAATAGATACATTATTATCCAGACTTAAATATTGTAAACAGATATTATACAAGACTTATATTGGTAAATTGATATCTGAGATCATTAACATTACCCTTACCTGTTGAGAATTACCCAGCCTCCTCATCACCCTTCTGGCCTCCGATGCCACCCTGCTGTTGCCACACAGACCTCCTTTAGTGCCATAAACTCTTCTGGAAGGCTCGGCCCTGGTTTCTTCAGCCTGACCTCATCCTTTTTCGAATATCTGCATGGTGAACTAACTCATCATCTACAACTCTGGGCTCAAATGTTACTTTATGTGCAGCCCATTCTGATCACCTTGTGTAAAATTTCAAAATTGTGCCAGGCACTGTCTTAAGCATTTAATACAGAATGACTTAGTGAGTACTGGCAATACTTAGAGGGTGAGTTCTTTGTTCAGAAGAGGAAACTGAAGTACATTCATAAGAAGTAGTGCAGTCGAAACCGGTTTGGCTCAATGGATAGAGTGTCGGCCTGGGGATCGAAGGGTCTCAGGTTCGTTTCTGGTCGGGGGCGTGTGCCTTGGTTGTGGGCACATCCTCATTGAGAGTGTGCAGGAGGCAGCTGATCAACGTCTCTCTCTATTGATGTTTCTGACTCTCTGTCCTTCTCCCTTCCTCTCTGTAAAAAAAAACAATAAAATATATTTTTAAAAAAAGAAGAAGAAATAGTGCAGCTCAGATGGCTCATCTCACCCATTACACCCATTAATTTTGCATAATTACATCCCCCAATTCCCCTAGTGTCTATGGCATGCCTTATTGTCTATAGATAGTATCTCCCCACCAGACACAGAATTAGGTGCTGTTGGAACCAGAGACATATAAGATATGGTCTGACCTCTGAGCAACTTTCTGATTTGGTGTCAGTGTTTTTTAAAAGTAGGTCCAAGGGCCCTAGCTGGTTTGGCTCAGTGGATAGAGTGTCAGCCTGTGGACTGAAAGGTCCCAGGTTTGATTCCGATCAAGGGCCCATGTTGGGTTGTGGGCTCAATCCCCAATAGGGGGCATACAAGAGGCAGCTGATCAATATATATATATATATATCCAAGAATGTTAGGAAACATCTAGACCAGTTTTATGTATCACCTACTTCTAAAGTGATGAGGATCAATTTTCAGAATTGTTACTAGAAGATTCCAAAGGTGCTGGAACAAAGTACCACAAACTGGGTGGCTTAAACAACAGAAATATATCATCTCAGAGTTGGAGGCTACAAATCTGATACCAAGGCACTGGTAAAGTTGTTTCCTTCTGAGGACTGCAGAGGGGAACTGTTCTGGCAGTGTGCTGATCTTCTCTGGCCTTCCTTGGCTTGTAGAAGCATCACCCTGATCTCCACTTTCATGTTCACCTGCTACTCTCCCTGTCTGCTTTTTTTGTGGTCAAATGTCCCCTTTTAATAAGAGCACTAGTCCTACTGGATTAGGGGGCCACCGTACTCCAGTATGACCTTATCCTAATTTAGCTAATTACCTCTGCAATTATCTTATTTCCAAATAAGGTCTCATTCTAATGTACTGGGGTTTAGGGCTTCACATATAAATTTTGGAGGGACACAAACTCAACCCATAACAGTGACCATTAGGTATGAAGCTCCCTGTTTACCAGATACAAAGTCATAGTTATATGATCAGATTCTGGGGCTATTCATGTATTTAAAATAATCACTGAAATGTTGAAGATTTGCTATATATCAAGCAGTGTATTTGCCAACTTAGGAATGTTCTATTTAAAGAGCCTAGAAACCACCGAAGCTGGTTTGGCTCAGTGGATGGAGCATCGGCCTGCGGACTGAAGGGTCCGAGGTTCGATTCCGGTCAAGGGCATATATCTTGGTTGCGGGCACATCCCCAGGGGGCATGCAGGAGGCGGCTAATCAATGTTTCTCTTTCATCGATGCTTCTAACTGTTTATCCCTCTCCCTTCCTCTCTGTAAAAAATCAACAAAAATATATTTAAAAAGCCCAGAAACCAAAGAGCAAATGGCAACTTTGAGAGGGGAAGTAATTTCACAGGGTCATCAGGCCGTTGGGTCAAGGAAGCAGTATCCTACCCTGCCCACCAGAACCAGGGCCCAGCTATGACCCACTCAGCTGGATAGTAGCAGTTAGACATTTTTATAAGCACCTGAGTGTAAACCCTCAGGTTAGCAATTTTATTAACGATGGCTCTCCATATTGAAGTTTTTCTATCATTAGGTGAAATTTAGGAGGTGCTTTTCAGAAGATTCTGGGAGAACAGTTAAGAATGGAAGCCAAGTCTACAAGCTAAGTCTTTTTTAAAAATAAAACAACTAAAATTTTATTGGTAATACATCTCTTAATAAGACATACTGGGAGAAAATAGTGTCTTTTTTTTCTTTTTTTAATTCTTTATTGTTTAAAGTATTACATATGAATTCTTTTTCTCCCATTGACCTCTCTTCACTCATTCTCCTCCCACTCCCCCGCCCCTGCACATGCCCTCAAACCTGCTACTGACTGTGTCCATGGGTTATGCTTATATGCATGCATACAAATCCTTTGGTTGATCTGTTTCCCTCAACTCTCCCCATCCTTCCTCCTAGGTTGGAAATATCACATGATCTCACTCATATCTATAAAACCCTAACAACCAGTCACTGTGACACACACTGCGAGAAGGGGACCCTAGCTGGTCCTAGCCCTGATCGTCCCCTCCCACCCCGATGGGGGTGGCTAGCTGGCCTACCTCCTACTGTCCCCTCCCCCTGGCCAGCCTGGTTCTGATGGGCCCAATCAAGGCGAGGCTGGCCAGACCCCACCTGTGCATGAATTTGTGCGCCAGGCCTCTAGTGTGGAATATAATGAATAACATAAACTGATAAACTAAAATAGATCCAGAGACATAGAAGTATAGTACAAGCTAAGTCTATAGCTCAATGGCATTACTTTCCAAAATAAGTCCAGAATCTGTCTAAATAGAGAAAGCTACAGGTAAAACTGTAGCTGTTGGTTGAGCATTGTCCTGTGCACCAAAAGGTCACTGGTATGATTCCCAGTTAGGGAACTTATCCAGGTTGCTGGTTCAGTCCCAGTTGGGGTGTGTACAGGAGGAAGCCAATCGATGTATCTCTCATATCAATGTTTCTCTCTTCTCCTTTCCTCTCTCTCTCAAATCAATAAAAACATATTTTTATAAAAAAACAAAAACTGATGCCTGAACCTGCATGACATTTGCCATGTTAGTTTGAAAGTCAGATGCCAAAACTAAGATACAGTCCTCATTTTCATGCTGAGAAGAAATTAAGGAGAAACTATACCAGAGTTACCTTTTTCAATAATGTTGTGTTACTCAAATGAATAAACTATTTTTAACATTTGATTTTTATTATGAGACAAAGTTTTATAAAGATAGTTCAAATCACCTATAATCCCAATAGTCAAGATGATTACTGAAGACATGTTGATAAATGTACTTTAAATCTTGTTTCTGTATCTGGTTTTGTTTTTTATTTGTTTTTGCTTTGTCTTGTGTTTGGTGTTTGTTTTGAAAAATTTGGCTTGTTTAGTGAACAGCATCTTTTCATCTGATTAAGAAAATTTTTTTCGAGGAACAATTTCCCACTATCAGAATGTTATCTTATTTACTAAATGGTATGCTATCTTCGGTTACCATAACTTATTTAACCAGTTTCCTGTTGTTTGGCATTTAGAGTATATACAAATTGGGTGTTGTTGTTTTTTTTTAAAAAAGAAAAATCCTGGAATATAAAACCTCTTCTGAATTCATTATATTTTGAACATTTCTCAATAAAAAATAGTAAGTACATCACTAGATTTAAGTGAGAATTTAAAAAAAAGACTGCATTTGTATAAGTCTTCAAGTTTAACCATGTACTTGTAATGTGTTTCTAGATCAGAACTGGCACAAGGTGAGGGTAATTTGATGTTTTTTATAGCCCCACCTTTGCAGAAAATTAGCTCTGAGAAATGTGTAAGTAGAACTATGTGTAAGTAGGAATAATACAACATTTCTTTTAATTTAATTCATTCATTTGCTTAACAATTTGAAAATATAGGAAATTCAAGCCAGACTAGTCCACATTCAGTTGACTGACATGGGAAGAGTTCATTTGAAGAATGTGGATATTAAGATGTGTAAATAAGGCCACTGCCTCACTCTTCAGTATTTCATCAAATCTAGGACAACTTGGATTACAGGAGATACCATTATTTTATGAGTCACTGAGAAAGAATAAACAATGCCAATTAAACAATGATATGCCATCGATGGTTAAGAGGTGAAAAAATATGCCTTAGATATAAAAAAATAAATAAATGGTGATGTACTAAAATCCTGTTATCAGTCAGAAGAGGAGCTTGGCATGAACTTTGTAATCTTTGTACCCACACCCTAATTTCTCTATGTAGTGAACTCATTTCAGTGGTTCATTGACTGACTGTGACCCCTTTGTTACTTTCTAGGTGTGGGGAGGACCTCAGGCAGGACCAGCACCAACTCCTGGAAGGAATCTCAGAGCTAGACATCAAGACAGGAGGAATCCCCTCACAGCTGCTGGTGCACGGGGCCCTGGCCTTCCCTCTGGGGTTAGATGCCTCACTCGGCTGCTTCCTGGCCGCTGCCCGCTATGGCCAGGGCCGAGTGGTCCTGGCTGCTCATGAGGGCATGCTCTGTGCTCCCAAGATGAGGTCCTTTTTGCTCAATGCTATATGCTGGCTGTCCAGAGGCCAGAAAGGCAAAGTTGGGGTAAACTCAAATCTAAAAAACTTGTGTGCCCTACTGTCGGAGCATGGCCTGGAATGCAGTCTGGAGCCCCATCTAACAAGTGGCTTGGCTGTCTACTGCTGTAGGGCTTATAGTGACAGTCAGGCTAAGCAGCTACAGGAGTTTGTGGCTGAGGGAGGGGGCTTGCTGATTGGGGGCCAGGCCTGGTGGTGGGCCTCCCAGAACCCAGGCCACTCCACATTAGCTGGTTTCCCTGGTAACGTCATCCTCAACTGCTTTGGCCTTAGCATCCTACCTCAGTCTCTCAAACCAGGGTGTTTCCCCGTCCCCACCCCCGAGATGCGGGGCTACCACTTCCGCAAGGCCCTCTCAGAATTCCAGGCTGTCCTGAACCAGGGGAGTAGGAATTTGGAAAAGAGCTGGTTGGCAAAACTGCGAGGTGATGGGGCTGCCTTCCTACAAATCCCTGCTGAGGGGGTCCCTGCATACATGTCCATGCACCGACTTATAAGGAAGATGCTGCAGTTGTCTGGCCTCCCAACTGTGAGCCAGAAAAACCCAGTGGCCAGTGATTCCCTTGAGGCTGCAGTGCTCTGCCTAGCCACTGAGCTGGTACATTCTGGGACTGACTGTTCCAAGCTGGTGCAGGGTTGGGGAACCAGGACCTGCCACTCCAGCCTGCACCCCTCAGTACACCCCATTACTGTGGACATCGATGGAAACAACCCAGGTATGGAGCTAGAGAAGAGTGCTGGGAGCTTTGTAGGACCCTGGGGAAGGTTGAGTTAGTAGGTGCTGAAGCCCAGGCAGGCAGCTAGCTCTATTCTCTACCAACTACTTTCAGGAAGAGGAGTTGGGAGTCTTCTTAGAGTTTAGAAGGGATGAGAGCAAGAAGCATGGGTGAGTTAAGTAAGGTATGCAGGAGAGGGCCTATACCTGTGGAAGGGACTGTGATGCTCCAGCAGGGAGAAGAACTCAGCCTTTCCTATGGCTTTTCTCAGGCAATGGTGAGTGCTGGGTGAGTACTGGACTCTACATCCTAAATGGACAAAATGCAGAAGTCTCACTGTCTGAAGCTGTGGCCTATACTGGCCTGAAGGTAAGGCCAGATCATCTACTGCCCACATCCCAAAACCTCAGGGTTGCTTCATTCTCATCCATCTCGTGGCAATGCTACCAGGAACATGGGAAGGGAGTATTCTCCCCATTTTACAGGTTTCCCAGGGGAAGCAGCTAAATTTCAGGGGGCCTAAGGCAGTGAGTGACCTCGTCAGAATACTAACATCAGATCCAGCACTCAGGCTTAAGCAGCAATTTCCACGCATAGGCATGTTTGCCTCCTGACAGGAATGTGGAGAGACACCAAGTGTGAGAGAAACCATTGCATATTCACAAGCACACCCATTTTCCCCTGGCACACTGCCTTCCTGGGTTTTGCCTCTTCACCTTGATACATGAAAGGTATATTTAATCTGGTCACTCAGTACACTCAGAATTTAAATTCTTCCTACCTCAATTCTCAAGGTCACTTCCTTCCACAGCTTAGGGTCTCTTTTGTATCACGCTCCTTTCTGGAACTCACATTAAACCTAAGAAAAGCAAGTCCAGGACTCCTAACAGAGAAGTACTCAGTCCTTCAGATGTGGGGGCAGGGAGCTGGGGGAGGGGTGGTTGAGGGAGCCTGACAAAGGAGAGAGACTCAGCCTCCCCCCTCAGGCCAGATCCTTCTGTATGTATACTGGACTCCTCAGGCTCATCCTCAGCATCAAACTCAACACACTGGTTCAGTAACCTTTAGAAGGCATGTGGGACCTAGTCATAATCAGCCTCTGGAGCTGTTCTAATCCCTGGAAAAATGACTTCAGTCCATGTTACTTTTGAAGTGCTAAAATATCATAGGTTTCCATGATTGCTCAGAGAAAAGGGAAGCTGGAGTTTGTCTAATTTTTTTATTTTTCTATTATGATTTAGAATACAATATTATTTTATATTAGTTACATGTGTGTAGCATAGTGTTAGACATTCATATACTTTATACATAGTATTCCTCTCAATAATTCAAATGCCAACCTGGCACCATACATAGTTGTTACAATATTATTGACTATATTTCCTATGTTGTACTTGACATCCCCGTGACTACTTTATAACTACCAATCTGTACTTCTCAATCCCTTCAACTATTTCATCCCCTCCTTCAAAACCCATCCCCTCTGGCAACCATCAGTCTGTTCTCTGTATCTATGAATCTGTTTCAAATTTGTTTGTTCATTATTTTGTTCTTTAGATTCCACACATAAGTGAAATCAAATGGTATGTATCTTACTCTGACTAACTCATTTCACTTAGCATAATATCTTTTAGGTCCATCCATGCTATCACAAATGGTAAGATTTCATTTTTTATGGGTAAATAATATTCCACTGTATATTTGTACCACAGCTTTTTTATCCACTCTTCTATTGATGGGCATGTGGGTTGCTTTCACATTTCAGCAACTATAAATAATGCTACAATGAATATAAAGATCATATATTTTTCTGATTTAGTTCTTTGAGTTTCTTCAGGTTTACACACACACACACACACACACTAAAGGCCCAGTGAATGAAAATTCATGCACTCAAGGGCGGTCCCTCAGCCCAGCCTTCCCCTCTCACAGGCCAGGAGCCCTCAGGGGCAGGAGGCGACCTGGCGATCAGGGTAAGACAATGCCCCATCATACATCTGCTGCTACCACTGCGAGCAGCACAAGACTTGGCCAGCCCTGGTTACCTGAGCCTTGGGCAGCCTTGACGGCTGGGAAGCCACCATCCAAGGCTTGCCTGCACCTCAGGCTGGCCCTGGGTGGCTGGGAGGCTGAGGGTACTGTGGGACTCTGGAGGCAGGTGTGCAGAACAGCCTGCCCACCTGGGGGTGGGCCTGGCCTTGCTGTGCACCTGCCGCCCTGGCAGGGCTGAGGGGACTGGGCACTGCCATCTTGTGGCTGTGAACACTGCATATTTGAGGGTGTGGCAGTCCATTAGCACATTCCCTCCTTATTGGCTATAGGCACCACCATCTTTAAGGGTGGGGCAGTCAATTAGCATATTCCGTCCTTATTGGCTATGGGTGCCACCATCTTTTGCAATAGTGTGAGAGTTAATTTGCATATTCCCTCTTTATTAGAAAGGAGATACACACACACACACACACACACAAACACACACACAAACACACACACACATGAAGTGAAAGAGTGAAAGCACTGGTCATAAGACAGTTCCATGTTTAATATTTTAAGGAAATTCCATACTGTTTTCCATAGTGGCTGCACCAGTCTGAATTCCCACCAACAGTGCATGAGGGTCCCCTTTTTTCCACGTCCTCACCAAAATTGTTTTCTTTTTTTTATTTTTTTATTTCTTTATTGATTTCAGAGAGAAAGGGAGAAGGAGAGAGAGAAACATCAATGATGAGAGAGAATCATTGATTGGCTGCCTCCTGCGTGCCCCCCACTGGGGATCGAGCCCACAACCCGGGCATGTGCCCTTGGCCGGAATCGAACCTGGGGCCCTTCAGTCCACAGGCTGACGCTCTATCCACTGAGCCAAACCAGCTAGGGCTGTTGTTCCTTGATATATTGATGTCAGCCATTTGATAGGTGTGAGCTGATATCTTACTGTGGTTTAAATTTGCATTTCTTTGATAATTAGTGACATTGAGCATTTCTTCATATGTATTTTGGTCATCTGTATGTCCTCTTTGGATAAGTGTCTTATAAAGTCCTTTGCCCATTTTTTATTAATTTTTATACATATCTCCCCATTGCCCCCCCTCCCGCCCAGGCATAACCCAACCCCCCAGTGTCTATGTTCATTGGTTATGCTTACATGCATGCATAAAAGTCCTTTGATTGATCTCTTATCTACCTCACCTAACTTTAATCTTCCTGCTGTAATTTCACAGTCTGTTTGAAACTTTACTGCCTCTGTATCTATCCTTTTCTTCATCAGTTTTTAATGTTCTTTATTATCCACAAATGAGTGAGATCATGTGATGCTTCTCCTTCATTGACTGGCTTATTTCACTAAGCATAAGGCTCTCCAGTTTCATCCAGGTTGCTGCAAATGGTAAGAATTCCTTCTTTTTAATGGCAGCATAGAATTCCACTGTGTAGATGTACCACAGTTTTCTGATCCACTCATCTGCTGACGGGCACCTAGGCTGTTTCCAAATTGTAGCTATTGTAAATTGTGCTGCTATGAACATAGGGGTGCATAAATCCTTTCTGATTGGTGTTTGTGGTTTCTTGGGATAAATTCCTAGGAGTGGGATTACAGGGTCAAATGGGAGATCCATTTTTAGTTTTATGAGGAAACTCCATACTGTTCTCCACAGTGGCTGCACCAGTCTGCATTCCCACCAACAGTGCACAAGAGTTCCTTTTTCTCCACATCTTCGCCAACACTTGTCGTTTGTTGATTTGTTGATGATTGCCATTCTGACAGGTGTAAGATGGTATCGCATTGTCGTTTTGATTTGCATCTCTCGGATGACTAGTGACTTTGAGCATGTTTTCATGTGTCTCTTGGCCTTCCTTCTGTCGTCTTTCCAAAAGGTTCTATTTAGGCCAGTTGCCCATTTTTTTATTGGATCATTTATCTTCCTTTTATTAAGTTGTATAAGTTGGCTGTAGATTTTGGAGATTAAACCTTTATCAGTGATAACATTTGGGAGTATGTTCTCCCATACAGTGATCTTTCTTGTTGTTTTGTTGATGGTTTCTTTTGCTGTACAAAAGCTTTTTATTTTGATGTAGTCGCATTTTTTAATTTTTTCTTTAGCTCAGTTGCCTTTGGAGCAGTATCAGTGAAGAAGTTCTTTCGGCATATATCTGAGATTGTGCTGCCTGTGGATTCCTCTAGTATTTTTATGGTTTCCCTTCTAATGTTTAAGTCCTGTATCCATTTTGAGTTTATTTTTGTATTTGGTGTAAGTTGATGGTCCAGTTTCATTTTTTTGCATGTATCTGTCCAATTTTCCCAACACCATTTATTGAAGAGGCTATTTTGGCTCCATTGAATGTTCATGCCTCCTTTGTCAAATATTAGTTGAGCATAGTGGTTTGGGTGGATATCTGGGTTCTCTATTCTATTCCATTAGTCTATATGTCTGTTCTTGTGCCAGTACCAGGCTGTTTTGAGAACAGTTGCTTTGTAGTATAGCTTGAAATCTGGTATTGAGATCCCACCTACTTTTTTCTTCTTTCTCAGAATTGCTGTAGCTATTCGTGGTCTTTTTTTGTTCCTGATGAATCTATGAAGAATTCTTTCTAGGTCTGTGAAATATGTCGTTGGTATTTTAATGGGTAGTGCATTGAATCTATAGATTGTTTTGGGTAGAATGGACATTTTAATGATGTTGATTCTCCCAATCTATGAGCATGGTATGCTCTTCCATCTGTTAACATCTTCCTCTATCTCTTTTTTCAGTGTCCTATAGTTTTCTACATAATAGGTCTTTTACCTCTTTAGTTAGGTTTATTCCTAGGTATCTTAATTTTTTTGGTGTGATGGTAAATGGGATTGCTTTTTTAGTCTCTTTCTGTAATTTCACTATTAGGGTATAGAAATGCCACAGACTTCTTAGCATTAATTTTGTATCCTGCTACATTGCCAAATTCATTAATTAAGTCAGTTAGTTTTGGAATGGAGTCCTTTGGGTTTTTTATGTACAATATCATGTCATCTGCAAATAAGGACAGCTTTACTTCTTTTCCTATTTGGATGCCTTTATTTCTTCTTCTTGTCTAATTGCAATCGCTAATACTTCCAGTACTATGTCGAACACGAGAGGTGAGAGTGGGCATCCCTGTCTTGTTCCTGTTCTTAGGGGAAATGGTTTTAGTTTTTGCCCATTGAGTATGATGTTAGCTGTGGGTTTATCATATATGGCTTTTATGATGTTGAGGTATGCTTCTATTCCCACATTGCTGAGAGTTTTTATCAAGAATGGGTGTTGGATTTTGTCAAATGCTTTTTCTGCATCAATTGATATGACTATGTGATTTTTATCTCTCAATTTGTTTATGTGATGTATCACATTTATTGATTTGCCGATACTGTACCATCCCTGCATTCCTGGGATGAATCCTACTTGGCCACGGTGTGTGATCTTTCTGATGTACTGCTGGATCCGATTTGCTAGAATTTTGTTGAGGATTTTGGCATCTATGTTCATGGGAGACACTGGCCTATAATTCTCTTTCATTGTGTTGTCTTTATCTGGTTTTGGTTTTAGGGTGATGCTGGCTTCATAGAAGGTGTTTGGAAGTGTTCCTTCTTCTTGAATGTTTTTGAATAATCTGAGGATGATAGGTTTTAATTCTTCCTTGAATGTTTGGTAAAACTCTCCTGTGTAGCCTTCTGGTCCCGGGCTTTTATTTGCTGGAAGCTTTTTGATGACTGCTTCAATTTCTTCCATAGTTATTGGACTATTGAGATGTTTAGATTCCTCCTCATTGAGTTTTGGATGGTTATATTTTTCTAAGAAAATGTCCATTTCTTGCTGGTTGTCCAATTTTTTTGGAATAGAGTTGTTCATAATATTTTTAACAATCCCTTTTATTTCCACAGGGTCTGTTGTTATTTCTCCTCTTTCATTTCTCAATTTGTTTATTTAGGTCTTCTATCTTTGCTTCTTGGTGAGCCTGGCTAGAGGTCCATCAATCTTGTTTATCCTTTCAAAGAACCAGCTCTTGGTTTTGTTGATCCTTTGAATTGTTTCTTTGGTCTCCAAGTTGTTTATCTCTGCTCTGATCTTCACTATTTCCTTCCTTCTGCTTACACTGGGCTTTTCTTGTTGCTCTTGTTCTAGCTCTTTGAGTTGTAGGGTTAGGCAACTTATTACCATTGTTTCCTGTTTTTTGCGGTAGGCTTGTAGGGCTATGAACTTCCCTCTCAAGACTGCTTTCACTGTGTCCCATAAATTTAGTATTGTTGTGTTGTCATTGTCATTTGTTGCCATGATGTTTTTTATTTCTTTCTTCATCTCTCTGGTTACCCAGTCCTTGTTTAATAGCATGCTGTTTAGTCTCCATGTGTTTGATTTCTTTCTATTGTTTTTATTATATTTGATTTTCAGTTTTATTCCACTGTGGTCTGAGAAAATGCTTGATATGATTTCTATCTTCTTGAATTTGAAGAGACTTTTCTTATGACCCAACATATGATCTATCTTTGAAAATGACCCATGTGCACTGGAGAAGAATGTATATTCTGTGGCTTTGGGGTGAAATGTTCTGAAGATGTCAATTAATTCCATCTGGTCTAGTGAGTCATTTAGGATTGATGTTTCTTTGCTAATTTTTTGTTTAGAGGATTTGTCCAATGGTGACAGTGGGGTATTAAAGTCTCCTACTATGATTGTATTGCTGTCAATCTCTCCCTTAATATCCTCCAAGAGTTTTTTTATGTATTTAGGTGCTCCTATATTGGGTGCATATATGTTTACCAGAGTTATTTCTTCTTGTTGGATTGTTCCCTTTAGTATTATGAAGTGGCCTTCTTTATCTCTTGTTATGTCCTTCACTTTGAGATCTAATTTGTCAGATATAAGTATTGCAACCCCAGCTTTTTTTCCATTTCCATTGCCTGAAATACCATGTTCCATCCCTTCACTCTCAATCTGTGTGCATCTCTTTTCCTGAGGTGGGTTTCTTGCAGACAGCAGATATATGGATCATGTTTTCTTATCCAATCGGTTATCCTATGTCTTTTGATTGGAGCATTTAATCCATTTACATTTAAAGTTATTATTGATAAGTACTTATCTGTTGCCATTTTTAGTCCTTACCCCCAAGTTCCTTCTTTGCTTCCTCTTTCTTTTTATTACAGCAGACCCTTTAACTCTTGCATTGCTGGTTTGGTGGTAATATATTCCCTTAGTCCTTTTTTGTCTGTGAAGCTTCTGATTTCACCTTCAATTTTGATTGAGAGTCTTTCAGGGTACAGTATTCTTGGATTCAGACCCTTCCTTTGCATCACTTTGTACATTTCATTCCATTCCCTTCTGGCCTGATGAGTTTCTGTTGAGAAATCAGTAGCTAGACTTATGGGGGTTCCTTTGTAGGTAACTTTCTGTTTCTCTCTGGCTGCTTTTAAGATTCTTACTTTGTCGTTGGTGTTTGCCAATTTAATTATAATGTGCCTTGGTGTCGGTTTGTTGGGGTTAATTTTGCTTGGGACTTTGTGAGCTTCTTGGATTTGTGTGGGTTTTTTCTTTCCTATTTTGGGGAAATTTTCTGTCATTATTTCTTCAAACCCGATCTCTAATCCTTGTTCAGTTTCCACTCTTTCTGGAACACCAATTATGCGGATATTGTTTTGTTTCATGTTATTCCAAAGTTCTCTTAGGCTCTCCTCTTGCTTTTTAACTTTTTTTTCTAGAAGCTGCTGTACTTGGGTATTTTTTCCTACTGTGTCTTCTAGCTCACTGATGCGGTCCTCTGCTTCTTCTAGTCTACTTTTGATGCTTTCTAAGGAGTTCTTTATAGCAGTGATGTCATTTTTCATTTCTTCTTGCTGCTTCTGCATTTATTCTTGCTTCTTCTGCATTTCCTCTTGGGTCTTCTTCTTTCCTCTTGGGTCTTCTTCGTTTCCTCTTGGCTCTTACTCACAATGTTGAATTTGTCTTCCATTCTTTTCATCCACCTTATGATCATTTCTCTGAACTCTTTCTTTGACAGGCTTATTTCTGTTTCTATTTCATTTACTTCCTTTTCTGGTGATACCTGCCTATCTGTCGTATGCGGGCTGTTTCTTCTTCTGCCCATGGTTTTTCTTCTCCGGGTGTCTGGTTATGTAGTTCTCTCTCCTGCGTTGATTCAAAGGCACAAACTACAACACGACCTGGTACAGAACATAAGGCACTGAACAGAATGTATTCACGATGTTAATAATCACCAATAAGGTGACCACCAATGAAAGACAAATTAGGGGTAAGTAGAGAAAGAAGAAGAGGAAATTGAGGGAAAAAGAAAGGAAAGAAGTGCCAAAATCAAATTGGGAGAGGGAGAAAAACGTAAATAAATGAACTTAAAATAAAATAAATAAAAAGAAAAAGAAAAGAGAAGGAGAAACAAAGTTAGAGAGAAAAGAAAGCGGATAAGAGAGAAAAGGGGAACAAAATATAGATGTTAAGAGAAAACTCCAATAGAACAGTCACTAATCCCAATAAAGGCCAGCAACCAGTACCTAGAGATTAATACATACTGCAGATAACAACTGGTATCGAGGGAGGCAAGGGAAAAGAGAGGTAAAAAACAAAGCAAGCAAAAAGCAAAATAAAACAAGTAGAATACACTAAAACAATCTCACAAAAAAGTTCAAAAAATCGATATAATCACTGTTCAGACAAATAGTAACAAAAGGACATAGAGAAAAAACAACTTTTTGGCTAGTGAAGACAAGAGGAGAGAGGTTTGTATGGACTTGTAGTAGGGGATTTGAAATTAGATATATAAGTGGGGTGAAATTTTAAACAGGTAAAGAGAAAGAATAGGGGGAATCTAAAGTTGGAAAAGGGAAAGAGAAACAAGACAATAAAATGGGGAAAGTTAGGAGGAAGGTGTTGGCATAAAGGTAGAGTTGAGTTGGAGTAAAATTATGCTAAAGGAAAGGTGAAAATAGAATGTAGAACTCTAATCCCGAAGTAAAATTAAGAGAAAACAAAATGACACTTGTTTTTTTCCAAAAAGGTAAAATACTAGTAGTAATTAATAATACTAGTTGAAAACAAAAATGTAGTAATTAAAAAGGTAAAATCAATTGAGGAGGAAAGAAAAAAACAGTATTTTAATTAAAATATGTAAAATGAAAAAAAATTTAAAAAAAAATAGAATGGTCATTCACTTCCACTATTATTCTGCTTGGCACTCCTGTTTCCCAGTAGGGAAGGTATTGCAGTTCCCTGTGTTCCACTGAGGTGTTTTAATCTCTTTATTCTTTTGTGGATATGCGAGAGTCAATTTGTGTGTCATCCACTGGGTGGCAGTGTTTCAGAATTGATCTCTGAGACAAAGCACAGGACCTCTCTAGGCTGTGCTCAGATCCTGCTACTCTGTGGTTCTCAAAGCAGGTTTGTGGGGATTTTGCAGCCAGGACACTGTAATAACTCCCAGGCTGTCCCTCTGCCTCAGAAAAAAAAATGAGTCGTTTTCCAGAGCTCCCCTCTGTCAACAGCTCGGAGAGTTTGCCTCCACACGTAAGGATCACGCCCTGCCCACCTCCGCGGACCTCTCCAGAGGCAGCTTTCCCACAGCCCGGCTCCCACAGTGTGTGCGTCTCTGTTCTGAGAGGCAGGAGACCTCACCTTATCCCAGAAGAAATCTGACCTTTGCATGTACCGTGTGGATCTCTGAATCCGCCGCGTGTCTGTGCCGATTGGAGAGTGGTTTCTGGGTCTCCGGCTGTTTGGTGGGTGTTTCAGCTAGCTGCAGCTTTCAGAGCACCACAGACATCCACCTCCCTCTGCAAGATGGCATGGTCTCCTCGTTCGCACTGGTGGCTCTGGCCAACAAAAACCCTGTGGCAGTGGGGCTGCCTGGCCAGGAGAGCCCCGTCCAGCAGTTCCCTGCCTTCTCCTGGAGGATAACTGACTCCTTTTTTTTTTTAAATTAAATCTTTATTATTCAGATTATTACATTTGTTTCTCTTTTTTTCCCTCCATAGCACCCCTCCACCCAGCTCCCACCCTTCCCTCTGCCCTTACCTCCCTCCCATTGACCTCATCCATAGGTGTATGATTTTTGTCCATTCTCTCCCTGTACACCCCTCACCCCTTTTCCCCTGAGTATTATCAGTCCACTCCCTTTCTGTGCTCCTGATTCTATTATATTCACCAGTTTATTCTGGTTGATCAAATTTTTAATTCACTCAGTTCTTAGATTCACTTGTTGATAGATATGTATTTGTTGTTCATAATTTTTTGGCTTTTACCCTTTTCTTCTTCCTCTTCTAAAAGAGTACCTTTCATCATTTCATATAATACTGGTTTGGAGTTGATAAACTCCTTTAGCTTTTTCTTTTCTGTGAAGCTCTTTATCTGCCCTTCAATTCTGAATGATAGCTTTGCTGGATAAATTATTCTTGGTTGTAGGTTCTTGCTATTCATCACGTTGAATATTTCTTGCCACTCCCATCTGGCCTGCATCGTTTCTGTTGAGAAATCAGCTGACAGTCGTATGGGTGCTCCCTTGTAGGTAATGAACTGTTTTTCTCTTTTATATTCTCTCTTTGTCTTCTGCTCTTGGTATTTTAATTATGATGTGTCTTGGTGTGTCCCTCTTTGGATTCCTTTTATATGGGGTTCTGTGTGCTTCCTGGACTTGAAAGTCTATTTCTTTTACCAGATGTGGGAAGTTTTCAGTCATTATTTCTTTAAATAGGTTTTCAGTATCTTGCTCTCTCTCTTCTTCTGGCACCCCCACAATTCTGATGTTGGTACGCTTGAAGCTGTCCCAGAGGCTCCTTACATTATCTTGACATTTTTGGATTCTTTTCTCTTCTTGCTTTTCCAGTTGAATGTTTTCTGCTTCTTTATATTTCAATTTTTTTACTTGATTCTTGCCTTCCTCTAGTCTGCTGTTAGGACTCTGTATAATATTTTTTATTTCAGTCAGTGTCTCTAGTTGGTCCTTTTTCATCTCCTCTAGGCTCTCGCTAATTTTATCCAACTTTTCTAGCATATTCTTGAAAAACCTTATAAGCATGGTTTTGAACTCTATATCCAGTCGTTTCTTTCCCCTCCATTTCTTTTGTTTGTGATCCCTTCCCTTGTCTCGGCATTTTCACTATGCTGGGAGAACTGTGTTGGATTCAGCCTTATGATACCAGACTTGCAAAACCGAAGAAGCCTCTGTTGAGCTTGGGATGGGTGGAGTCTCAGGGCTTAAGGGACCGCCTTGCCTTCCAGTCGGCCCCGCCCTCCATGGCCCCTGAGTCTCACGTGACTGGGTAATCCCTGGAGCGGTCCTTATGGGCGAACACCTGCAGTGCCTCTAGTCCCCTGCCTTTCCAGCTCCCCTGCGCTCCAGGACCACACAAGTCTAGGTCCCCAGGGTTTCACTTGAAACAGGGGCTTAATGGAGTCAGAAGTGGCACAGTTGGGAGGGTCTGTCTCCCGCCCACTCTCGAAAGTCAGCGGCACAATCAGCAATCTGTCCTCCGCACAGTGCCGTGCATGACCAGACCTCTTTTGCGACTCCCCTAAATTTCCGTGCACCTCTCCCTTTTCACAGTCCAAACTCCCCCCTTATGAGTTTTGGCTGGATCTGGGGTTTAGTGTCGTAAGATAAGGGGGTTCAATGCCTTTGAGAGTCTCCATTTCCCTCCTGCCAGAGAAAACCAGCCAGGTATTCCGGCACCCGCTCTCTGCACGCGCCCATCTCCGTACCTCAGCTTTTTGCAGCTTCTCTGGGTCTCCGTGAGCCCCTCTCCTTCCCTCTAGCTATAGAACTTCCACTCAGCCAGCTTTCCTGTGGTTCTGGATGATGTCTGTTCTGTCTTTTAGTTGTAGTTTTGAAATTGTTGTTCGAGGCAGCAGTGTAGGTGTTTACCTATGCCACCATCTTGGATTCTCCGGATAACTGACTCTTAACTTGCCAACAAACACTCCCCGTGTGACTCTCAGCTGCTCTCTCTCCCTCTGCCCAGTGACAAAGCTCCAGATGTGTCCATCTATTCCACCGCCATTTTTCGGGGAAGACCTTTGCCCATTTTTTAGTTGGATTGTTTATTTGTTTTTGCTGTCGAGTTGTATAAGTTCTTTATAACTTTTATATTAAGCCCTTATTGGATATATCATTGGCCAATATCTTCTCATTCAGTAGATTGTCTTTTTGTTTTGTTGATGGTTGCCTTTGTTGTGCAAAAGCTTTTTTATTTTATGTAGTCCCATTTGTTTATTTTTTCTTTTGTTTCCCTTGCCTGAAGGGATATAGCAGAAGAAATATTGCTATGAGAAATATCTGATACTTTAATATGTTTTTTTCTAAGATTTTTATGATTTTGAGTCTCAGATTTAAGCTTTAATCTATTTTGGGTTTATTTTTACATATGGTGATAGGAGATAGTCTGGTTTAATATTTTTGTATGTAGCTGTCCAATGTTCTCAACATCATTTATTAAATTGACTATCTTTACCCCTTTGTATGTTCTTGGCTCTTTTGCTGTGTATATAGGCATGAGTTTATTTATGAGCTTTCTAATCTGTCCCATTGATCTATGTGTATGTCTGTATGCCAGTACCATACTATGATTACTATGGCCTATAATATAGGTGGAAGTTCCACTCACTTCCTCCCAGGACCAAATCAAAATGACAATTAAATACAGAAACAATCAACCTGAATGATGAACTAAAGACTACCCTTTTGCTGCATGAAACAATTCTTAATCAAGTGAGCCACACAGGCCAAGGCTAGTTCCTTGCTTTTCATCACTGAATATTTCATGCAATCCCTTCTGGCTGGAAATGTTTCTGTTGAAAAATAACTGACAGCTTATGGGAGCTCTCTTATAGGTAACTATTTATCTTTCACTGCTTTTAAGATTCTCTGTCTTTAAACTCTGATTTTTACAGTCAGGTGTTATGTGGGCTCCTCTTCCCAGCACTGGTGCTCTGGGCTTGGGAACATGGAGTTGATTGATACTCATGTTCTTCAGGGGGTACACTGCATATGACTGCGAGACCAGCCCTTTCACCTCTCTGCCCTTCCTACCAATCTCCATGTGGATTCTGAAAATCCTTATTTATAAGACTTCTGTTCGGGTAATCTTTAGTTCATCATTCAGGTTGGTTGTTCTGTATTTAGTTGTAATTTTGATTTGGTCCTGGGAGGAAGTGAGTGAACTTCCACCTACTCTGCTGCCATATTGGAGCTCTTGGAGTTTTTCTAATATTCTTCATGCACACAACACTGCACACAACCCCACACTCACACCATATGGTCATAGTTCCTCTCATACATAGTGGAATCACTTCTCCAGGTACAGATTGGCTGCCACACCGATGACTTGAACAATGCCAGCAAGCTGTCTCGAGCCCCTATGGTGTCTCACCGATGGTGTATGAACAAGACCAAACAATCAGTCTCTTGCCTCTGGGGTGGCCTTTTCTATATCATCGTGCCCAAAGGCAGTAAACTGGGACCCGTGACCATTACTATTAAGAGTGCTGTGCCTGCCCCATACTACAAGCTGGGTAAGTGAACTGAACATTGAGGGAAGAGTGGCCACTAAGGATGCTGCAGTAGTTTAGTTTAGATGCTGATTGCTAAGGAGGAGAGGAGAGGGATGGTTGGACAGAAGGAGGAAGAACTGTTCAAGGTTGAAGTGGAGGCAGGAGAAATTGAACACCCTGTGCCTGTGGAGACTTCAGGGTAAAACCAAAGGAAGGACCTGGAGGCCTGTCCTTCACTTCATAGGAGAGCCATATCATAATAATTCATTATTTCAGTGTCCTCTTCCTAGAGGTCAAGTTGTGTTTTGCAGCTCAAGGGAAGTTGGGGAAGTGGTTGAGAGATCCATGATATTTATTCCTAGGTAAGACATCCCAGGAGGAGTGGAAGAGCTGTATTCAGGAGAGCCTGGCTCCCTGGGGAGAGCTGGCAACAGACAACATCATCTTGACAGTGCCAACTGAAAACCTCCAGACCCTAGAGGACCCTGCACCTGTGCTGTGCCTCTGGGATAAAATGATGCAGGCTATAGCTAGATTGGCAGCTCAGCCTTTCCCCTTCCACCGTCCAGAAAGGATTGTTGCTGATGTGCAAATCTCAGCAGGTAGGTGTTCCAGGGAAGGATTCCTAGTCAGTGAACACCATTTATTACTTTGCCTTTTTTAAATGTCCAATATGTGAAAGGCATCATTTTCCTAATAAAAGTAAAAAGCCATAAAAGAGACGTGGACCTTGATGGGATACAAAGATGTTACATATGAGAAGGTAAATCATTTACATCTACAAGGTGAGATTTCATAGGATGGGTAGAACAATCTCAGGAAAAATGGTATTAGGAGTTCACAGATAACACTAAGGGTTATTTCAAGGACAGGCTAAAATAGAAACATTTCCTTCCACCATAAGTTAGAGAGGCAATGAAAGGAGGGAGAAAATGGGTTTATATTAAGTACTGAGTGGTTTAGAAGAAAGAGGGAATCTAAAGAAAAAATAAGGAAGTCTGATTCCAAGTGGAAAAAAATTTCCTTTGAATTTCAGTGTTATCTTTTAAAAAGAACAAGATTCTCTCTGTTAAAGAGTATACATCTGGACAGTAGTGTTTTGCATAGGTGAAGATATGATGCTGTTCTAGCCTTGAGGATCTCAAATTCAGACACAGGACATAATGTAACAGCCTTGCACCCACAGAAAACATACACAAATGAAGAAATGAATTATACCAAGAATGACTATGTGAAGTATATAGAAAAATGATTTGCTTTCCAATGGGGACAGAGATTCTGGAATTACAGAATGCAGCCAAGATAAGGAGAAGTTACATAGTAGAGAGGAATGAAGAGAGATGGGTTTGGGTATCCCACCTCATGCCTCATCTCTTTCTTTTTGGTTCCCAGGCTGGATGCACTCAGGGTACCCCATCATGTGCCACCTGGAGTCAGTGCAGGAGCTCATCAATGAGACCAACATGAGAAGCAGAGGTCTGTGGGGAGCCATCCATGAGCTGGGCCACAACCAGCAGCGGCATGGGTGGGAGTTCCCCCCGCACACCACTGAGGCCACTTGCAACCTCTGGTCAGTCTATGTGCATGAGACAGTCCTGGGCATTCCCAGGGCTAAGGCCCACCCTGCTCTGAGCCCTCCAGAACGAGAGAAGAGGATCAAAGAGCACCTGAGCAAGGGAGCCCCCCTGTGTAATTGGAACATGTGGACAGCTCTGGAAACATATCTACAGGTACTGAGCCAAGATTCAGTGAGCTAGGGGCCATAAGACCCCTCTGTCAGGTAACATTCTTCACCAGCCCAGGCCCACCACCCTGGACATGAGCGATATGGTGATGTTTCTCAGCTTATACTTTTTCATGGAAATAGTGACACCTACCCCACTCACCTCCTATAATTTTGCAATCATAAGTAAGAGGAAATAAAATGTGATATGAAAAAATAAGTAAAGAAAAATGCAGCCTATAGGTATTTTGGTCAAGGGCAGAAGTTCTGAATTAGGCATTCTTGAGATTGAAACATACCTCTTGCACTCATTGGTTTTTACCTTGGTCGCCTAATAAGTACTCCAGAAATGATCATTGTTTGCTTTGCTTTGTTTTACCTCACCTTAGTTTTATGGGTCAAGTGAGTGTTAGATTTCTTCATAGTAAAGTGCCATACTGTTACTAAGTATGGTAGGAGATCAGGCTGTTAAGAAGATTCTCAGACTTCCATCACCCCATTTGAACCCAAAATATTTTAAAAATGAATAAATAAAAAAACAACCAAGTATAAGGAAGCCCTGAACCAGGACTGCTATATATAAAATTAATGCAAGTCTCTGTCTCCTTCCCCAGTCCTGCTTGGGATTTTAATGGTTTGAAGTTGTCAAAGCTTTTCTTCATATCAGATCTCCTATGTTGTCCACCTCAACTCTACAAACAGGCACACTTTTCACAGAGGTACATATTAAGTTGAGGAGTTTAAACAGCCAATCCAGTAACATACATTTAAAGGATGGACCCAGAACTTAAATCAGAAGTTAATGATGAGACCCTCTTTTTTATTTCTTCTTTAACTCATTTACTAAAGAGTGAATGTCAATGAAATAACTTTGCATTGCATCCATTCTTTATTCTTATATAGCCACTTCAAAGTTCTACAAGGAAACAGAGCTTAAATGATAGAAAGTTGCCACTGAAGTTGGAAGTTAAAGGCCTAATTCTGCCCTCCCCACATACCCACTCACCATGGAGCCCTGCGTATCATTTTGCAAAAGCTATGGCACACTTATCATCTCGGAGTCTTAGCTCTGCCTTAAGACAAGTAGACACCTGCTTCTTATACCTGAGAGATTTCTGCTCACCATCACTTCTTCCACTCAGGCCTTATCTCAGATCCTCCTTTTTCTTCCTTGTCTATTACAGGAGCCTCCTAAATTGTTTGAGCATCTTGCCTCACGCACCTTCCAAACCAATTAATATTCCACATTTAACATTTTCTGAATATTCTCCTTTCCATACAAGATGAAGTGTACAAGACCCTTTATCAGCACTTCCAGCTCCAGCTTCAGTTTCCTCACCTCCATAATTACCCTTACTTGGGGACTCTAGTATACCAGGCAGTTTCCCACTATGAGCATATCTCGCTGTTCCAGGTTTCTGTGCCTCTCCATGTTACCTTCCTGCAGTCGCAACTTGTTTGAACATCCTGTCTAAATTCAGCTCTATTGATTTTTTCTCCCCATATCATCCCAAATATGTAAAAGTGAAGGTTTCTCATCTCACTGGGGCTCAAACCTGTCTGATGCCAAGGAAAACAGTTTGGATCTAGAGATCTAAATTTTAATTAAAGATAATAATAATAATAATAATAATAATAATAACAACAACAACAACAACAAGTCATTTATTAAGTATATGCCCCTTGTCAGATATTAGGTTCTCATGATGTCCCCTACTGGATTCAGGGAGTATAGGTTTGTGGTCAGGAGGTTGGAATGAGCCAATGGGACTGAAAGATCAAGCCCACAACCTGCTGGAGATCAAGCCCACAACCCGGGCATGTGCCCTGACCAGGAATCAACTGATCTAGTTCATAGATTGATGTTCAACCACTGAGCCACACCGGTAGGGCCGTAAAGGACATTCTTGTGAACAAGCATGTTGCCGTTACTTTTAAAAACTTGATGTCTCATCCTGCCCCTTCTTTCTCTGCTCAGCTCCAGGAGGTCTTTGGGTGGGAGCCATTCACCCAACTCTTTGCTGAGTACCAGACTCTTCCCAGCATCCCCAAAGACAACACTGGCAAGATGAATCTGTGGGTAATGAAGTTCTCTGAAAAAGTGCAGAAGAATCTGGCTCCATTCTTTAAGGCCTGGGGCTGGCCCATCCAGAAGGAAGTGGCTGAGAGACTGGCTTGTCTGCCTTGGTGGGAAGAAAATCCCCTGCGAGTTCACATCCACACTGAGAAATAAAATGTACAGCGTCACTTGGGGACAGGAATGGCCACTGGCCAGCTTCATCACCCAGGTACATTAAGCCTGAAGCCTACGTCCTTCCATGTCTTCAGAAAGTCAGTAAAAGTCCAAAGCCAACTTTCTTAAGAAAATACTTTGGTACTTCTCTATATTGTTTCTCTGCTTATACTGTCACTCTCTTCAGGAGTTGTGCTTCACCATCCTAGCCCTCCAGTGGAAGAATTTTCATCTTGGCATCTTGAGGTCCTACAGGCTCTTGGTTTCTATTTTTGACCAATAATTCTAAAGACCATGGATTACCATAATAATATGATATTACTCCCTCACTACTGTCAGCCCTGAACAAGGATCTTAATTTCTTGTGCTCTGAGAACTTTTCTAATAGCAGGAGAGACAGGCTGTTATAGTGGAGAGAGCCTTTGACTCTATGGAAAACCAATTCACCTCTCTGTGCTTCTATATTCTTTTTTTCTTCTTCTTTCAAAATTAAAGTAGTGATTTCATAAATGTTTACCTTTTAATGTTTGACCCTAGAGCATATTCAGTATACATCTAAACTTAAAGCCCTCATAATGACTCAGGTATCCATGACATGGAGGTAAAAATGCATTGTTTGATAATGGTGAATGTGTTTGTGCACCATAATATATATCCATGCAAGGGTATCCTTAAACTTTTTCCAGGCACCAGTTTTGTGTGGACAACCTAAAAACGAAATCTCACTTCTGAGTTTACCACCTTGAGATTAGCATTCAGTCCTCGTGTAAGAGACTGTAACGAATATCAGTTTTGCTCCTGCTGCATTGTCAAGATCCTAGCTCATCCTCTATCCTTTCTCCTGCCTCTGGAAGGATTCTTGACTATCATCTAAACCTGTCATCAGAAAAGCTCAACTAAAACATTTTCCACCTTCCTCAAGTCCTCCTAAATTTGTGATTAAAGTGACATGATCCCTTTCTTTGCTTACAGAGGATTTATCCTGGGGCAGACTCTGCTGGTTTCACATCACTTTCCTCATAGTCAGTGGGTTCTAGATAGGTCATGACAGTGAGAACACAAGCCAGTTTCCCAATGATGGTGAAGATAAGATAGCAGATGATCACCACAGTCTCTGACTCTGGAATCCCATGATTCTGGAATCATATACTCTTATTGTTGTTTTTTAAATTTTTGTTCATTGATTGATTTTTAGAGAGAGATAGAAAAAACATTGATTTGTTGTTCCACTTATTTATGCATTCATTGGTTGATTCTTATATGTGTCCTGACCAGGATCGAACCTACAACCTTAGTATATTCAGAAGGATGCTCTAACCAATTAAGCTACCCAGCCAGGACACATTCTTGATTTTAAAGAAACCTTTGTATAAAGAGGGGGAAATTTGTCATAAGCAAAGAATTGGGCTTTTTTCCAGCTCTGGAAAGACAGGAATCTGATCAGAATGATCAATGGTTGTATGTCTCCTCTTTTAAAATCTCAGTTTAATGACCTATGCATACTGTTTACCTGAAGTCATGCCTCTCATCATGCTTTATTTAATACTTTTTATTACATTTGAAGATAATGCTTGTTTAATACTATATTCCCTCACTGAGCTGTGCATTCATGAAGGCAGGGCTGGGAGCCTTCATTTCTCAATGCCTGGCACATAAAAGTTTTCCATAGGTATTTGTGTACTCAATAAAGGTATACAAGACTGATTAAGAATTCCTAACTCCTATTCCCACTAAGTTATAGTCCTATAGTAATTACTGAAATTCAAAGAAATCTTCCCATTAATCTAGAAGGAAGTTTCTTATAATTTTAATCTCTCCTCCACTTTTTTCTATCTCAAACCTGACTACATAAAAATTTTGAATCATTTTGGTTGACAGATTGGATGAAAGGAAACTTTCCTTTGGTTTCCTTCTCACCCTATTTATTTATTAAAAATTCAGTGCAAGAAGCTAATTCCAGCATGTCATAAATGCAAGAAGTTTTATCAAAAGGTTGATGGAACCTTGTGGATTACCTGCTGGAAATGGCTAAGGACATTTCCCCACACCTAAAGATTTGCATAGATTATTGCTTGCTGCAAAATAGCTGAGGGCATTTCAATCTACATGTTATTGCCTCCTACTGGCCCAACACCTGAACAGATATAGGCAGTTCCTCCAATCTGACAATGGATTCTGTATACTAAACCTTGCCTTTGATGTGTATATCTACCTTGCTTTAGGACTATTTGTGTTAATAAAAAGCAAGGGGTCCAGAGATTCAGGGAAACTTGGTTTCTTTAGCTAAGTCTTCTTTGGCTCCCCAAAATGCCTTCCAAAATTATGTTTTGTCTCTGGACGCTTGATTAATTTACAACTGCCCTTTTTCAGATTCCTGAACCTTTCATCATGCTAGATTAAGACCCTCAGCAATTCAGTACTTTCAAGAATGTTTTTAGAAAAATTTTTGTAGGGATGATGATGGAAACTTTCAAGGGAAATCATCAGTTATTAATTTAATTTTTCAGGCCTTGACAGACCATTTTATGGTCTCTGTCTTCACTTCTTCCCACACTGGTTTTTTTTTTCTCACCTTATTTGAACTTCAGCTAGAATTAATTTTTAAAGGGTTTTTCTTTCCTGTGAAAGATCACTTTTCCTGGTCCTGCTATATGTCATTATATTCCAGATTAAAGGCATTTCCCTAAATCAAAATGATCCCCAAATCTCTTTATGTCACCAACCAAAATAACTTGAGTTCTTTTCTATCTGTCCTCAAGATGGCATACTAAGCACAGACTTCAGCCTCTTCAACCCCTGGCTGTAAATTATCAGAAAGACAAGGTCTTTTCTAAACTTCTAATACAGCAATGGAAAACCAGAAAGCAAGCTCCTTCTAAAAGATCTAGGGAGATGGTATCACATGGTTAAAGAAACCAAGAACTTGCCTGCCTAATACAAATTGCTTTCAGAGCAGCTATGGCCATAAGAGTTGTCCAAGTCCAGGGCAAGTGGATTGAAGGAACTAGTAAATCTCAAGTATGCAAAGGTGATCCAATTCTAATATATATAATACGTTGCTAAATTCAAATTACATGAGAAAAATTTATTATCATGCCAAAAAATAATTTGCAGCACGGTCAACTAGAAAGAAATGTTCAGTAACAAATACTACATCCACCAGAAATCTTCAGCAAGCATTATACTCAGTAGTAAAAAGTTAGAAGCATTCTTGAACATGAGAAGAATGTTCACTCTTAATGCTATCTTCAGTATATCCTTGGAAGTCCTTATTAATGTGTGGAGAGTGGCTATAGTGTTTGGACAGGTTCAAGCCTCAGACTAATGAGAAGGCACAGTTCTCTCATGGCGTGCAAGTCCTAGCTTGGAGGGCAAAATTATAGCCAAAGGCTATAGTTTTAAGCTTGACCTTATGGTCCAAACCTGTATCCCACATGGCTAAGTGATATAGGCTGCAGGAGGTACAGCAAGTAAACAAAGCTTGATCAAGTGCATGTAATTGAGTAGATTTGAAACCTGAGAGAACATTGTAAACATATTGACTACACCCTTACTTTGCCTTGTGGAGTCTGGCTATAAAATAAAGACTTGGGTTGCAGGCTGTGGTGCTGTCTCTATCAGGGCAGCATCTCACCTAGCCCCAGCTTTATTCTCTTGTCTGTCTTCTCCATCCTTCACCGCCCCCTCTCAGGTTCACTCATGGCTGGGCCGGCTCGGCACATTAATGCATTAAGATAAGAAAACTAAGCAAACTGAAAAGAAAGAGACAAAATAGTTATTATTTTCAGAAAATATGGGCCTCTATATTTTGGGGGTATAGCAATAGACATAGCTGATAAATTGGAAGTGATGGGGACAGGTAAAGAGAGATCAAGGATGATACCTAGGCTCTCAGCTTTAGCTGTCAGAGTTTTTCATACTATAACTGAGATAGTGGGAAATTGAGAGTGTGAGATTAAGAGAAAATATCAAATAGACAGTTTGATATATGAGTCTAGACTTTAGAAGTTTAGAATACAGAATTAAGAGAAGATATTAGATAGTCAGTTTGATAGATGAGTCTAGACTTCAGAGTAGAGGTCAGGTCTGCAAATGTAAATTTAGAACTTATCAGAATATAATGGTATTAAAAGTTTTAGGCTGAATTAAATTATTTAAGAAGAAGAACACTGAGAATGCTGTGGTTTGAAGCAAGCAAATGGGATTGGGAAGGACTAGCCTATGATCAAGATAGGTTATGGCTGAGTCAGAAACCCAACTGGAGCAGGATGAGGAGAATGGGAGATGAGTGATTCAAGAAAACTCATATTCAAAATGCTTTAACTTTTCTTGGTAAAGAAGCAAAGAAACAGGTAACTGGAGGGTTAAAGGGCCAAGGGAAGAATTTGTGATTTTTTAAATAATGATATATTAAAGAATACTTATATATAGTTGTGAATAATCCAGCAAGGAGAGAGAAATTGTGGCTTATATATTTTAAAGGAGGGGAGTATATTATATTTAGCTTATATGAAAATATAGTTTTTAGGAGAAACCAAAATGGCGGCATAGATACTCACCTATACTTGCTTCCTCTCACAACCACATCAAAACCACAACTAAACAGCAGAATAACTACCACCCAGAATGACAGGAAAGCTGGCTGAGTAGAAATTCCACAGCTAGAGAGGTGAAGAAAGCTCATTGAGACTGGTAAGCTATGTGGAGGCATGGAAAGTGCTGCACCTGAATATGCTGCTTTTTAAAACAAGAGGGAGATGTAAGCTCCCACTTGCTCTGAACTCTAGTTTCAGGCGAGACTCTGGGGGACCCAGGCACATATGGGGAGAAACTGGACTGTCTGGCATCGGGATAGGAACACAAGGTTGGCTTACTCTTAGAGGTACTCACAGTGATCATTGTTCCTGCATGCAGGATGTGGAGAACCAGGGATTTCTCTGGTTCAGAGCAACCATTGCTATTTGCTCTGCCCTGGTGATTTCCAGAGACCCTGCCCCACCCAATTTACAACCACACCCAAGCTGTGAGCAGCGGCTTTTGGATATGAATGGCCTGTTTTTCACCTAAACAAACTGCAGCTGGGTCAGAGAGCCCCAGAGATTCCAAAAGAAAGCCCACTACCTGGCACCAGCAGCAGCCTTGCTTACCAGCAGGGCCTCATCTGGACACTGCCAAACCCCATACAAAGAGAAGGAATCTGCATATGTCTCTGTAGCTCCTGCTGGGTGGCCCCAGACAGTGGCTGACCTTGCACCTCCTTGGAGATCAGTGCACCCAGTGGTCAGAGTGAGGTCATATTGAATTACAACTCTTCACATCCATAAGACATACACTCAAGGGGCAGGCACAGTAAGCAACAAAGCCCCACTGAAGCAAGTCCTGCCCCATAAGGGTATGTCCTGTGCAACAGATCTATCAGTATAGACACAGCTGGGCATCACAGCCAACTGGCTTGGAGATCAATTCCTCCCAGTGATTACAACAGAAATCAAGGCTTGTATACAACAAGACTGTACAAATAGCCCACAAACGGGTGCACCAAGAACATCCACCTCAGGTGACTGGGGAGGCTGAGCCACTAGACCCTATAGGACACCTACCACACAAGGTCACTCTATCAACTCAAGGAGATAAAGCAGCTAACCAATACATAGAAACAAACACAGGGAAGCAACCAAAATGTGGAGACAAAAAAATATGTCACAAATGAAAGAAATGGATGAAAGCAAAGGACAGGATATAGAGTTCAAAACAATGGTTATAAGGTTATCAAGAATCTTCTAGAAACCTCCAAGAATTTACTGAGATCCAGAAAGATATGAATAAGGACCAATCAGATATTGAGCATACACTGAGAAACCTAGATGGCAGCTTAAGGTATACACCTGTATGTGCTGCCTCTCACAACCACACCAAAACTATAACTAAAAGACAAAACATCTATCATCTAGACCCATGCAAAGCTGACTGAATAGGAGTTCTACAACTAGAAGGAAAGAGAAAAGAGCATCGAGAGAAGGTAGGACATGCACAAGTGCAGAAAACCAAAGGTACAGAGTCGCACAAATCAGGCTGGCAGCTGGTGACTGGATGTGCTGATTTTTTCTATCTAAAGGAAGACATAAGCCCCTAACTTCTCTGAACTCCAGTTTCTGGTGAGACTCTGGGGACCCAGACTCTTATGGGGAGAAGTTGGATTGTTTGCCATAGGGTCAGAAAGTGAGGGTGGCTTTCTTGCAGAGGTGTGCACAGGAATCATTGTTTACTGCACTGGAGCACAGGACACGGCGATGCAAAAATGCAGAGACATGAAAAATGTGGAGACTCAGAAAGGGCTGACTGCCAGCCATCGCTGTTTGCCACACCCTGGTGAATCCCTGAGACCCTACCCTGCCCAATTTATAAACCCACCCAAGCTGTACATAGTGGTTTATGTGTATGAATGGCCTGCCCCATCACAGCTTAAGCTAACAAATTGCATCTGGATCAGAAAGTTCCAAAACTTTCAAACCCCAAGCAAAGAAGAGAAATCTCCAGATCTCGCTATAGCTCCATCTGGGTGGCCTCCGACAGTAGCTGACCTGCACCTCCTTAGAGATGCAGGAGACACTGTATCTAGTGGTCAATGTGAGACAACCCCAGATTTCAACTCTTCACATCCATAAGTGACACACTCAAGAGACAGACTCAGTGAGCACCAAAGCCCCATTGAAACAAGTCCTGCTCCATAAGAGTATCTCCATCACAGCAGTTCTTCCATTATAGACACTGAGGATCCTCACAGCCAATTGGCCTGGAGGTCAATTCCTCTCAGTGTACCAGGAGCAATCAAGGCTTAACTACAACATGACTGTGCACTCAGCCCACAAAAGGGTGCATCAAGAGTGTCCACCTTAAATGATTGGGAAGGCTGAACCACTGGGCCCTTTCTATGAACCAGCTACCATACAAAGCCACTCCATCAACAAGGGAAGCAGCCAAAATGCAAAAACATGTCAGAATGAAAGAAATGGAAGAAAGCAAACTAGTGGACACAGAGTTCAAAACCACAGTTATAAGGTTACTCAAGAATCTTCTAGAAACCTCTGAGGAAATTAGTGAAAACATTAAGGATCTTAGTAAGAATACCAAAAAAATGGAAAAAGACAAGTCAGAAATTAAGCATATATTATGTGAAATAAAGAATAAATAGAAATTCCACAGTAGACCAAAAGACCCAAGAATCAAACCAGGGGAATCCAAGATGGTGGCATAGGTAAACATCTACACTGCTGCCTCGCACAACCATTTCAAAACTACAACTAAAAGACAGAACAGACATCATCCAGAACCAGAGGAAAGCTGGCTGAGTGGAAATTCTACAACTAGAAAGAAAGAGAGGGGCTCACAGAGACCCAGAGGAGCTGCAAAAAGCTGAGGTACAGAGACGCACACAAGGAGAGAGCGAGTGCCAGCATACCTGGCTGGCTTTCTCTGGCGGGAGGGAGATAAGACTCTCACCCCTTTTCCTGTGACACTGAACCCCAGATCCAGCTGAAACTCATACTAGGGCAGTTTGGACTATGAAAAGGGAGAAGTGCACAGAAATTTAGGGGAGTCGCAGGAGATCAGAAGTCTGGTGGCACGCACAGCACTGCATGCAGAAAACCAACTGCTGATTGTGCCGCTGGCTTTCGCTAGTGGGCAGGAGACAGACCCTGCCAACTGCGTCACTTCTAACTCCACTAAGCCCCGGTTTCTGGTAAAACTCTGGGGACCTGGGCTCGTGTGATTCCAGAGCAAAGGGGAGCCGGAGGGGCAGCAGTCTAGAGGCACTGCGAGACAGAGCACGTGTGCGTGTGCTAGGGCGCACACAGGGACCACTCCAGTGATTACCCAGTCACGTGAGACTCAGGGACCGTGGAGGACAGAGCCAACTGGAAGGCAAGGTGGTCCCTTAAGCCCTGAGACTTCACCCATCCCAAGCTCAACAGAGAGGCTTTTGTGGTTTTGAAAGTCTGGTATCATAAGGCTGAATACAATACAGAAGTTCTCCCGGCATAGTGAAAATGCCGAGACAAAGGAAGGGAGCACAAACAAAAGAAATGGAGGAAAACAAATGACTGGATATAGAGTTCAAAACCACTCTTATAAGGTTTTTCAAGAATATCCTAGAAAAGTTGGATAAAATTAGCGAGAGCCAAGAGGAGATGAAAAAGAACCAACTAGAGATAAAAGAGATCCAACTAGAGATGGAAAAGGACCAACTAGAATTTAAACATACACTGACTGAAATAAAAAATATTATACAGAGACCTAACAGCAGACTAAAGGAAGGCAAGAATCAAGTCAAAAATCTGAAATACAAAGAATCAGAAAACACTCAACTGGAAAAGCAAGAAGAAAAAAGAATCCAAAAATGTAAAGATAATGTAAGGAGCCTCTGGGACAGCTTCAAGCATACCAACATCAGAATTGTGGGGGTGCCAGAAGAAGAGGGAAAGCAAGATACTGAAAACCTATTTAAAGAAATAATGACTGAAAACTTCCCACATCTGGTAAAAGAAATAGACTTACAAGTCCAGGAAGCACACAGCACCCATATAAAAGGAATCCAAAGAGGACTACACCAAGACACATCATAATTTAAATACCAAGAGCAAAAGACAAAGAGAGAATATTAAAAGCAGCAAGAGAAAAACAGTTCATTACCTACAAGGGAGCACCCATATGACTGTCAGCTGATTTCTCAACAGAAATGATGCAGGCCAGGCAGGAGTGGCAAGAATTATTCAACGTGATGAATAGCAAGAACCTACAACCAAGAATACTCTATCCAGCAAAACTATCATTCATAATTGAAGGGCAGATAAAGAGCTTCACAGATAAGAAAAAGCTAAAGGAGTTCATCAACTCCAAACCAGTATTATATGAAATGATGAAAGGTACTCTTTTAGAAAAGGAAGAAGAAAAAGGTAAAAGATAAAAAATTATGAACAACAAATACCTATCTATCAACAAGTGAATCTAAAAATTAAGTGAATTAAAATTTTGATCAACAGAATAAACTGGTGAATATAATAGAATCAGGAGCACAGAAAGGAAGTGGAATGATAATTCTCAGGGGGAAATGGGTGAGGGGTGTACAGGGAGAAACTGGACAAAAATCATACACCTATGGATGAGGTCAACGGGAGGGAGGTAAGGGTAAAAGGAAGGGTGAGAGCTGGGTGGAGGGGAGCTATGGAGGGGAAAAAAAGAGAAACAAATGTAATAATCTGTAAAATAAATATTTAATTAAAAAAAAAGAATCAAACCAGAGATTTAAAATATGAGGAAACAAAAAACACCCAACCAGAAAAACAAAAAGCAAAAGAATCTAAAAATATGAAGATAGTGTAAGGAGCCTCTTGAACAACTTTAAGTGTACCAACATCCAAATTATGGAGGTGCCAGAAGAAGAGAGAGAGCAAAATATTGAAAACCTATAGGAAATAATGACAGAAAACTTTCCCTACCTGGTGAAAGAAATAAACTTACAAGTCCAGGAAGCACACAGAACCCCAAACAAAAGAAATCCAAAGACAACCACACCAAGATACATCATAATTAAAATGCCAAAGGCAAAAGACAAAGAGAGAATCTTGAAAGCAGCAAGAGAAAAACAGCTAATAACCTACAAGGGAGTACCTATATGACTGTCAGCTGATTTCTCAACAGAAACTATGTAGGCCAGAAGGAAATGGCAAAAAATATTCAAAGTGATGAACAGCAAGAACCTACAACCAAGATTATTCTATGCAGCAAAGCTCTCATTTAGAATTGAAGGTCAGATAAAGAGCTTCACAGACAAGTAAAAGCTAAAGGAGATCATCACTACCTAACCAGTATTATATGAAATGCTGAAGTGTATTAAGAAGAGGAAGAAGAAGAAACAGGTAAAGTTAAAAATTATGAACAACAAAGTGACAACAAATACATATCTATCAACAAGTGAATCTAAAAATCAAGTGATAAGAACCTGATTAACAGAATAAATTGGTGAATATAATAGAGTCAGGGGCATAGAAAGGCAGTGGACTGACAATTCTCAGCAGGAAGGAGGTATGAGGGGTGCGTGAAGAGACTGGACAAAAATATTATACCTATGGGTGAAGACAGTGATGAGATGTAAGGGCATGTTTGGGGGGGAGGCGAATCAAGTGGAAGGGAGTTATGGGAGGAAAAAAGAGGAACATCTGTAATAATCTGAACAATAAAGATTTATTTTAAAAAATTAAAAAGAAAGAAATTAAGCATACACTGACAGAAATAAAAAATAATATACAGAGATCCAACAGCAGACTAGAGGATCCCAAGAATCAAGTTAAAGATCTAAAATACAAAGAAGAAAAACACGCAACCAGAAAAGAGAAAAGAATCCAAAAGTATGAAGATAGTGTAAGGAGCTTCTGGAACAACTTCAAGTGTACCAACATCTGAATTATGGGGGTGCCTGAAGAAGAGAGAGAGCAAATACTAAAAACTTATTTGAATAAATAATGACTGAAAACTTCCCTTACTTGGTGAAAGAAATAGACTTATAAGTCCAGGAAGCAAGAAAACCCCAAACAAAAGGAATCCAAAGAGGACCACACTAAGACACATCATAATTAAAATGCCAAGGGCAAAAGACAAAGAGAGAATCTTAAAAGCAGCAAGAGAAAAACAGTTAGTACCTAAAAGGGAATACCCATATGATTATTAGCTGATTTCTCAACAGAAACTATGCAGGCCAAAAGGGAGTGGTAAAAAATATAAAAAGTGATGAATAGCAAGAATCTACAACCAAGATTACTCTACCCAGCAAAGTTATCATTCAGAATTGAAGGTCAGATAAAGAACTTCACAGAGAAGAAAAAAACTAAAGGAGTTCATCATCATCAAATCATATTATATGAAATGCTGAAGGGTATTCTTTAAGAAAAGGAAGGAAAAGGTAAAGGTAAAACTTATGAACAACAAAGTGATAACAAATACATATCTAACAAGTGAATCTAAAAATCAAGTGAATAAAAACTCTGATGAACAGAATAAACTGGTGAATACAATACAATCAGGGGCATAGAAAGGGAGTGGACTAACAATTCTTGGGGGGAAAGGGGTGTGGGGTGTAGGAACATATTGGACAAAGATCTTACACCTGTGGATGAGGACAATGAAAGGTGGAGGGATAAGGGCATGGGATGGGGTTGGAACTAGGAGGAGGGGAGCTGGGAGTGTTGGGGGAGAGGAGGAACAACTGTAATAATCTGAACAATAAAGATTTATTCAAAAAATAAATAAAATAAAAAGAAAATATAGTCTTTAAGTAAAGGAAAAGAGATTAGCTAGATCATAGGTCAACCAGAGAAACTGATTTTCTATAATCTCAAATAGATTTTATTATATGCTTGATGTTTAGGAGACTAATGTGTAAATGATATTTTTCTTTTAATGAACCATACTTAGCTAAGAAATTTTTAATCTTCACCCAAGAATATGTGTTTTTGAAACTGATTTTTATAGAGAAAGGAAGAAAAAATGAGAGAGAAATAGAGAAAGAGAGAGAGAGAGAGAGAGAGAGAGAGAGAGAGAGAGAGAGAGAAAAGCATTGTGTGAGAAACATTGATCTGTTGCCTCCTGTACACACCCTGATCAGGGGTCAAACCTACAACCTGGGTATGTATCCTGACCATGAATCAAAGATGTGATCTTTTGGTGGATGAAAGGATGCTCTAACCACACCAGCCAGGGCTATTTTTATAATAATAAAACATCTGGGAGAGGCATGTTCCCCTAATATAGCACCTTACTTCTTAATATATATTTTGCGTCTAGGATAAACATATCCTATATAATAAAAGCCTAATATGCTAAGTGTCCAGTTAGCCATTCAACCAATCAAAGTATAATATGCTAATGATATGCTAAGGCGGTTCAACCACTCACTGTGACGTGCACTGACCAGCAGGGGACAGACACTCCAACAGGTAGACTAGCTTGCTGCTAGGGACTGGCCAATTGGGACTGAGTGAGATTCACCAGACATGACCTGAGCCTCCCGCGTCCCTTCCCAGTCCCAATCATGCAATGGTGGGGTCCCTTGGCCTGGCCTGCACCCTCTGCAATCTGGGATGGAGAACCCCCTCAGTGCATGAATTGCATGCACCAGGCCTCTAGTATTGACAATAAATTTGTTGAATCACATCTAAAAATCTATGACTGAAAAGTGGAACTTTGACTGGAATCACACAAACGATCTGCTCTCAACTCACTGAATTCTCTTGAATTTTAAACAGGCACAGGGATTTTCATTTTCTTTCTTCCTGTCTTTCTTTCTTTTTCTTTCTTTCTTTCTTTCTTTCTTTCTTTCTTTCTTTCTTTCTTCCTTCCTTCCTTCCTTCCTTCCTTCCTTCCTTCCTCCTTTCCTTCCTTTTAGTTTTCTTCTTTCTTTTATCCTTTCTTTTCATATCTCTCTCTCTCTCTCTCTCTCTCTCTCTCTCTCTCTCCCCTCCCCCACTCAGCTTTTAAATCCTGGTCTTGTTTGGGATCCCATTCAAATATTCTGAGTCTGAATGCAAGGTCCTTTTTCACAGCTAAAAATGCCATATATGTATATTCCTTATCCTCAACCCTTGTAACTAAAGTATAGTCAGTCAAGTCCACTGGGATGTTGGGTCCCCAGCAGATGGCTTGAAAAGAGTGTCAAGTATGGAATTAATTGTGTTGGTGGCATTCAGTGACCAGTAGCCACAGCATCCACATACTAACAAAATTTTTCCTGTTGCATAATAGTTGCTGTACAGGCAAATCTCATTTTACTTTTTTTCACTTTATTGTGCTTTGCAGATAATTGTGTTTTTTACACATAGAAGTTTTCTGGCAACCCTATGTTAAGCAAGTCTGCTATTTTTCCAAAAGTATTTGCTCCCTTTGTGTCTCTGTGTCACATCTGATAATTCCCACAATATTTCAAACTTTTTAATTATATTTGTTATGATGATCGGTGATCCGTTATCTTATTATTGTAATTGTTTTGGGGCACTATGAACCATGTCCATATAAGACAGCATCCTTAATCAAATGTTGTGTGTGTTCTGACTGCTCTATCAACCTGCTGTCCTCCCCCCACTTCCACTTCCTCCTCAAGCCTTCCTACTCGCTGAGACACAACAATGTTGAAATTAGACCAGTTAGTAACCCTACAATGGTCTCTAAGTGTTCAAGTGAAAGGAAGAGTCACACATGTTTCACTTTAAATCAAAAGCTAGAAATTATTAAGCTTAATGAGGAAGGCAGGTCATAAGCTGAGATATGCTGAAAGTTAGGCTTCTTGCATCAATTAGTCAAGCTGTTAATGCAAAAAAAAGTTACTGAAGGAAATTAAAAGTACGCTAGTGAACACATAAGTGATAAGAAAGTAAAACAGCCTTATTGCTGATATGGAGAAAGTTTTAGTGGTCTGGATATAAGTTCAAATCAGCCACAACATTCCCTTAAGCCAAAGCTTAGTACAGAGAAAGGCCCTAATTCCCTTCAATCTCATTAAGGCTGAGAGAAATGGGGAGGCTGCAGAAGACAAGTCTGAAGCTAGCAGAGGTTGGTTCATGAGGTTTGAAAAAAGAAGTCATCTCCATAACACAAAAGTACAAGGTGAAGCAGCAAGTGCTGAAGTGGAAGTTTCAGTAAGGTATCCATAAGCTCTAGCTAAGATGATTAATGAATGTGACTACAGTAAACAACAGATTTCAAATGTAGACAAAGCAGCCTTGTATTGACATCTTGGAAGATGTTACGTAGGACTTTCATAGTGAAAGAGGAGAAGTCAATACCTGGCTTCGAAGCTTCAAAGGACAGGCTGACTCTCTTGTTGGAGGCCACTTGGATATTTATGACATCATTCACAGGTTATACAAAATGATCAACTTAAAAATTAGCCTACTATATTTGGTCAAACATTTAATTAACTCAACCCTAATGCCTTGGCAGGGCCAGACCAAATTATTTCACAAACCTTATATGGCCCTTGGGACAGACATACTCCACCCCTGATTTACAACATGGTTTACTGAATATTTTTTGCCCACTGATGAGACTTACTGCTCAGAAAATATATATTTTTTATCAAAATAGTACTGCTCATTGACAATGCATCTGGTCACTCAAGAGCTCTGATGGAGATGTACAAGATTAATGTTGTTTCCATGTCTGCTAACACAATATCAATTCTTCAGCTATTAGATCAAGGACTAACTTTGACTTTCAAGTCTTATTCTTTAAGAAATACATTTTGTAAGGCTATACCTGCCATAAATAGTGATCCATCTGATGGATTTGGGAAAAATAAAAACCTTCTGGAAAGGATTCATCATTCTCGATGCCATTCAGGACGTTCGTGACTCATAAGAAGAGGTAAAAAGATAAACATTAACAGGAGTTTGGAAGAAGCTGATTTCAACCCACAAGAAAGCTATAATCAGTTCAAGACTTCAGTAGAGGAAGTAACTTCTACGGAGGAAATAGAAAGATAACTAGAATTAGAAGTAGAACCTGAAGATGTGATTGAATTGCTGTAATCTCATGATAAAACTTTAATGGATGAGGGGTTGCTTCTTATGGATGATAAAAGAAAGGGACTTCTTGAGATGGAATTTACTCCTGATAAAGATGCTATAAAGAGTATAGAAATAACAACAAAGGCCCTAGCTGGTTTTGCTCAGTGGATAGAGCTTCAGCTTGTGGACTGAAGGGTCCCAGGTTCGATTCTAGTCAAGGGCACATACCTGGGTTGTGGGCTGGGCTTGATCCCTATTTAGGGACATGCAGGAGGCAGCCGATCAATGATTCTCTCTCATCATTGATGTTTCTATCTCTCTTTCCCTCTCCCTCCCTTTCTGAAATCAATAAAGATATATTTTTTTAAAAAATAAATAACCATAAAGGGTTTAGAATAATATATAAGCTTAGGTGATAAAGGAGCATCAGGGTTTGAGAGGATTGATGCCAATTTTGAAAGAAGTTCTGTGAGTAAATGCTACTAAACAGCATTGCATGCTACAGAGAAACTGTTTGTGAAAGGAAGAATCAATCAAAGCAGCAAATGTCATTGTTATTCTATTTTAAGAAAATGCCACAACCATCGCAATCTTCAGCAACCACCAACTTGATAAGTCAGTAGCCATCAACCCTGAGGCCTGACCCTCCCGCCACAAACAAACATTATGACTTGCTAAAGACTCAGATGATAGTTAATAATTTTTAGGTTCCCAACATTCTCTATGCAATCCCTTTCTTGCTTGTTATGCAGAATCTATTCAAATGGCTCATAGTTGTCTCTCAGGAGGATTTACTCTAAATGTAGATGTATGTTTGATGTGTTCTTATGAAAGAGCAAGTTCAGCTTTTACCTACACTGCCATTGTAGATTGTTTCCAATAAAGCATTTTTAAATTAAGCTATTAATGTTGTTTTTCTAGACATAATGCTATGTCACCCCTTATAGACTACAGCATAGTGTAAACATAACTTTTATATGTAATAGAAAAAAATATATCATGTGACTTGCTTTATTGTGATATTTGCTCTATTATGGTGGTCTGGAACTGAACCTGTAAAAGTTTGCCTGTACATCTGAACATCTAGGTCCTGCTAAATTCCTTTCCCGCAAAAGTTAGCCAAGGCTTTCTTTTCTATTGTTTGCCAGCCAAGATTCCTCAGTACTACATTAGATATACACACAACTGTGGCATATGCAGGCCAACTTGACAGCCTTTTCCTCCAAGAATTCTACCCAATTCTTAGAATCCCTGGAAGCCCATATAATACCTACATCTTTCTACCTTGCATTAGTTCTTATTTGGCTCACAATGGTCTAAATATTGGCCACCTTCTAGTTAAGTTGGCTTTAGAGTCAGGTAGAGTAAAGAAAGAGAAAAGAATGATTATGAGACCACTTATATCCAGAGTATGCATCTCTAGAAAGTAAAATTCATTCCAGTTTTGTCTTTGTGCACCACCTTCCCCAATCACTAACCAGTGCATTGCACATAGGTTTTCAAGAAGTATTTGTCGAATAAATAAATCCAGGGTGGAGGGCGGAGGAGAAAACAATATAAAACAGTGGAGAAATTGCTGAAATAGGGGTCAGGAATTAACATATTCTCTACCCTTCTCTACTACCTCAAAAACTCTCTGGGCATTATTTTCCTATTTTTAAAATGAAGAAACAAAATATCTCATTTCCAACCTTTCAGCTTAGAAATGCTTTGATTTGGAATAAACATACTAAATGATTATGGACTAGGACTTGGAACTCTGTTATGTAACCAAACATTCTTTGGTGAGTAAAAATGGTGTTATGTCTAATGTATTTTTCCCAGCACTAAGCAGAAGCAGAATAAATGTAGGTTTTATTAATTTGTAAAATTATAAATGTGTTCTTATTTGCACACATAAGTATGAGTTCCCACAGGAATGTGCTGAGTGCCTGCCGTAAGCTGTACTGCAAAGTCTATTGAAAATGTTATCTCGGAGAAGCCAAGCAAACCCATATTCCCACAGTATTTTCTAAGGCTACTCTCTCCTTCTCAAGGTTAAACTCACTGATGCAAATTGCCCAACTGGGTTTTCATTAAAACTCCCACTCTCCCTTGGGTTTTTCTATCCTAATGCATGTCTCATCCTCCATTTTTCTTCCTGTGCCATGGCTCCCCATTCCCTTAACTCCCTCCACATAGCAAGGAGAGCTGACAATAATGAGGCCCCAGGAACCAGTGCAAAGCCTGCTATAAAACTTTTTAAATTGAACCCTCGAGATTTGAAGAGTTGTAATTAGAATGCATGATTTGAAGTGAACTAACATAACCCTGCCATCAAGCTGGCACAAGCCTGTGCCATGGGCCTGCGGGGCTCTGGTGCTAAAACCCTGCCAGGGAGGGCTATTTCCAACCATTGACCATCCTGCCCAAAAGTTGGTCAAGTCTCCCTTGAACATTTTTTGAAGTGTCCCAAATTCTCCTCTTGTTGAACATTATGATTTATCTAACTTTCCGCTATTAGTATCAGTTACTTTGATGTATATCTATGGGTCTAAGCATTTGCATTTGTGAAATATTCCTCAAAATAGGTTTCCAGAAGTAGAATTAGAGACTGAGATGGCAGAAGTATATTAAGGACTCAATATAAATGCTATTTTCCTCCTTTCACTCAGTCATGCAAATAAGCATTTATTGAGCCTCTGTATGTGCCTCACACTCTTCTGGGATCTGGATTATGGCTGGGGCAAGATGGACAAGGTCTCTGACCTTACAGAGAGTCCAGTCTAGCAATAAAGGAAAACAATACACAAGTAAAAAAATATATAACTAATATTAAAAGTACTATAAAAATACAAAAAAAGAGAGTGGGTGTGGGCTTCTTCCCTTCTTCCAAACCCTCGCCCAATTATCATAGATTTGGTCTGCTTTACTTTGTAGATATACACAGAATAAAATATGTAGAACAGAACTCAATCACTTATCACCAGCTTTACTGCTCTCTGTCTAATCTGAGCCACAACCACCTTTGCCTGGATGTTTGCAATATCTTCCTTTGCCTCCTTATTCTCCTACTGCAGTCTAGTTGAGTCTTTTAAAGTATAGGTCAGATCATATAACTCAGCTGCAAAAAGCACTTTTTTCTCAAAGTAAAATCTAGTCACTGCTATGGCCTTGAAAGCAATCTATGGGTTGGACACTGCTACTTCTCTGCTCTCATTTCTACCATCCCTCTCCCCCGATGTGTTCCTCTCCAGCACCAAATGTTATCTTGCCTCAGAGCCTTTGTGTTGGCTCTTTCCTCTATTTGGAATGCTCTATCCTTTGTTTGGAATGCTCTTTCCCCAGCTATTTCTCATTTATTAAGTTCTTTATTCAAATATTAGTTTTTTAAGGTAAATAATCACTGGTGGGCAAATGAAATAACATAGCACCCCAGGTCTTTCTTCTTTATCTTGCTTTAGTTTTTCTCATTGCACTTACCTTCACTTGACAAGCTTATTTGTATATTTTGTTATTTATTGTTTTATCCACTAAAATAGAAATTTCAAATGTAAATGATTTTATCTAATTTATTTACTGTTGTATCCACAGTGCCTACATTGATACCTGGGGACAATATTTGTTGAATGAATAGATAAAACACATGCAAAGTATGTTCATTAATAGCACTGTTTTAAGCTGGTGAGAGATTTCTAGAAATACTCTGTAAGACTAGATAATGTGCCCTATTTTGCTTTTCAGTTTTAGCAATGACACGGATCAAAAAATAGTAAAGGGCCTGACCGGTTTGGCTCAGTGGATAGAGTGTCGGCCTGCGGACTGAAGGTTCGATTCCAGTGTCCCAGGTTCGATTCCAGTCAAGGGTGTGTACCTTGGTTGCACACACATCCTCAGTAGTGGGTGTGCAGGAGGCAGCGAATCGATCTTTCTCTCTCATTGATGTTTCTAACTCTCTATCCCTCTCCCTTCCCCTCTGTAAAAAAAATCAATAAAATATATTAAAAAAAAAGAAATAGTAAAGGGTTTCACAAAATGCCCTATATATAATCTGTTATTAGAATTTTTAGCAATGTCTTTAAAAACTGTACATCACTAACCATTAGTAGGCAATGAATTATAGTTCATTATGTTCTGAACAGAATTTTCATTTTTTTACTTTATTTTTATTGTTGACATTATTTCAGATGTCCCCCTTCCCTCCCTTTGCCTACTTCCACCCAGCCCTTGCCCCACTCCCTCTAGCCAACACGACACTGTTGTGTCTGTGGACTATGCATATACATTCTTTGGCTAACCTCTTCACCTTCTTTCATCCTGTGCATCCCACTCCCCTCCCTTCTGACATCTGTCAGTCTGTTCCATGCATCCATGTCTCTAGTTCCGTTTTGTTCGTCAGTTTATTCTGTTCCTTAGACTCTACGTTAGTGGGATAAGAAGGTATTTGTCTTTTTCTGACTGCGTGTTTCACTTAGCATAATACAGATTTTTCTTAACAAAAGATAATATAGCTAGACTGGAACAGAATGGAATAGAACTGGAAAATAGGAAATTTACCACACTTAATACAGGTAAAGTGTTGTTTTGTGAAAGCTTGTTAAAATTACATACACACACACATACATACACACACACACACACACACACACACACACACATATGGGGTTTTTCTGTACATACCAAAATATGACATAAAAAGTTGTTAACTATAAGTCATAATGTTTTTGAAGTTTGAAACACAATGACCTATAGTGTTGGTTCTGGGAAATCAATCCAAAATTCCCAGGACATACTAAGAGTAATAGCATAAACAATGAGATAGAAAAAATAGGGGAAAAATCAATGAATTAAAAAGCTGGTATTGCAAAATATGGTGAAGAAATATTTCTGAAGAACCTCCATTTATGCCTGAGATTTACCTCTGCTTCTTGTCAAACCTCACTAAAATGACAAGTAAGGGATTACAAAAAGCATACATTCTCAAGATCAAGAAAATGGGAGTGGAGATAACAGCAACAAAATGAGCAACCAATTTAGCCAACCAAGGAAAACAAACAAAGGCTGGAAACACAGTAGCCCTGAAACACAGATTTAGAGTGCAGATCCCTAAAAAGTCCTGGAATTGGGGAGAATTGGGTTTGAGGGGTGAAGAACATCAGGGCTAGTTTAAAAGTCTGCACAGAAGTAGTTAGATCCCTACAGTCAACCAACTGCCCATACTCTATCCCAGGTGACGATGGCCAAGATTGAACTAGAGTACTTTGTGCTTAGGGACAATATACTGTCCAAGGACAGGAAGTACTGGAAACAGGGGCATTGAGTGAGACTTCTTCCTCATCTCACTCTCAGATCCCTTTCCCTATCAGAGTTTCAGGATGGCGGCAGCCCGAATTATACCCTTTAGACCAGAAGTTCATACATTTCTTTCTGAGTATATTGACAAGTAAGTAGAAGAGACTGATAGATCCTAGTTAGAGGACCCCATCAAAGTAGCTGAGTAACCATTCAATGTGGAAGCCCACCAATCAATAAGCTTTGTCTGTACAAACTATTCTTCTAAGTGGTTTTTATTGACTCCTCATATGAACAAAAAGATAGGAAGCACCAGACATTTTAAAAACCTCTAATACTAGAGAATATACACACACAAAGAAATCTCAGGGAAAAGAAAGGTGTTACAAATACATACATATATATATATAATTTCCTCAGAGAAATTAGAAAAGACATTGCATATACCAAATGAAAATAATTTGAATATCTCATCACATAGGCAAAAGGAATACCAGAGAATAAGATGTTATCTAAAACAATAAATTTTACAATAAATATGAAAAATTAAAGTGTTGGAAGGTAGTCAAGAAAATCTCTCATGCCAGGCCAGCGTGGCTCAGTGGTTGAGCATCGAACTATAAAACAGGAGGTCATAGTTTGATTCCCAGTCAGGGCACATGCCTGGGTTGCAGGCTTGATCCCCAGTGTTGGGCATGTAGGAAGCAGGCTTGATCCCTAGTGTTGGGCATGCAGGAAGCAGCCAATCAATGATTCTCTCTCATCACTGATATATATATGTGTGTATATATATATATATATATATCCCCTTCCCCCTCTCCCTCTCTCTCTCTCTTCCTCTCTCTTAAATCAATAAAACATTTTTTTAAAAAAAAGAAAGAAAAATCTCCCATAAGTAGAGCAAAAAAGACAGAGAAGGAAAAATAGAGAAAATACATATTTAAAAAAAGAAAACGGAGGAGTACCCAAAAGGTTCAATGCCTAAATAGAGGTCCCAAAAAGAAAAAAAAAATAGAGGAACAATATTAGCTAAAACAAAATAAATGAATATTTTTCAGAAACAAAGGCAATGAGTTTCAAGAATGAATAAACATACCAATGCACTTACGATTCATTTAATAAAAAGGCCTACCCCAAGGCAGATTATCATGACATCTCAAATTCCTCTGTTCAAAGACACCAATTGTTTACAGAGATAAAAATATGTTATATGAAAAGCAACACTGGAAGCCAGAAACAATGAAATGATCTTCACAGTTCTGAGGAATAATCATTTTCAGCACAATATGATACACTCTTGCAAATTATTAATCCATTGTATGGACCAATAAAGACATTATCAGACATTAAAGGTCTTAAGACCTTTATTTCCCCCCCATTCCATTTTTCACAGAAGTTTCCAAAGAGATCTTTTCCAACCAATAAGAGAGTAAAGGAGAAAAAAAGAAAATTCAGCATCCAGGAGACAGGGATCCAGAGAAAGTGAAAAAATCTTCAGGACAGAGCTACAGGCAAATGCCAGGACAGCTGTGCAGAAAGCAAAGACCCATAGGACCATCTTGGAACGGGAGGTTGAAGCTTCAAGAAGAACATCTCTATGACAAGGAAAAGGGACACATTGCTGACATGTTCAAATGTACTCACAGACTCACATCACTGACTGTGATCTGGAGTAAAGTAGTGATAGCTACACAGAAAACTAAGCAAACAGCAAAAAAGGGGTAATTATGAACTCTAGGGAAATAAAAGTTTTACAAGAAGGCACATATAATAATTGGTGGTAACAATATAATCTATGGCTCATTTGTGAATAATATTAACATAACTGTAATCAGCTACATAGTGAATATTGTTGTACACCAAAATTATGACTTAATTATTATACTAGGGGCCTGGTGCATGCAATTCGTGCACAGGAGGGGGACAATCTCTCAACTGAACCTGCACCCTCTCCAATCTGGGACCCCTCGAGGGATGTCCAACTGCTGGCCCAGACAGGACATCCAGAAAGATGTTCGGAAAAGGTCTGGTCTAATGAGCATATTACCCTTTTATTAGTATAGACTAGAGGCCCGGTGCATGAAACTCATGCACGGGGGGTGGGGTCCTTCAGCTCGGCCTGCACCCTCTCCAATCAGGGACCCCTCATGTGATTGGGCCTAAACTGGCAGCCATACATCCCTCTCACAACCCCTGGTTCCTAACTGCTCACCTTTTCTGCCTGCCTGATCGCTCCCCAATGACCTCCCTGCTTTCCCCCCAACTTCCTTTCCTGCTGGACTGCCTATCACCCCCCCCCCAACTGCCCCTGCTGGCCTTGTCTCCCCTCAATTTCTTCCCCCTGCCAGCCTGGCTGCCCCCAACTGCCCCCTGCCAACCTGGCTGCCCATCAACTTCCCCACTGCCAGCTTGGGCGCCCCCCCAACTGCTCCCCTGCCAGCCTGCCTGGTACTTCCCAACTTCCTCCGTGCTGTCCTGTCAGGTTGCCGTCCAACTGTCCCCCTGCTGGATTGGCCACCCCCTAACTGCCCCTTTGCTGGCCTGGTCACCCAACTGCTCTCCTGCTGGCCTGGTTGCCCCCTAAATGTCCAGAAGGAAGTTGGATGTCCGGAAGATGTTCGGTCTCCCAGTCTAATTAGCATATTACCTTTTTATTAGTATAGATGAGGAAAAGAGGTATGTGTCTGTCTTGTATATGTTTGTATTGGAAAAGAGGAGTACCAGAAAGCAAAATGTCTGTCTTCCACAGAAAGAGGTTGAGAAATAATATGTAAAACCTGATAGGTTAGATGGTTTTTAAGTATATTGCCAGAAAGAAGTAATTAAAAGAGTTGACATTGAGCACAAGTCAGAGGTAGAAAGGGGCAAAGTAGAGGACAGATACTTTTTTTCAGTTTTATCTGATTATTTTTTCACTTTGATAAAAATGAAGTTTCAACTAAAAGAAAAACGTATTTTACTGCCAGGAGGTTGGGATGATATAGGGTATGCAGCATGATTCATAAAACAGACTTATAAGAAATCCCACAGCCAACAGCAGGGAGGGATATCTGACTTTCAAGCCATGCCCTGTCCAGATCCTCCTGTGGAACAGGCCCCCTAGCTGTGAAGCCTTCATCATGCTGTGAAGGGCAGGAGAATTCTACAAATGAGACCACGGAAGGGAGGTAGGAAGATGCTGCCCAGGAGTCAATTGATCTAAGACAGAAATTTCTCTCACTACCTTGGAGTCCATCTGAAGGCCTTCTAAATTCAAAAGCCAAACCCCTTGACTCAAACTGTGTGATTCCAAAGCCTATTTATGTAATCATCACACACAATGCTCACTTATAGGCACACATGATAAAGCTGAGACTTGGAGAAAAGTAACAAGCCAAGTGCTCACAATCACCAAGGAGTGGAGCCAGTGCTTAAACCCAGACTTTTCTGAACCCATGGCCCACTCTGCTTTGTTATGCTGCCCCCATAATCAAGGATCCAATTGTATAGGAAAAGCAAGTTACCTTTTGTCATAGGATTAACACTCAGAGTGAGATGAATAAAGGAGTATGAAGAGCATCTATACTAATAAAAGCCTAAGTGGTCCTCGTACCCTCACACAAATGCCCTCACATCATCACAAGATGGCCACCACAAGATGGTCAGCAAGAGAGGGCAGTTGGGACAAACAGGCCATCAGGAGAGGACAATTGGGGGTGACTGGACCTGCAGGGGAGGGAAATTGGAGGTGAATGGACTAGCAGGGGAATAGTTAGGCATTGACTGGGCCAGCAGGTGAGCAGTTAGGGAGCAATCAGGCTGGCAGGCAGAAGTGGTTAGGGGCAATCAGACAGGGATGCAGGTAAGCGGTTAGGAGCCAGCAGTCCCAGATTGTGAGAGGGATGTCCAACTGCCGATTTAGATCTGATCTTGCTGTGGGTTCAGGCCTAAACCAGCAGTTAGACATCTCCCAAGAGGTCCCAGATTGGAGAGAGTGTAGGCCGGGCAGAGGAACAACCCATCCCTGTGCATGAATTTCATGCATTGGGCCTCTAGCAGAGATATAAAAAAAGTACTTGTAGAGATTAACAGTAAGGATCCCTAAATCCTGGGAATATGTACGGTTGAGTGGGTTACCTGTCTTCTGAGGAACCCCCTTTCCCTTCTAACATTAGTAGCTGTGGCACAGAGATAGAGGTGAGGTTTGGAGACTACTGCATGTAAGTCCTAACTCTGCTACTTCCTAGCCGTGTGAACGTGAACTTGGGAAGTTCTTATACTCTCTGGCTTCAGTTTCCTCATCTGCAAAATGCTAACAATAATAGTGTTGTTTGAGGATGAAGTGTCAGTCAGTAAATATGAACTTATAACCCTAGCTGGTTTGGCTCGATGGATAGAATGTTGGCCTGCGGATTGAAGGTTCCAGGATCGATCCCAGTTAAGGGCACATGCCTGGGTTGTGGACTTGATCCCCAGTGGGGGTGTGCTGGTGGCAGCCAATCAATGATTCTCTCTCATCATTGATGTTTCTATCTCTCTCTCTCCCTCTTCTTTCTTCTCTGAAATCAATAAAAATATATTTTTTTAAAAAATTTTTAATGAACTTATAATAGCACCTGGAACACCGTAAGAGCCAGAGGATTGATGATTATAATTGCACTTTCATTACTTAAGGTCCTCCTTAAGTATCCTCTGCTCTTAACTCTGGGACTAATTCTTGCTATTAGTTTCCTCCTTGGTATCTCCAGGCTTGCTTTGTTTCTGCTGTGCTCTTGGTAATCCAAAGACATGATGTCCTTTTCCTCCACACCAGGCCTACTTCTGGATTGCTTACCTCATATAGAGCACCCTGTGGCCTGCTCTTCATGTCCCAGGTGCCTAATGAGTAAATCTCTAATCATTTCTAGCAGAACTCCTTGTTACAAATGATTTGCCCACTTTTAGCCTACCTGACCTCCCCACAGAATTCCATCCCACAGATCCTGGCATTTGTGTAGATATGAACATAATAGTCTTTAATCACTTTACTCTGGGGCTGATCTCTGCATCTGGAGATTTACATGTCAGTTCCTATCTCACTAAGTCTAACACTCATAATAGTTAACTAAAAAATGGTACAGTTTATATTGCACAAACATTATCTAATTCAACCTGCACAACAATCTTTGAGATAGGCATCTTTATTGCATTTCAATATCTATCTATCTATCTATCTATCTATCTATCTATCTATCTATCTTCAGGCAAGATAGATAATTTATTCAAACTTGGCAGAGATAGAACTAGAAATTGGGTTTTCTAATTTCAGATACTGTGTTCTTTGCAGCATATCACACTACCTATAAAACCTGAATAGACCTCCACCACTTGGAAACCCAGTAATGAATTTTTCCAAGTCTCCAGGCCAGCCTGCCCTCAATATCCTAAACTTCTGCACTCATATCAGCAGCTGCTGCTCACAATCTCTGATTGGCCATATGCAGCTCCAGGTGCTCAGTCTGACCTCGGCATTCTTTCCAGCTCTAGCTCTGTAAATGTTTCCATTTCTGTCAATGGCTTCACATTCTTCCTACACAATAAAACCTCAGCATAACACTTGATTTAACTCTCTCTTTTCCCAGCCCTATTCAGTCATCATTGAAAATGAAGATGCTTTCTCTGTTATCATCCATGTGAAATTTCTTCTTCACTCATACACCTACTGCTGGAATCCAGGCCCTCTTCCCTTCATCCTGCATCTATATTATAGTCTCCTTGCTTCCATTTTCTCCCTTTTCATCCCATCCTAAAATCACAGCAGGTTAACCTTGGTAATATATCATTATTGCCTGCAATAAAGCTTTCTGTGACTCTCAGTGTCCTTTAAGATAAGATCAATTCCTTTACATGGTGTTTCCTAACCTGTGTGCTGATAAATGCCATAGTCTTTGGATATTAAAAGATGCTTTTACCTAAGAAAAAAAAGGAAAGAAAACAATGCTACCTACTATCATCCCTTCTCTATTTATAGGCACATTAACTAAGAGCCTGAATATGTGACCAGAGACGTGAAACTTTTTTGAAAACCAGCATTTTCGAAATGCATTTGACCACAGAACACATTTTTTTCAGTGAAAATGTAGGAACATCTGATAGGCACGAATGTTCCAAGAAATAGTTTAGGACATTCACCACATCACCTCCACATCCCTTTCTGAAGTTACTTTCCAATGTTACCCTATACAAGTTCCTCTGGACCTTTAAATTGGCTTCTGACCAAGTTGAACCTTTGAGTGTGATGTCATTCTTCTCTGACCACCTGTTGAGTGCTCCAGACTTAAATCACTGCAATTAGAACCACATACACCAGATGTTCTATATGGCCCTGGTTTTATAAGAGTTATCATTTTTAATGAAAATAACTTAAATATAGCATGAAATGTTATTTTTTTAAGTTTGTGAAGCCCAAATTTATTTCTATTTAAAAATGCTCAGGAGACTTTAAAAAGGCCCAAAAGCCCAAAGGTATCCAGGTTTAATTTCAGATCATCCTGACTTGGTGTACTTCCGTTTCTCCTTTTGTGAGGCATCGATTTGATCCTTGTTAATGAGACACCTTGGCAATTCTAGTTGTATCGTGGTGACATCTTGTGACTCCCAGTATCTGTCATAAATGGCCATCAGGTTACAAACGATGAGAAACATAATACCAGAAATAATCATGAGACATCTGCAGATTTTACTTGAATATCTTTTCTGAATGATTCTTTGCAACCAAGCCCAGTAATGATCACTTTGAGTAGGGGAGATCATGATGAGTGTCACCTGCAAAGACTGGTATTAAATGCAGCTTTTTCAGAAAGAAACCAGCAAACACACTTCAAGATGAAATAGTCGCAAGAAATGTTATTTTTTAGGGATTCTTATTATAAGAAACCTAAGAAACACCCTGTTTCTTGCCCCATTACCCTTTATCCCCTCTATGCTCTCTTCTACCTCCTCACTCAGAACTGGGCTTGATGATGGTATGAAGTAGCAGGCTAGTTGGCTGTGAGAGCGAGGTGAGGAACTGGTTGCTGATTATTAGCACTGGAATGAATAGAGCTTGTTAGAGGTACAGATCTGATGAGCAAGGTGCTTGGACCATCAATCTCCTTTCTCTTTAATAAACATCAGTCACCCACACATTTTACAGCTTTTTATGATAGAAATTTTCATATATATATGTGTATGTGTATATATATATGTATATATGTACATATATGTACATATCCTATATGATAAAAGGCTAATATGCAAATCGAACAAACAGTGGAACGACTGGTCGCTATGATGCGCACTGACCACCAGGGGCAGACATTCAATGCAGGAGCTGCCCCCTGGTGGTCAGTGCACTCCCACAGGAGGAGCGTTCCTCAGCTAGAAGCTGGGCTCATGGCTGGTGAGCACAATTGCGGTGGCGGGAGCCTCTCCTGCCTCCTCAGCAGTCGGACATCCCCGGAGGGCTCCTGGACTGAAAGAGGGTGTAGGCTGGGCTGAGGGACGCCCCCTCTCCCCGAGTGCACAAATCTTGTGCACTGGGCCTCTAAAATTGTGTGTGTGTGTGTGTGTGTGTGTGTGTGTGTGTGTATAATATATTATATATATTATATATTATATAATATATATTATATTATATATATAAATATGTATTATATATACATATATAATATATATATATATAACACTTCTAACTCCCTTTCTGTGCTCCTGATTCTATTATATTCACCAGTTTATTCTGTTGATCAAAATTTTAATTCACTTAATTTTTAGACTCACTTGTTGATAGATACATTGATGTTATATATATATATAGTTATTGTTATATATATATATATATATATATATATATATATATATAAAATAATGAACTCTCTATTATCCAATTCAGCAATTATCTATTAGGCAATTCAGCACTTATCAACATTTGCCAATCTTGTTGTATCTATCTTTGCCCTACATCCTTTGGATATTTGTTTTTGTTGCACATTTTAAAGGAAACCCAAAATATCCCATTATTTTACCCACAAATAATTTAGTGCAATCACCTATTTTGGGTCTAAGCACCTGCATATATACAGGTGAATTTTATGTTTTTTTTAAATTAAATCTTTATTATTCAGATTATTACATTTGTTTCTCTTTTTTCTAGCCTGCTACTTCATACCATCACCAAGCCCAGTTCTGAGCGAGGCTAACCCAGGATGAACTTCCATCATTAGGAAGTAAGTAAATAAGCCCAAGATTCTTTATCTTTTTTTTTCTGCTGTCCCTCTGTTCTGCCCTATAACCCACCTACTTCCTTGTCATCCCACCCAACTGCCACCTATACACTTCTGCCTGTATCAGTTTTTGTAAACTCTTTGACCAATTTGTTCACAGATATACATAATATTTCATCTATAACTGCAGCTGTTTCAACTACCAATTGATGTTAGGAATATGAACCTTCTGCCTTTGATGTCCTCCTGATTTCTCTCTGGCAATGTAAATACTGACCTTGCTGCTGTCCAACCTTGACCTTCTGTGCATCAAGATCCATCAAATGGTGTCCTCATATGATGCTTACCATCTGGTCTCAAAGAAGCAGGGAGAGGGAGGGGAATATGTTCAGAAGGGTATAAGAGAATTGAGAATGTATCCAATTATAAAAACCAAAAAAGATAGAGTTTCAAAGACACAGTTATCAAAGGAGAAAAATGTACCAGAAAAATCTATGGAAGATAAGTAGTCAGAAGAGGGTTTTGATAACTATGAAACTATGACCAATCATGATTAGTTCAGAAATGATAGAGATAGATTTCAGAAACAGAATTCAGATAAGAAAAAGGCATAGGATAGAACACTTACATAATTGTGTACAATGATGGGAAGGAGAAAATGCCGATAGAATGTTATACAGGAAAAATGTTCAAACCTGGGGTTTTTTAAGACAAGTTAGGCAGACCTGGGAATATATAAAGGCTGAAAAAGGAGCCATTGGAAAAAGAGAGTCTAAAGAATCAAGGGAGTCAGAAACCAAGAAAACATGATTTTGGAAAGGACTGAGGATGGAAATATGAATTGAACTTAGGAGAGGAAGAGCACATTTCTTTCTGAGATTAGAAAGATAAGTGAAGAGCTCAAATTTTAAGGAAATAAATTTTGAAAAACCTAAGAATTGTCTCAAATGGTTTCAACATACTCAGTAAAAGTGTATTAAAGCAAATGAGATAAGACACATAAAATAGTTGGCACAAAGCTTAACACAATAACTATTTGACATGTGGTGATCCTAAGAGACTTAATACTGGTAGTAAAAACAGCAGAAAAAAATTATTGAGTGTTTATATTCCAGGAACTTTTCTAAGCTATTGTAGAGGTAATGGTGGAATTAAAAGGAGCAGGGGTAGCAAAAATCAATATGAAATATCTGTTTAAAAATAAAGTGAGCTGAAGTAAGCTTGAGAAAAACAGAAAAAGGTTGGTTGGAAAAGATGCTATGCAATTTCACCAGAAAAAGAACAATTATTATTAAGCATCTGTAGGAACTCACTTGAAGTTTGGCCAGACATTGGAAAAGGTTGGTATGTGTCTTGTTAGAATGGGTGAAATTAGAATAAGTAGGCAGTCATTCCACACAAACAAGGACAACTATTTAAAATACTTAGTAGGTGATATTTTACAGGAGGGTTGACAGTCATGAAGCTTAAGCATCTCTTGGCAACTAGTCAAGAAAAGGGAGGAGCGGGGAGGTAGAAGAGAGCATAGAGGGGATAAAGGGTAATGGGGGAAGAAACAGGGTGTAAATAGTTAAAGATAGGAAGTATGGTTAATATATCTATATGTATAAAAGCCTAAGTGACCAGCTGGACATTCAACCATTTGACTATTTGACTGATAGTTATGATGCACACTGACCACCAGAGGGTAGATGCTCATCACTCAGGCATGAAAACATGGAATAGACTAATAAATCTCAGAGGGAAATGGCGGGGACAGGGGGAAGAGTGGGAAGAGATTAACCAAAGATCTTACATGCATACTAGAGGCCCTCTGCACTAATGGAGTCCCTCAAACTGGCCTGTCGGAATCAGGCTGAAACCAGCAGTCCAATATCCCCAGAGGGCACGCCAGACTAAGGGACCCCACTAGTGCACAAATGCATGCTCTGGGCCTCTAGTTATAATATAAGTGGTGAATGCAGAAGATGGACAGAAAAATTGGGAACAAGATTCTGCATTATTGCTTCATTAAAGAAACTAATTATGACTTCAAGGAGATTGAAAATATTAGCCTCATTCCCACATTGCTCAGTCTTTATTATGAGAAATCATTAAAGATGGTAAAAAGTAATCATAGAAATTTGTTAACAGTAGTGACAATTTCTGATACAAACTGGTGATACCATAAAACTCAAAGAGAAGACTGGATAAAGGGAAGGATCAATCATTATTTGATTCTAGTTTGCTATGACCTATTATAGTCTTCCTCATTCCCACAGGTTTCAGGGGAGAAAGTAAAAGACTAAGTCTCAGGAAGTGGGGCAAAAAACTAATTTGATCAAAATCAATTTGTAGCACAATAACATCATCATGATGTTATTCCTTTTCTCATATTGTTATATTTAATATGTTAGTATTATATTCAAGTACTCACCTGGCACTATGCTACATTTTTTTCTTATTTTTTCTTACTCATCATTTCATTGTGAGATTAATGTAGACATACTTAAATCTAGTTCATCCCCCTGCATGGCATTTTATCATTCACATATATTTATTGTATTTTCCTATTTATTTCTCTACTATTAGGCATTCAAGTTATTTCCAACTCTTTGCTGGCTCAAACTATGCTTCTGAGAACTTATTCCTCTTAGCTCCAGAAGAGTATCTATGTGACATATGCTTAGGATTGAAACTGCAAAGGCATAAGAATCTGAAACTGATACAATTTTGATAATATTACAAAGTTGTTGCCATATTGATTGTACTAATTTATACCTCCACTTGAGTACAGGAGGGTTCTTTTCTCTTTCTTACAAACTCACCAGCACTTTGTATTATCTGACATTTCCATTTTTGCCAAACCTGATGGTTATAAATGGCTTTCTCATTTATTCTTACTTTTCTTACTTGCTTGTTTCACTTAACAGTTGTTCAGCATGCTGGAAGTGTCAGGTGTGATGCTCAATGTGTTATACCACCTGCCTGAGGTGGGAGGTGTAGCCTCAAGCTCAGGTTTAGTAAATATGTTGGTTCACAAACTAAAATATAACAATAGTTCAAAAGGTATCACATATTTAATATTGAACTTCAGAAAACAAGTAATGAAAATTTCAATGGGTATGTCTTCCAACAAACTGCAAGTAGTTACCATGAAAAGTACTTGGCTCAGCACAACACAGTAAGAAATATGGAATCACTGAAAGATAAACATGTGAGCTAATACATGTTCATGCATGCCCAGCTATGTTAATTTGCCAAGTCTTTTCTTGGAATCACACCTGATCTGATTAATGGTCATATTGTTGTTCTTATTGTTGTAATCCCTTGAAAAAGAGGACACTTTTTTGCTTTTGTTTCTGATGAAAGATAACTGGATCCTCTAGCTAATGTGAGACATGGTTAAAATAAAGGTCAAGTATCCACGTCATATTGATGATGGAGAAAGAAAAAAGAGATTGCATGGTTGTTTAAATGTTATTTATCTGTAACTAAAAATGATGCTAAGAATCTCTTCAAATACTTATTATCCATTCAAATTCCTCTTTTATTTATTTATTGAACTTTTATTTTTTTGTGGCCAAATGTTTTATTTTATTATTTTTTTATTTCTTTATTGATTAAGGTGTTAAATATGTGTCCTTATTCCCACATTATCCACCAACGCCCCCCCTCCCACTCATGCCCTCACCGCTTTATTGTCTGTGTCCATTGGTTAGGCCCATATGGATGCATTCAAGTCCTTTGGTTGATCTCTCCACTCCTTACTTCACCTTCCCTTACTGTCCCTCAAGGCTTGATGGTCTGATACAGGGCAATCATGACTCCCACCAACCCATAGCATCCGCACACTTTGATATCAGAGCTCTTCAGTGACACTTTGGGAGTGCAAAACTCCCACTGCACGTGGTCCAGGCCCCCACAACTCGACATCTGAACCTTCTGGTAATAGTCATAAGGGGGATCCTTTGTAGGTAACTCTCTGTCTCTCCCTGGCAGCCTTTAAGATGCTTTCTTTGACAATAACATTTGCCATTGTAATTATGGCGTGTCTTAGTGTGAGTTTTTGGAATTTATCTTGCTTGGGACTCTCTGTACTTAAGTAACTTTTTTCTTCCCCATGTCAGGGAAGTTTTTTCTCATTATTTCTTCAAATAAATTTTCTAATCCTTGCTGCTCTTCTTGTCCTTCTGGCAGCCTTATTATACAAATGTCATTTTGTTTTGCATTGTCCCAAAGCTCCCTTAGGCTGTCCTCCTGCTTTTTATTTTTTTCTCTAGTTGCTGTTCAGATTGGGCTTGTTTCTGTACCTGATCTTCTAACTCCCTGATTCGGTTCTCTGCTTCTTCTAGTCTACTGTTGAAGTCTTCCATGGTGTTTGTGATTGTAGCTATATCATTTTTCACTTCTTCCTGATTTTTGCATAGGTTGTTGATTTTCTCACCCATTTGGTGTATGAACTGTATGACCATTACTCTGAATTCTTTTTCTCTCATGTTGCATGCTTCCGTTTCACTTATTTCCTTACTTGGTGAATCCTCCTTTTCTTTCCTCTGGGGATTGCTTCATTGTCTCCCCATTCTAACTATTACCAGAAGGTTCAGATGTCAAGTTGCGGGGGCCTGGACCATGTGCAGTGGGGAGCTCTGATACCAAGATGTGTGGTTGCTGTGGGTTGGTGGGAGCCATGCTCTCCCTGGGTCAAGAGTTACAGGTGCTTAGTGTGGCCTCGTGAGTGCATCTAGAATCAAGGACCCTGCCTGTGCCACATTGAAACAAACAACCCAAAAATCAAAGTCCCCTTTTGCATGTCAAGAGTCAGAGACTCCCTTTGTCCATGCCGAGATTCGAGTATCAGAGTCTCTGTTTCTGAGTGCTACCTCGCATTGAGAATCAGGTCTCTGTGAGCACATGCACCAATAATTGGAGTCACTGGCTATTAGTGTGAATGTACTGGGAATCAGGGATCTCAGATTCACGTAATGAGGAACTTAGGCTAGTCACTGGTGGTCAATGCTGCCTCTTGTGTGGAGATTCAGGGTCCCTGATCTGCCTGGGAGACTGGGCTGATCAGTTGCACTGTGTTGGCAGGAGATCCACTTCTGCCTTGTGGTAAACAACCTTCTGTGTGCACTTGCCCTGAATCAAAGTCAGGTGGTACTGCCACTTAGAATGGGTGTGCGATTTCATCACTTGTGTGTGCACTGTGTAAAACAAAACTCCCTATGTCCAGGTATCCAGGCTCAAATTCAGCACCGTCTTCCTGTGTGGGCACAAGGTCTGGTTGTGGGGAATAAACTCTCCAAGTCCACACATCCAGGTTCAAATTCACTGCAGCCTCTCTGCTAAGGTGTAGGGTCTGGTCATGGGAAACAAACTCCCTGGGTTTTCACCCCCAGGCTCAAATTCAGCACTGTCTCCCTGTATGAGCATGGGATCTGGTCACAGAAAACTCCCTCCCTAACTATGAGCAGCTAGGCTCAAATTCAGCTTAGTCTCCTTACCTAAGTGCAGAGATGAGTCCAGGAAACAAATTCCCCGAGTTTGCAAGTTCAGTGCTGTCTTCCTGCCCTCCAATGGCATGGGATCTGGTCACAGAAAACTAACTCCCTAGGGATGAGAAGCTAGGCTCAAATTCCGCTCAGTCTCCCTGCCTGAGTGCAAAGACTAGTTGAGGGAAACAAATTCCCCAAGTTCACAAGTCTGGGCTCAAGTTCAGCACTGTCTCCCTGCCCTGTGTGGGTGAGGGATCTGGTCGCCGAACTACCTCCTTAGGGATGAGCAGATAGGCTCAAATTTAGCTCAGTCTCCCTGCCTGGGCATGGAGACGAGTCGCAGGAAACAAACTTCCCATGTCCAACACCAAGGCTCAAAGTCAGACAGAGTCACCACTGCTTTGTGTGTGCAGAAAGCATTATTGTGCGGCTGGGGTCTGGTAGTTTCTATGTCGCTGCCATGAGGGTAGTAGGGAAAGAGTGATTGGCTTTGCGACTCCAAGAAATCTACGACTGAGTGCCTGGAGTCTTGGTGTCCCTGGGTATGCAGCTGTGGTGGTAGGTCTTCTACTGTAGGGTCCTGGTTTGCTTTTGAAATCAGACTGGGTGGTGGCAAGGCTAGGATTATAGTCTCAAGCAGTTCTGTTCTTCAAGATGGCATGGTCTCTCTGCTGCTGGTGTCCTCCCTAGAGTGCTTTCAGCAGCCTTGGGGTTTTGCCACCTAAAACTGGCTGGATTAGCAACCCCTGAAAGAACTGCAGGGTATAATTGTCCTCTATTTCTCTCTCTCTCTCTCTCACACACACACACACACGCACATCTATCTCTCTCACACACACACACTCTCCCTCCCCCTTCCTGCCAATCACCATCTTGCCTCCTCCCTAAAGTGTCCAAATTCCTCTTTTTGAATAGCTTAATAAATTTGTTTATATTTCTTCTTGTGTTTTTTTTAATTAATTAGTATCATTTCCTTATATAACTCTAGATTATTTTTTGTTATTAATAATGCAAGTATCACTTCCTGGACTATTATTTCTATTTATATCATTCTTCCTTAACTAAAATATTTATTTTTTTATGTAGTCAGATCTATCAATTTTTCTTTTAAAGGTTATGTATTTTATATCTTTGGGTGTATCTGGAGCAACTAACTGATTTTCCTCCATCTAATGAGTCTACTTTCCTTAAAACATTTATTTTTAAATTATTTATTTTACTGATTTATGATGCAATCATCATCTCATCATGTTCCAAGTTCACACAAAAAAATATACAGATCTCTTTCTGAACTCTCAATCCTGGACCTTATGCCAGATTTCTTATACAAATATCAATACTTTACTAATTATTGCTTTGCAGTGTATCTTAATATCTAGGAGGGCTAGTCAGTCATCCTCTCTCCCTCTCCACATTAGTTCAAAATTTTTACTTCTATTAGCTATTTTAGGGCTTTAATGTTTTCATATATTTTAAAACATATACTAATTGGCCTCATGAATCCTATTGTAATTATTATTTTTTTAAATCCTCATCTGAGGAGTGAGGATATTTTTTCCATTGATTCTAGAGAGAGTGGGAGAGTGGAAGAGGGAAAGGGAGAAACAGAGAGAGAGAGAAACATCGATGTGACAGGAACACATTGACTGGATGCTTCCCACATATGCCATGACTGGGGTAAGGTATTGAACCTGCAACCCAGGTACATGCTTGACCAGAAATCAAACTCATAACCCTCCAATGTGTGGGCAGGAATCAAACCCATGACCCTCCAGTGTGCAGGCTGATGTTCTAACCACCAAGAAACACCAGCCAGGGCTCCTATTATCATTATGAAAAATACACATGATATATCCCAAAATTTTAAAAATTGACATTTTTACAAGGAAAAGTCATTCATAAACATGGTATAATTTTTACATTTATTTGAATATTCTTTCTTATCTTTTACTATAATTTAATAATTTTATTTATAAAGCATTTTATTAAATTAACTCCATACTTACTGGTATGTGTTGCTATAGCAATGGTATCCTATTTTTATTATATTTTAATTGATTATCACTAGTATACAGGAATATTATTTACTTTTACATGTTGATCTTATATTGGAAAATCTTGCTAAACTTTCTTATTAGTATGATTAATTTGCTCATTAATTCTCTTGGATTTTAAATGTACATGGAAATATCATCAGCAAATAATTATAGTGCAATTCTTCTCCATATCAAATATTATTTTCTTTGTATTGGCTAGATTCATAAGTACTGTCTGTGCCCATAAGTATCATTTACACAAAGCAAACGCATCTTATTTCTCACTTTAGAAGTGCCTCAGATTTATCCATTAAGTACTTCATTTGTTTTAGAATTTTTGAATATATGTTTTATTGAGTTGTGAAGTTCTCTGTTTCTAGTTTTCTAAGAATTTTCATCATTTTTCTATGTACATTGAAATGATTACTTTGTCTAGTCAGTGTGACTCAACAGGAGGTTACAGTTCGATTCTTGCTCAGGACATATACCTGGGTTATGAGCTCAATCCCCAGTAGGATGTGTGCAGGAGGCAGCTGATCAATTATTCTCTCTCTCATCATTGATGTTTCTATTTCTCTCTTCCTCTCTCTTCTCTAAAGTCAATAAAAACATACTTTTTATAAATATTTTTTTAAAAATGACTGTTTTACTCTAGTCATTCTATGTGATAGTATGTTTATGAATTTTGTGAAATTGAATCATCTTTCTATTTGTGGGAACATTGTTCACTTGGTAGAAATAAGCTGGGTTTTTTTTAATAAAAGTTGATTTTTTTTGATAATATTAAAAGATGTTGTCACCCATAAAATTAATGTATACTTTTTGCATAATACACTTACGAGAATTATTTTAATCTTCTAGGTTATGTAAACCTCATAAAATGAGTTGGGAAATTTTTCTTTCTTTTTTTCCATTTTCTGGAAAAATCTTATTAATATATGGGGATTAGGTGTTCCTTGAAACTTTGGTAAAATCCACTTGTAAAATTATTTTCCATAATGTAATGAAAAGGACAGAAAAGTTATCTTTTCAGTAGCAATTTCAATGTTACCAATGATTATAATTCTATTCAAGTTTTCTGTTTCTTCTTAAGCCAATTAGACTTTTATTTTCAGATATGTGTCTATTGTATCCATAAGTACTTTCTAATCTCTACTCTATTGATTTTCATTTCTACCTTTTCATTTTTTTAAATTCTACCTTTTCTCGTTTTTCTTTGGTGAGAATTCCAGAAACATTTTCATCTTCCTGGAATTTGTAGAAAATCAACTTAAGATGTTGATTGTACTTTGTTTTATTTCTCTTATATGCTCATAATTTCTTTAGGCATCATTGTAATTACATTTATTGTTAATACTTTAGGTTTACTCTCTTGCCTTTTTTCTATCATCAATATTTCCATAAATTTACCCAAAAACATATGCAAAGATCCCAAAGAAATGAACTTTTTCTCCTTACAGCCAGAGCCATAAATGTTCATTTAACTCAATAACTTAACCAACCCCTTCTCTACAGAAGTCAGAAAGGAGAAGCATCGTTTCCCCTGGAAGCAGGCATCCCACTAGGCAATGTGCAATCTAGTGACAAATGGCTGAGGAATGTAGAGATAATGTAAGTATTTCCAGTCTCTCCAAACACAGATCCCACATGACTCCAAGTCTAGAAAACTCACAGCAACTCTCCAAGAGGGGACAAAGGCACTACCAATCTGAAGACTTCTTAAGCCCAAACAGAGACTTCCCTGTTGACACAACTCTTCACAGAAAGCCAGACCTGAGCCTATAAAAATATTGGGCATAAAACTCCAAACTCATATCACTGGTAAATTCTGCTTTAGGTAAAGGCTAATACAGCCTGAATATTATGTCCAAGATTCTGTTGGCACCATTTCCATAATTCTGAACCATGACTAACACCAGTTTAATTCCACAGAGATGAGGAATCTAAAATAGCCTAACTCATAGAAAAAGAGAATACAATAGTGGTGACCAGGGGCTGAGTGTAGGGGATCAGGCAGTTGTTACCCAAAGGGTATAAAATTTCAGTTATGACTGATGAATAAATTCTAGATATCTACTGTACAACATAATGCCTGTGAATAATAATACTGTGTTGTGCACTTCAGAATTTGTTAAGAAGGTATGTCTCATGATGAGAGAGAGTGGGGGGGGGTGCATGTCCCGGCTGGTGGTTCCCTTGGCTGAGTGTCATCCCATACACCAAAAGGTGGCGGGGGGGGGGCGGGGGTCGGGGCAGTGATTTCCAGTCAGGGCACACACCTAAATTCGAGGTTCAATCCCTGGTCAGGGCATGTACGAAAAGCAACAGATTAATGTTTTTCTCTCACATCAATGTTTTTCTCTCTCCCTTTCTCTCTCTCTAAAATCAATATACACATCTTAGGGTAAGAATTAGAGAGAGAGAGAGAGAGAGAGAGAGAGAGAGAGAGAGAGAGAGACCCATGTCCAACTTAATCACATTGTCACATTAAATGTATGCAGTTCATTGTATTTCAATTATACCCCAATAAAGCTATCAGAAATAAAATGTGAAAACAAAATTTGCTAATTAGACACAGGTGGTATTATTTTTATATTTCAGTCACCTAAACTAAGGGTCAGACAAGGTAAACTAATTTCTAAAGAATACATAGCAAAAAGAAAGAGGCAAATTTAGGATAAGAACCTAGAATTTTAGAACCCATGGTTCTGTTGTCAACTCTTTCCTTCTCCATGGGGTTTGGGTTCTGCCCTCACTTCCATCCTCTAGTGTAGCTATGACCATCATTCAACACTCTATCTTTAACAAAACTATGTAGGGGTTGAAATAATTATTTAGTTCCAAAGGAGAATTTATTCTACTATATCATTTTCCATATAAATATTCTGTGATGGTGGAGATGTACAAATTGGTTGATGGGCAGAAATTTTTACTTCTAATGTGGTTGTCTCCCATGAACTGCAGATCACATGCCCAACTGCCAATGAGGCAGATCCACTTGGACAGCTAACAGATGTCTCAAACTTAATATATCCCATACTGAACTTCTGACAACTTTTCCTTTCCAAACTTGCTCCATCTGAAGCCTCATCTCAGGTAATGATACCTCTACTCTTCCTGTTGCTCAGTCATTCTGGCCCCTCTCTTTTACACCCCATATTTAATCCATCAGGAAATTCTGCAGGCTCTACATTTAAAAATATTTGCAGAATATAACCATGCATTACTTCTACTGCCACTCTGATCCATCAAATTCTCCATCATTCACATAGTGTAAAGCACCCTAGTCCCCTACAGTCTATTCTTGATGCAGCAGCAGAGTGGTCCTTTTATAGAATTCCTGTCCTCGAAATCTCTAGTGGCTCCCCATCCCACATGGAATACAAGCCACGTTTTCACAATCTCCTGCATGGCACCCTTTATTGGCCACACTCTTTTTCTAACATCATCTGCTGCTAGTATGTCCTCCCTTATTCCATTCCAGCCACACGGCCTTCTCACTGGGCCTCAAACACACCATGCCTGCACCCACTTAGGGTCTCTGGCTGGCTAATGCTTCTGCCTTGAATGTTTTTCCCTCACATACCCACACGATTCACTGCTTTATCTCCTTCAAGTTTTGCATCAAATGTCATCTTTCCTCTAAAGCCTTTCTCAAACATCCTATTGAAAATTGCTTGTCACCTCCTCACATTTCCTATCCTTCTTTATTTTTCTCCACTGGACTTATCACTTCCAAATATGCTCTATAATTTACTTAACTTGGACATTGTCTCTTCTCCTTAGAATAAGCATGTCAAACTCAAAGGCTAACATGGGCCAAATAAACAAGGTTTAAGTTTATGGGGCTGAAAAAAAAAAGGTTCAATTTTCATAGAAATGTAGGTTAATTTCAATAGAAACATACTGAATACAAAGGGCTGAAATAAATGAGAAATTGCTAGCATAAAATAATAGAACATTTTAATAAAAATTAATATTTTTTCTTGAACATTAACTTACCAGACACTGAATAACTGTGCAAATTAATAAGCGTAATGCAAATAAACCTATTTTTCTTGTTATCCAAAAGCAAAATATTTCCTATTATACACAATAAACAAATCAGTCCAAGACTAATGACATGGCAATCGGCTGCTAAAATATTTGCTCCTAGTATTAGTGGAGAGAAATGGTGCACCTGTGCATAAGGCATGTAAGGGACATGAATGCTATACAATTATACTAATCAGTCATTAGCAAACACTGTAATTCATTATTAATAATTATGTATGAATGAATAAAATTGGATTTGGGCATGCAGAAAAGATGGTGACCAGCAGGAAGGTAGGGAGGGAGAGTGTGTGAGAGAATGAGGGAGTGATAGAGGTGTGTGGACTTGTGTGGGTGTGTATGTGAGTAAAATAGGGATAGTTAGACCCTGCAGTTCTTCCAGGGGGTTGCCAATCTGGGCACTCTTAGATGGCAAAACTCCACTGCCACAACAAACAATCCAGAGAGGACACTGGCGGCACAGAGACCACGCCATCTTGAAAAACAGAATTGCTTGAGACTAGAAGCCTATCCTCGCCACTACCCAGTCTGGTCTCAGAAGCAAACCAGGACCCTAAATCCATAATGGTAAAAGACCTGCAATCACTACTTCAGACCCAGGGACATCAAGGTGCCAGGCACCACAGCCACAGATTTCTGTGAGTCCCAAAGCCAATCCCCCTCCACACTGCCCCTGCAGCAGCAACATAGAAACTATCAGACCCCAGCCGTACAATAAGGCTTTCTGCACATACAAAGCAGTGGCACCTCTGTCTGACTTTGAGCCTTGGTGTCGGACATGGAAAGTTTGTTTCCCGTGAATCATCTCCGGACCCAGGCAGGGAGACTAAGCTGAATTTCAGCCTAGCTGCTCATTGTTAGGGAGGCAGTTTTCTGTGACCAGATCCCGTGCTCACACAGGGAGACAGTGCTGAATTTGAGCCTGCGGGTGCAAACCCGGGGAGTTTATTTCCCATGACCAGATCCTGCACCTTAGCAGAGAGGCTGCAGTGAATTTGAACCTGAATGTGTGGCCTTGGAGAGTTTATTCCCCACGACCAGACCTTGTGCCCACACAGGAAGAGAGTGATGAATTTGAGCCTGGATACCTGGACATAGGGAGTTTTGTTTTCCACAGTGCACACCTGTGTGACCAGACCCCACATCCACACTAAGTGGCCATGCCACCTGACTTTGATTCAGGGAAAGCGCACACAGAAGGCTGTTTACCGCAAGGCAGAAGTGGACCTCCTGCAACACAGTGCAACTGATCAGCCTGGTCTCCCAGGCAGATCAGGGGCCTTGAATCTCCACACAAGAGGCAGCATTGACCACCAGTGACTAGCCTAAGTTCCTCATTACGTGAATCTGAGATCCCCGATTCCCAGTACATTCACACTAAGAGCCAGTGACTCCAATTCTTGGTGCATGTGCACACAGGGACCTGATTCTCAATGTGAGGTAGCACCCAGAAACAAAGATTCTGATGCTCAATTCTTGGCATGGACACAGGAAGCCTCTGACTCTTGACATGCAATAGGGGACTTTGATTTTTGGCACATGCCAGTAGGTTCTCTGTTTCAATGTGGCACAGGCAGGGTGCCTGATTCTAGGTGCACACATGAGGCCACACATAAACGCCTGTGACTCTGATACAGGGCAATCATGACTCCCACCAACCCATAGCATCCGCACACTTTGATATCAGAGCTCTTCAGTGATACTTTGGGAGTGCAAAACTCCCACTGCACGTGGTCCAGGCCCCCACAACTCGACATCTGAATCTTCTGGTAATAGTCAGAATGGGGAGACAATGAAGCAATCCCCAGAAGAAAGAAAAGGAGGATTCGCCAAGAAAGGAATAAGTGAAAATGTAAGCATGCAACATTACAGAAAAAGAGTAATGGTCATACAGTTCATACACCAAATGGATGAGAAAATCAACAACCTATGCAAAAATCAGAAAGAAGTGAAAAATGATATAACTACAATAAAAAACACCATGGAAGACTTCAACAGTAGACTAGAAGAAGCAGAGGACCGAATCAGGGAGTTAGAAGATCAGGTACAGAAACAAACCCAATCTGAACAGCAACTAGAGAAAAATAAATAAAAAGCAGGAGGACAGCCTAAGGGACCTTTGGGACAATGCAAAACAAAATGACATTTGTATAATAAGGCTGCCAGAGGACAAGAGCAGCAAGGATTAGAAAATTTATTTGAAGAAATAATGAGAAAAAACTTCCCTGACATAGGGAAGAAAAAAAGTTACTTAAGTACAGAGAGTCCCAAGCAAGATAAATTCCAAAAACTCACACTAAGACACGCCATAATTACAATGGCAAATGTTATTGACAAAGAAAGCATCTTAAAGGCTGCCAGGGAGAGACAGAGAGTTATCTACAAAGGATCCCCCTTCAAATTATCAAATGCTTTCTCAACAGAAACACATCAAGCAAGAAGGGAATGGAAGGAGATATACAAAGTGTTGCAAAACAAGGGACTCAATCCAGGAAAACTCTATCAATCAAAATTGAAGGAGAAATCAAATATACACAGACAAAAAAAAAAGGCTAAGGGAGTTTATCACTACCAAACCAGCAAAGAAAGAAATGCTAAAGGGAATGGTGTAAAAAGAATAAACAAAAGGGTAAGAGGAAACAGAGCCTCAAAAAATAAAAATGGCTACAAACAAGTACCTTTCAATAATAACTTCAAATGTAAAAGGACTAAATGCTCCAATCAAAAGACACCGAATGGCTGAATGGATAATAAAACATGACCCATATATATGCTGTCTACAAGAAACCCACCCCAGAACAAGGGACTCACACAGACTGAAAGTGAAGGGATGGAAAATATCTTTCAGGCAAACGGAAATGGAAAAAAAAATTGGGGTAGCAATACTTAATATCTGACAAAATAGACCTGAAAGTGAAGGGCATAACAAGAGATAAGGAATGCCACTTCATAATACTAAAGGGATCAATACAACAAGAGGATATAACCCTGGTAAACATATATGCACCCAATGCAGGAGCACCCAAATATATAAAAAAATATCCTGGAGGACATCAAGAGAGAGATAGACAACACTACAATCATAGTGGGGGACTTTAATACACCACTGGTATCATTGGATAAATCCTCTAGACAAAAAAATCAGCAAAGAAACAACAATCCAAATGACTCATTAGATCAGATGGACTTAACTGACATCTTCAGAACATTTCACCCCAAAGAGGTGGAATATACGTTCTTCTCAAGTGCACATGGGACATTTAAAAAATAGGCCACATATTGGTTCACACGCAAAGTCTCCCCAAATTCACGAAGATCAAAATCATACCAAGCATCTTTTTAGACCACAATGGCATAATATTAGAAATAAACTACAATTAAAGCAACCCAAAACACTCAAATACTTGGAAGCTGAATAGCATGTTATTAAATATTCATTGGGTTACCAATGAGATCAAAAAGAAATTTAAAACATTCTGAAAACTAATGACAATAAAAACACAACAATCCAAAACCAAAACCTATGGGACACAATGAGCAGTCCCGAGAGGGAAGTTTATCTCTATATCTCAAAAAACAAGAAAAAAAATGGTAGTAAATCATTTAATGCTACAACTCAAATAATTAGAAAGAGAGCAACAAGAAAAGCCCAGAGTGAGCAGAAGGAAGGAAATAATAAAGATTAGAGCAGAAATAAATGACATAGAGACCAAAAAAACAATACAAAGGATCAATGATACCAAGAGAGGGTTCTTTGAAAGGATAAACCAGATTGATGAACCTATAGCCAGGCTCACCAAGAAGCAAAGAGAGGGGACTCAAATAAATAAAATCAGAAATGATAGAGGCGAAATAACAACAGACCCCACACAGAAATACAAAAGATTGTTTAAAAAATATTATTAATAACTCTATTCCAACAAACTATACAACCTGAAGGAAATGGACATATTCCTAGAAAAATACAACCTTCCAAAACTCAATCAGGAAGATTCTAAAAATATCAATAGACCAATAATTATGGAAGAAATTGAAGAAGTCATCAAAAAGCTTACAGCAGCCCTGATTGGTTTGGTCAGCAGATAGAGCATCCGACTGCGGACTTAAAGGTCCCAAGTTCAATTCCGGTCAATGGCATGTACCTTGGTTGTGGGCACATCCCCAGGGGGAGATGTGCTCGAGGCAGCTGATCAGTGTTTCTCTCTCATTGATGTTTCTCTCTCTCTATTCTTCTCCCTTTCTCTCAGTAAAAAAATCAATAAAATATATATATTTTTAAAAAGCTTCCAGCAAATAAAAGCCTAGGGCCAGATGGCTTCACCGGAGAGTTATACTAAACATTCAAGGAAGAACTAAAGCCTATCCTCCTCAGACTATTCCAAAAAATTCAAGAGGAAGGAACACTTCCAAACTCATTCTATGAAACCAGCATCACTCTAATACCAAACCCAGATAAAGATAACACAATTAAAAAGAATTACAGGCCAATATCCCCTATGAACATAGATATCAAAATTCTCAACAAAGTTCTAGCAAATCAGATCCAGCAGTACATCAGAAAGATCATACACCATGACCAAGCAAGATTTATACCAGGGATGCAAGGATGGTACAAAATCCGCAAATCAATAAATGTGATACATCACATAAACAAATTGAGAAATAAAAATCACATAGTCATATCAATTGATGCAGAAAAAGCATTTGACAAACTCCAACACCCTTTCTTGATAAAAACTCTCAGCAAAGTGGGAATAGAAGGATCATACCTCAGCATCATAAAAGCCATATATGATGAACCCACAGTCAGCATCATACTCAATGGACAAAAACTAAAGCCATTTCCCATAAAAACAGGAACAAGAAAGGGATGCCCTCTCTTACCACTCCAGTTTGACATAGTACTGGAAGTACTACCCATTGCTATCACACAAGAAGAAATAAAAGGCATCTAAATTGGAAAAGAAGAAGTAAAACTGTCCTTATTCGCAGATGACATGATACTTACTGTACATAGAAAACCCTAAAGACTCCATCAAAAAATCATTAGATTTAATAAATGAATTTGGCAAGGTATAAGGATACAAAATTAATGCCAAGAAATCCATGGCATTTCTATATACCAACAGTGAACTTACAGAAAGAGAGACTAAAAAAGGAATCCCATTTACCATTGTACCAAAAAAATTAAGAGACTTAGGAATAAACTTAACTAACGAGGTAAAAGACCTATATGAAAAAACTACAGGACACTGAAAAGAGAGACAGAGGAAGATATAAACAGATGGAAGAACATACCGTGTTTATGGATTGGTAGAATCAACATCATCAAAATGTCCATACTACCCAAAGCAATCTACAGATTCAATGCACTACCCATTAAAATACCAACGGCATATTTCACAGATGTAGAACGAACTCTCCAAAAATTCGTCTGTAATAAAAAAAGATCCCAAATAGCTGCAGCAATCATGAGAAAGAAGAACAAAGTAGGCGGGATCTCAATAGATATCAAACTGTATTACAAAGCCACTGTTCTCAAAACAGCCTGGTACTGGCCCAAGAACAGACATATAGATCAATGGAATAGAATAGAAATGGACCCAAACCACTATGCCCAATTAATATTCAACAAAGGATGCATGAATATACAGTAGAATCAAGACAGTCTCTTCAATAAATGATGTTGGGAAAATTGGACAGCTACATGCAAAAAAATGAAACTAGATTACCAACTTAAACAATACACACACAAAAAAAAACCTCAAAATGGATAAAGGACTTAAACATCAGATGGGAAACCATAAAAATACTAGAGGAATCCATAGGCAGCAAAATCTCAGACATATGAAGGAACTTCTTCACTAATACTGCTCCTAGGACAATGGAAAACAAAGGGAAAATAAACAAATGGGACTACATCAACATAAAAAAGCTTTTGCATAGCAAAAGAAACCATCAACAAAACAACAAGAAAGACCACTTCATGGGAGAACATATTTGTCAATGTTATCACTGATAAGAGTGTAATCTCCAACATTTACAGGGAACTCATACAACTCAACAAAAGGAAGATAAAAAATCCAATCAAGAAATGGACAAGGGACCTAAATAGAAATTTTTCGTAGAAAGAAGACAGAAGGAAGGCCAAGAGACATATGAAAACATGCTCAAAGTCACTAACTATCTGAGAGATGCAAATCAAAACGACAATGTGGTACCATCTCACACCTGTCAGAATGGCTATCATGAACAAATCAATAAACGAAAATGTTGGTGAGGATGCAGAGAGAAAGGAACCCTGGTGCACTGCTGGTGGGAATGCAGATTGGTGCAGCCACTGTGGAGAACAGTATGGAGTTTCCTCAAAAAACTGAAAATGGAACTCCCATTTGACCCAGTAATACCACTTCTAGGAATATATCCCAAGAAGCTAGAAACATCAAGCAGAAAGGATATATGCACCCCTATGTTCATAGCAGCACAATTTACAATAGCTAAGATTTGGAAACATCCTAAGTGCCCATCAGCAGATGGGTGGATTAAAAAACTGTGGTATATCTACACAATGGAATAGTACACTGTGCTAAAAAAGAAGAAATTCCTACTATTTGGAACAATATGGATGGAACTGGAGAGCATTATGCTAAGTGAAATAAGCCAGTCAGAGAAAGATAAATATCACATGATCTTACTCATCTATGGGAAATAATGAATAACATAAACAATGATCAAAAACAGATCCAGAGACAGGGAAACATCAATCAGACTATCAAACCTCAGAAGAAAGGTAGGGGAGAGTGGGGATAAGAGGGAGAGATCAACTAAAGGACTTGTATACATGCATATAAGCCTAACCAGTGGACACAGACACCAGGAGGGTGAGGGGATGAGTTGGGGGGGGGGGGCCGATAATAGGAGGATGAGGACAAATATGTAATACCTTAGCCCTAAAAAAATTAAAATGCAAAAAAATAAAATCAAAATAAAATGGGATTTGGAAAAAAATAATTATGTATAACAGGATATTGTAAAAATTAAATTACATAATTTTTATTAAAAATTTTCTTACAGAGAATCCAAGATGGCGGCATAGGTAAACACCTATACTGCTGCCTCGCACAACAATTTCAAAACTACAACTAAAAGACAGAACGGACATCATCCAGAACCACAGGAAAGCTGGCTGAGTGGAAGTTCTACAACTAGAGGGAAAGAGAGGGGCTCACAGAGACCCAGAGGAGCTGCAAAAAGCTGAGGTACGGAGACGCGCGCTGAGAGAGCGGGTGCCGGAGTACCTGGCTGGCTTTCTCTGGCGGGAGGGAGACGGAGACTCCCAACGGCATTGAACCCCTTCTCTTACGACACTAAACCCCAGATCCAGCCGAAACTCATACGGGGGGAGTTTGGACTGTGAAAAGGGAAAAGTGCACGGAAATTTAGGGGAGTTGCAAAGGATCGGAGGTCTGGTCGAGCACGGCACCACGCGGAGGACGGATTGCTGATTGTGCCGCTGGCTTTCGCGAGTGGGCGGGAGACAGACCCTCCCAACTGCGCCACTTCTGAGTCCACTGGGCCCCTGTTTTGGGCGAAACCCTGGGGACCTAGACTCGTGTGGTCCTGGTTCGCAGGGGAGCCGGAAAGGCAGCGGTTGGAGGCACTGCGGGTGCTCGAGCACAAGGACCGCTCCAGCCATTACCCAGTCACGGGAGACTCAGGGGCCATGGAGGGCGGGGCCCACTGGAAGGCAAGGCGGTTCCTTAAGCCCTGAGACTCCACCCTCCCAAGCTCAGCAGAGGCTTCTGTGGCTGAATCCAGCACAGAAGTTTCCCCGGCACAGTGAAAATGCCGAGACAAGGGAAGGGATTACAAGCAAAAGAAATGGAGGAAAAAAAACGACTGGATATAGAGTTCAAAACCACGCTTATAAGGTTTTGCAAGAATATGCTAGAAAAGATGGATAAATTTAGTGAGACCCAAGAGAAGATAATAAATACACTGACTGAAATGAATACTATTACGCAGAGTACTAACAGCAGACTAGAGAAAGGCAAGGATCAAGTCAAAAATTTGAAATATAAAGAAGCAGAAAACATTCAACTGGAAAAGCAAGAAGAGAAAAGAATCCAAAAATGTGAAGATAATGTAAGGAGCCTCTGGGACAGCTTCAAGCGTACCAACATCAGAATTGTGGGGGTGCCAGAAGAAGAGAGAGAGCAAGATACTGAAAACCTGTTTAAAGAAATAATGACTGAAAACTTCCCACATCTGGTAAAAGAAATAGACTTACAAGTCCAGGAAGCACACAGAACCCCAAAGAAAAGGAACCCAAAGAGGACTACACCAAGACACATCATAATTAAAATGCCAAGAGCAAAAGAGAAAGAGAGAATATTAAAAGCAGCAAGAGAAAAACAGTTTATTACCTACAAGGGAGCACCCATACGACTGTCAGCTGATTTCTCAACAGAAACGATGCAGGCCAGACGGGAGTGGCAAGAAATATTCAACGTGATGAACAACAAGAACCTACAACCAAGAATAATCTATCCAGCAAAGCTATCATTCAGAATTGAAGGGCAGATAAAGACGTTCACAGAGAAGAAAAAGCTAAAGGAGTTCATCAACTCCAAACCAGTATTATATGAAATGCTGAAAGGTACCCTTTTAGAAGAGGAAGAAGAAAAAGGTAAAAGACAAAAAATTATGAACAACAAATACACATCTGTCAACAAGTGAATCTAAAAATTAAGTGAATTAAAAATCTGATCAACAGAATAAACTGGTGAATATAATAGAATCAGGAGCACAGAAAGGGAGTAGACTGATAATTCTCAGGAGGACAATAATCATAAAGCATCAAACAGACTGTGAAATTATAGCAGAAAGATTAAAGTTAGGTGAGGTAAATAAGTGATCAATCAAAGGACTTGTATGCATGCTTATAAACATAACCAATGATCACAGACACTGGGGGGTCGGGGTATGCCTGGGAGGGAGGGGGGGCAATGGGGAGATATGTATAAAAAATTAATAAAAATTAATTTAAAAAAAATTTTTCTTACATACTATTATATTGGCTGGGTCACAAAAATATTCATTGTGGATGTGGGTCATGGGCTAAGGGTTTGACATGCTTACCCTAGAATGTAAACTCCATGAGGAAAGGATTTTTTCCCTGTTTTGCTACCTGATCTACCTCAGAACCTAGATCCATGCTTGGCACATAGTGGGTACCCAATAAAAATGTGTTGAATTGCTGAATCAATGAATGAGTAAATTAATTTAGAATAGATGACCTCATAGCCTCCTATAATGCTGGTACACATACACATGTGAACATGCAGGATAATAACCAAAAAATCAAGAGTGAGTCTTCAGCTCCCAAACTTAGAGGGACCTGCCAGAGTCTTCTAGTTCTTACTCTAGGGTCAGGAGTAGCCATTGGTGGTGGAGGCTTCCTAGTGCAGTTTCCTGGGTCATTCTGTACAAATGTGAGGGAGAAAGGAGGTTCATTCATGCATCTCAACAGCCTCCCGAATCTAATCACTGGAAAACTAAAGACATCTAAGACCTAGCAGACACCTGACACTTTACTACAGGTTCTAGAGCTGCCACCTGGACCAGTATGCAGAGAGAGGAATTGTTATGATGACAGAGGAGCAAGAAGCACTCCAGGGAAAGAATGCAGTACCAATGGGACGGGTAGCATTTTGGACAGTCGGCCACATGAGATAGGAAGAGCCATTTCTCTTTGGAGAGTTGGAAAGTCACTGTATGTGTGCCAAGCCTCACCTAGGTCTCCAGTCCTGAGGAGGGTTTTTTTTTTTTTTGTGGTGAGTGCATTCATTACAGATGCCTTTGTTCTTACCTGTCCTCCCTCTGGAAAGAACTAATATATCCCTCTCCTCTCTCCCCACTATCCATGGGTATATAGCAAGCTAATATGTGCTGACCAGACACAGCTATCCAGAAGCTGCTGTGGAAATCCCTCTGGGCAATCTCCCCTCTTACAGACTTTCCATCTCTCACTCTTCTCATTTCAGCCCGCTGTCTCCTCTACAACTGCCCACTTGCAACTCTAGAGTCTGCTGTTTCTCATTTTTGCCTGTGATGTTTCTAACCTCCAGTCACCAAGATCTGAATCTCCTTTCCACCCATCTCCAAGTCATCCTCCTCTGTGGGCCCAGGTAAGGAGAAGTTTGACATTTTTAGGGTACATGGGCAGAGAAGAGAAGGAAATACAAATAATGGAGCATGAAAATAAGGAAATCAAAACACTTGTCAATCAGGTTTGCCCCCAAAAGATAACTACTTGTGAGAGAAGTATTTCTTCCCACGAACCACCTCAAGTCAGACACGGTATCCCACATCAGTAAATCATGGGGAATGTGGTGTTCAAAGTACTCTAACTTGTGGATCTCTTTAATCTGAGGTGCACTGACGAGGCATGTGGTGTGAGGAACATGAGGCAGCTACAGATTCCAGAACTTCTAAGTTATATATATTTTTTAATTTAATATCTTTGCCCAAATGCATCTCTTCTGCCTCAAATTTTCCAACCAAACACAGGGAGATACCTATCTTTTCCTCAGGTGGATAGAGGTTCTCATGGAGAGAGGTGTTCAATGATCTGTTGTTTCTATAAAATAATGGGTAAAAATAGAATTGAGGATAACATTACCTCTTCAACTTTTAGAGGCAAAAATAGAGTATTCATGAAGATAAAGTCTATGATTATTATTTAGCTCCACAGGACACAAAAACTTGATCACACAGTATTGTCAGGGGCTCCATTTATTCCTTACTTCCTGGCCAAAAACTAAATCCCTAGATCCCAAACCACAGTGACACTCCCTACCCCCTTGAGAAAGATCTGACCCATCATCAGAGCCCACCTCTGGGCTGGCTGAACTCTGTGTGTTCTAACTCATTTCATCTGGACTTCTGTTGCTTTTTCTCAGCAAACATAGAAGTCTTTTCTGGAGACTTGGGGATAGGTAGCAGGATGGAGAGGAGAGTATCATACTGGAAAGAACTCCTGAAGCCAAAATTATACACACAACTCTCCCAGGTGAAGGATCTGCTGATGGTACATGGCTTTCTGAGACAGTATGCTCTCTCCTGTATGGTGGCTGGACTAGGACGTCAACATATTTTTTTCACCAGTAGGTTGTTTTTTTTTTCCAGTTTAATGAATCATGAAAATACCCTGGCTTACCTGAGATAACCTTGATTTCTACATCCAAGTAGCTGCCTGGCCCTGTTCCTTAGTTCCAGCTCTAAGCCTGTGACCAACAAGAAGCAAAAAAGCACCTTTTAGTAGGCGGCTCATCTGGATTTTTGAAGGAACCCTCTTGCTGCTCTGTGGCATAAGATGCAGTTTAGAAATTAAAAGTAGTTTCAAACCTACTAACACTGACTTCATGAAAAATGACAGTTGATCTTAAAAACAAATTTAGAAAACAAACTAGTGTCCCTATATAGAAAGATGTCAATATTTTTCAAGTCAATAAAATGACTGACCCTTAGGTTTAGAATACTTTTCAAAATGTAACAGTACCATGACCATGCATTTCTGTGTGATAAGGATGTCCTTCACAGTCCCAGAATTGGGACAGTCTCTTTGCCAGACAATTTTGATCTTGAACATTAAAGTGCTGGTTTTTGAAGTATATCCCTGTTCTTCTGGCGGAAGCCTGGGTCAGAGATACCCATCTAAATGGATACTGCTTTGTTCAAGCTGAGAATTTTTTTAAAGTATCAAAGGCAGAGATCAAACTCTAAAATCAGCAGGACTTCTAGATTTGTGTGGTTCAAAGCTCCTCTTCAGATGAAATTAAAAGAGGGCATGAAGCCTGACATGATACTTCACTCAAAGTCCTAATCCCACAATTGATTTAAGAAAAGAGAATTAACAGTGGCAACTATTTAGGTGGTTCTAAACACAAGTGCACACATTGTTATAATTCTAAATTGTCAGGAAACTTGTAGGAAAATGGCCAAAATGCAAAACCCAAAGTAATGTATTGACCCAAAGCTGGAGAATTAAAAGAGTGCTTATGTAACCATCACTTTAAGAAGAACTCCTGAGAAGACACAAAAAGTATGAAGGGCATCTCACTTTTATAACATGTAGGATTACTACATACTTCAGAAAACACCATAAAGGGAGGAAAGAAAGAATATCCGTGTAAGGAAAATATTCCTTATTAAATCTATTTAAAAGCTTTTGGGGACACAGATGCCAACAAGCAATAACAAAGGATTTCTTTTATTTAGACTTCCAAAAATTTTTGACAAGCTATCTCACTAAATTTAGTTATCAAGGACTCAGTAGACTGCTTTATCACATGAAAGGAAGTAGCTCACAAGACAGAAACACAGGTACAGAAAAGAGACACCTACTGGGGTCGAAGCTGAATTATAAATGGTTGGAAGAGGGAGCACACAGTAAAGTCTGTGAATCCAGAGATGATATGTCGATCCACTGAGTAAAGGAAATATCAAACTGATGAGAAAAACACCACCAAAAGATAAAAGTTTGCATCTGAGCAAGAGATGGTAATAAGTTTTAATTCAAGGCTTGTATTTTAGAAAACATGTAAATTTGAAATACATAATAATGCAAATATATGTCTATTAGTCGGTTTTGGGTTATCTGTCATAAATCAAGGAAAAGACTAATGACATAGGAAAAGGAGTCATTATCGTAATTGTACTTGTCAGCTATCATGCAAATGGATCCCAAAGGCTGCCACAATACTATAGAAGTTGGGTTCTAACATATGTCAAAAGAACTAAAAAAGAGTCTGGAGGTGTGGCTAAAAACTAATTATAAAGATTTATGCCAGGGTCTTAAGAGTTTTCAAACTGGGAATACAGCTAGGCAAAACCTCAAAAATGTTCAGAAGAAAGAAAAATTGTTCTTATAGTTCAAAGTGCATTCTTGGTAATAATCAGCCCTCCATTCTTAGTCCTAGGATTAATTAGTTAGATGTCAAGTGGTCAAAATGATGGATGCAGGGTGGTCTAGAGAAGGGTGCCAGAGATTTGATCATGTCTAGTGGTCTGGAGGAGCCTGACCTGTCTGCCTCTCCAAAATCCCATTTCATCCCCTCTTTAAATGTGCTTCCATTGACTATTGAAATGACCAGTTTTAAAAAACATCATTATTACAGGTAATTTTCATTATTCTGCACTGTGAAAAATCAAAGCCCAGCTCTGCAGCTGCAGCCCAGGGAGGCTTTCAGCCACATCCCAATGTCCTGGGCCTCCAGCCAGGCATTTACTCTGTGGGTGCTCCATTGAGCATCACACAATTAGAAAAGCAGATCTGCCAGAACAATAACAGCAGCAGCGATGAATGTCAAAGCTAAGGAGAAATTATTTTTAGATTTGCTATCTTAGACTATCTGTATTGCTGCTCACATCCACAGAGCCTCAAGAGAATGTCAGCAAAGGGAAATCTGAGGACAGCAATGCGTAGGAGAGTGCAGCTAATTTCTGGAGAGGGAGAGTGGATGTGGGAAGAAGGGTAGGGTGTGTCTTAGGTGGGAAGAATTTTTAGGAGAGGTCTAGGTAAGGAAGACTGTTTTGGATACGACCATGGACTATGAAAAGCTTGGGTGTAAAATCTGGCTTTACCACTGGCTCATAACATCTAATTTCTTTACGCCTCAATTTCCTCATCTGTACGATGAGTGTAAGAGTCGGCCTACTTTATTGAGTTGTTGCTAGGATTAAATGAATTAAATGTCATGAGCATTTGCCAGCTACTCTCTAAAGTACAGTTAATATTGTTGACACTATGAATCACCTGGAAGAACAAGAATATCTGCCCTTCTGCCCTGGGGAAAGCAGGGAGTGAGGGAACGGGAGAAAGGAAGGAGGGACTCAAGCAGGCCTTGTCATCATTTCTTTTCCCTCTGTAGCTTCAACGACTCTGATAGAGCTGAGTTTTGAATAGAAGTGTCTGAGCCCCCTCATCCTTGAAGAGAAAAGACTTTTGTGACATACATTCCTTGAGTTTGCAACAAATCCTCCTAAAAACTCCAAAGTAGAAACATTCCTCAGTCTCTTTTTTGTTTAGTTGGCTCATTTTGTGGGACCTTACTTATAAAAAACATGATCCATGTTCAGTATGCAGTTATTGGCACCTTCTCCTGGCCTTTCTTGTCATCTCCATTTCTGTGCAGTATGAACATGAAGGCAAAAAAATTGGATCATTTCTGTCCCTCAGCCCTCTACTCTCTGCTTCTCTAAGAAGAGAGAAGAGAGAGCCAAGGCAGAGAGAAGAGAGCTGTTGTGGGTTCCTCAGCAGTTACATCCTGCCAATACCTCCAGGACAGCCAGGCTTCTCTCTTGTTCACACCTGCAGCTACAACACTTGGCAAGGAAGAAGCACTCAACAGAAAAAGGTTTGTTAAATTTGCTCAATAGACTGAATATTGGCCAAAAAAAAGTGAAGGTTCTAAAACAGAAGGGAAATGATTCCACCTCCCTTAGAACCACCCAAAACCCCACTTTACTTGTCCTCCATAAGACTACAAACATCTGTTTGGAGACATTCCCCCAGATGACAAGAAAAAGCACAGGTTGACACTGCTAATTCTTCAGAATTCTCTTCTTCAAAAGGAACATTAGCTAGCAAAGCCCAAGCTCTTTGCATTCCTTCCAGCTCTTTCATCTGACCATCCCTTAACACAGCTTTATTGCTATTGCACTCTATGATATAAAAGCTATGCACAAATTGCATTTCCAACATTAATTATAAACCGTGACTCAAAATCACTGAGAAGAAATAGTAGTCGAACTTACAACTGAAATTAATAAGAGATAAGGAAATAAGAGATATTATAAATAACTATTGGAAAAATCAAACATCCTCCTCTTGTTTGCATGGCCTTGAATTTCTTACCACCCCATATTCCCCCACACTAGAGTTTTACAATAAGCATAGTCGACCTACAGTAAGCTATCAATGTTTTCCAAATACTGCCTGCATGAGTCAGCGATAAAGGTTAGAAAGAAACTGTATTCAGTTGGCAAACTTGAAATGTACTACTACTCACTTAGAAATGCGAGTTAGAACAGATACACATCACTTCTAATAAAAATGTTAGGAACACATTGTTCCTGATGTGCCCAGCCAAGCCCTCCTACTTAACTTCCCCTGCTTCCTATGTGTCTGCTTCAGTGCCTGGCACACACTTGGGTCTCCATTTAAGACTAAATTACTATGGACTGACTGACTATAGTGACATTTTTTACAGCCCCATTTGGAGTCAGGGGAAGTTCTGGATTCAGTCTCAGGAATGCAGATTCTATTCATAATTTTCTATGAGCAGTTAAGCCCTTCACCATTACCATCCCCAGCCTCATTTTTCTCTTTACAATTATGAGGTTATAGGACATTAGCTCAAAGGTCTTCATCTGCTTTATGTTTCTGTAATTCTGTGACACATGTAGAAAGAAACTCAGAAGGGACTGGACAGAACAGGGAGGAGGGAACAGAGGCAGAGACTGAAGACACATTTCATGCCTTGGGGAGCACAGGCTAAGCCTCTCAGAATGGTAACAAGTTTGAGGGCAGGAAATTCTTTGTGGATGGAGGTCATGAGTGATGCGTTATAAAGAAAGAGTCTAAATTGAGGCTTCCTTGGAAAGAGCATGTTGAGAAAGCAGCTATGAGAATCTATTCCAGGAGGCAGGAAGACCTGCACCATGTTTCTGAACCAGTTAACAAGACATCCTCATGGGAAAGGGACTGGGAGTATAACGTGTACCTACCACCACCCTCTGTATCCACTACTCCCTCCCACCCTCTTAACTCCCACCTGGCCCTTTCTCCGCCAGCAGGGCTAGAAAGGGTTGCACCCCACAGCTTGCCTTTCCCTCATTTCTCTCCCACAGGTATCTCTGAGCGCCCACATGGAAAGCCCCAGCAATGCTACCATGCCCCGGGGTTTTTTCCTACAGGGCTTCTCTGAGTTCCCACACCTGAGGCCTGTGCTCTTCCTGCTGCTACTGGCTGTACACCTGGTCACCCTGAGTGGGAACCTGCTCATCCTGGTGGCAGTGGCCTACATGCCCAGTCGGCCACCCATGCTGCTTTTCCTATGCCAGCTGTCAGCTATTGAGCTCTGCTATACCCTGGTGGTGGTGCCCCGCTCCCTGGCTGACCTGGCTGCACCATGCCTTGGTCTCAGCAAGGGCTGCCCCATCTCTTTCCTGGGTTGTGCTGTTCAAATGCAGATGTTCGTGGCGCTGGGTGGGGCAGAGTGCTTCCTGCTGGCCGCCATGGCCTATGACCGCTACATGGCCATCTGCCACCCGCTGCGTTATGCGGCTGTGGTGACCCCGGGACTGTGTGCGCGACTGGCCCTAGCCTGCTGCCTTGGGGGACTGACAGTGTCCGTGGGGCTCACAGTGGCTGTCTTCCACCTACCTTTCTGTGGCTCCCACCTGCTGGTGCATTTCTTCTGCGACATCACAGCGCTGTTGCACCTGGCCTGCACGCAGAGCTACATGGATGAGGTGCCTCTGCTGGGTGCCTGCCTGGTGCTGCTGCTACTGCCCTTGGTACTCATCTTGGCTTCCTATGGTGCCATCGCCACCGCCCTGCACCACCAGCACTCCCCTGGAGGCCGGCGCAAGGCTGCCTCTACCTGTGGTTCACACCTGGCTGTCACCTTTCTGCATTATGGCTGCGCCACCTTTATGTATGTGCGGCCTAAGACCAGCTACTCCCCATGCCGGGACCGCACATTGGCGCTCATCTACACCAATGTCACACCGCTGCTCTACCCATTCATCTACAGCCTGCGCAACTGTGAGGTCATGATCGCCATCCGGAGGGTGCTGGGGCGGTGGCAGCTGGGCCAACCACATGGTCAGTCTGTATGAACCATGAAAGCAGGTGGGGCCCAGGCCAGAAAAGGCAGCTTCTAATCCCTAAAGTTTCGCCTAAAGGAATTATCATCAGGAATGCCCTTCGTGGGGATTCTGGAAAGAATCAGGAAGCGTGTCCACATAAGGAGAGCCTGCCAGCAGTTGCTCCATCCTCCACCCTTCCCTGGAGGAACAGCCAGAGACAGTGTGGTATGACACCTGAGACCTACCTCTAGTGCTTTTCACAAGATCTGCCTCTAGTGCTGATTTCTCCCCAACCCTGGGGCCTGCACGGTGGTGGGTTTGCAATGATATGGAAGCAAAATACATGGCTGCAGGGAGCTTGCAGACAGGGCAAGTATGTATGTACAAAAATGTTCGTGTCAGCACTGTGTGAATCAGCAAAAGATTACAAATTGTTTAAATACCAGCATGTGACTAAATAATGGTTTACCCTTATAATGGAATCCTATGCAGCTGCCAAAAAGGAGGGGAAGAGGAGAGGGCCAAAGGGAAGGAGGGGAGAGAAGAGAAGAAGGGGGAGGAGGAGAAAGAGTAAGAAAGGGGAAGAGGAAGAGAAGGAGGAGAAAAAGATTGATCTGTGGCATACATGGAACCATCTCTCATATATGCTGTTAAATGAAAAAGCAAGGGGCACAATAGTATGTATTAAGAAGTCACCCTTAATTCTGGTCTTGTCATTTGCTATTTCCACTCCTGGAAGGCTCCTCCCTCAGATCTTCACAGGCTGGCTGGCTCCTTATCATCCAGATGCTCTCTCAACTCAAATATCAACTCCTCACAGACTAGAAGCCTGCACTGGTCACTCTGTATCATATCACCTCTGTGCTCTCTCTCACACATTATCATGCTTTAATTTTCAAGCATCTCTCATTATTGGAAATTATCTGACATTTTGTAATGTTTTAATTGCCTGCTCCTCCCAATAGAATATAAATTCTGTGAACAATGTCTGATATGTAGCTGCTGCTCAATGTTGAATGAAACAATAAATGAAACACTGACTGAGAATCTCAGTTATGGGGAAAGAGGCAGCTGTAATGGGAAAAGAGATTTTAGGGGCAGATGAAAGACACTTAGGGAAGGCTTACTGTGTGATGTGTGATCTAGCCATGCTTCCTTCAATCCATTGAGCTCCACAGTGAATGTTATGGTATGACAGCATTTATATATTTAAAAAAACATAGAATATAATGTGTGTGCATGCTGTGTGTGTTTGTATATGTTCTATATGGTTTATACACACACACACACACACATTAAGAGTCTGAGGAACTGAGGGATAGAGCTGGGGCAAACCTTTACTTTTTATGGAATACTTTCCTTATATACATATGTGCATTACTTATTCAGTAAATACTTACAAAATAAAAATAAAAGCTAAGGAGAGGAAGAGGAATACACAAGGAGTTTATTGTTGTTGTTTTAAGAGCAATCAGAAAAACAGGAGAAAATTCAAGACTGTGTGGCATCACGGAAACCAAGAAAAGGATGGACTGATCAACAGTGCCAAATGATACTACTACTTCTAGAATAATATGATACTGGTGCCTGAGATTATGTCAGAGATGTCTAATCCAATCTAAAGAGCAACAAATTCACTTGTATAAACCTTAGCAAAGCACATGCAAAGATGTGGCAGCCAAATAATGCAACCCACATCCTGAAGTATTGTCTACCCAGAGACCATGCCATGGCTGTCAGCCCCCAGCCACTCCTTGTGTCTTTGGTCTTGTTTTTCTTGTTGTTCCTAGATGAACTGAGGGTGCCAAGGTGATGGTGGGTTTTGTTTTGCTGGGCTGCTCTCTGTCTCTCTTTCCTATTTAATAAAGGAGTTCTGAGATGGGGAAGCCAATGGACTGAAGGTCTGGAAAGGCTAAGAACTTGCTTGGGAGCTGAAGTGAGAACACAAGGCATACCAGTCAGTGTTCTGATTGTGTGTTTGTTTTTTTAAAAAAATAACCATCTAGCCGAAACCGGTTTGGCTCAGTGGATAGAGCGTCGGTCTGTGGACTGGAGGGTCCTGGGTTCAATTCCGGGTCAGGAGCATGTACCTTGGTTGCAGGCACATCCCCAGTGGGGGGCATGCAAGAGGCGGCTGATTGATGTCTCTCTCTCATTGATGTTTCTAACTCTCTATCCCTCTCCCTTCCTCTCTGTAAAAAATCAATAAAATATATTTTTTAAAAATAAATAAATAACAATCTATTCTAGTAAAAGAAGCAGAAAAGTCATATATGAGAAATATTTAGAAACCTGTAGAATCTCTAGAAAGGCTGTAGAGTTGGTCGTGGAGGCAGGGAAGCCACACCTCACAGTTCTGCTGCTAAGGACAGGGCATGTATCATGCTAGGAATCAGACAGCAGATCCTGTGCCCTGAGAATCTAGCTGTTTCCATCACCTCCTTCATTACATGGAATGCCTACTTTTTCATATCACTCTTTCCTGAAACAAAATCATGCATGGGAGTCTGAGAATCTCAGTTATGGGGAAAGAGGCAGCTGTAATGGGAAAAGGGATTTCAGGGGCAGATGAAAGACACTTAGGGAAGGCTTGCTGTGCAATGTGTGATCTAGCCCTGCCTCCTTCAATCCATTGAGCTATACAGTAAAATCAAGTACCTGTCAGTACTTGATTTATGGTTGGGATTTATGGTTCTTATGGAGGATCCAGTTCCAGCCTGGCCACAAGGCAAGGGAAGGAAGTCTAAAAGGGGTGCAGTTATAGTGTGGTTATGTTTGCAAAATATGGGCCTACTTCAGCTTTGTTCAATGTCACTACTAAACCTGAAAGTCGTGTATCACCGATGAAATGCTTTATTGCATGAGTAACTGAAAAGCTTCAGCAGAAGAAATTCACTCTCAGTTTTTTTAAACATTTATTTGATTTTTGGTGGTGGGTACATGGTGCTATATACAGATTTTGTAACAGAAATCCATACACGAAACCTATATGTTCATCTTGACCAATGTCACCCCAATAAAATTTAATTAAAAAAAACATTTCACCCACAATATTCTTGGAAATTTATGTTATCAAAAGTATGTTGTGATATAAATTATATTTTCCTATAAGCACAATAAGGGGATTATGGGCCTACTGTAATATTGTATTGCAGATTTTAAAGTAGCTAGAAGAGAGGAACTTGAAAGTTGTCTTCACAAGAAAGAAAATGTGTAACTACGCTATGGGAGCTTGGGATTTCTTTTGATTTTTTTTCTCCCACTGGACTTAGAGATAGGTAGAAAGAGGGAGGGACTGTGTGGCAGTACCCCTCACTCAGGGCAGCATCTCTCTCTCCATCCATTCTCCACGACAATGGCAGTGAGTTCAGTATTAGCAGGGACACTGGCAAGATGGAAAAGGGTCCTTGTTGCTTCTGTGTATAGCTTCTAGACTCATGTTTGCTCTTGGATAGTCATTCCCAGCCCCTATACTCACTTTCCTTCTTGGCTTCCCTTCTGGTTTCAGTGTCCCCATGCCTGCCACAGTGGCCAGAAGGTTTCCTTAGCTGGAATCTATCCCCAATTGCCCTCTGCAGCCCCACCATCTGAGAGCTCTAAAGTTGTCTACACTAAATAAAAGCTTGAGTAGCAACTCCAACCATAGAAGCTTCTATAAAGGTATTTTGAGCCTGGCTGGTGTTGCTCAGTAGTTGAGCATCAACCTATGAACCAAGTCACCGGTTTGATTCATGGTCAGGGCACATACCCAGGTTGCAGGTTCAATCCCCAGTAGAGGGCATGCAGGAGGCAGCCAATCCATGATTCTCTTTCATCATGGATGTTTCTCTCTCTCCCTCTTCCTTCCTCTCTGAAATCAATAAATATATCTATCTACTAAAAGAGTAATATGCAAATTGACTGTACTTCTGCTAAACCCACAAGCCATGCTCACCAGCCAATCAGGAGTGAGTATGCAAAGTAACCCAACCAAGATGGCCAAGGCCAGAGAGAGAGCAGGAGGGAGGGTTGGTGTGCCCCCAGCAATGGAGGAAGTCAAGCTTTCAGCACACCCTGGCCAGCCCAGCCCTCTGCTTAAGGCAACAAAGTTTCAATGGCTGCCAACAATGAGGAGTAGAAGGCTTGGCTCTGCTCCAGGCTACAAAGTTTCAATTGTAGAAGATAAATAAATCCCAGATACCAGGGCCTCCTCTTGGGTCGCCAGGGGGCATGGTCAGCCAGCAAACGACCACAGGCCCCTCACCTAGGCCACCCCATGCCCCAAAGGAATCCTCACCCTTCAGGGCAAACCAGCTGGCCCGAATCCATGCACTAGGCCTATATCCTATCTAATAAGAGTAATATGCAGATTGACCATCACTCCAACACACAAGATGACTGCCCCCATGTGGTCAAAAGATCCTGCCCCCATGGGTCATAAGATCCTGCCCCCATGTGGACACAAGATGGCCACCACAAGATGGCCAGCAGGAGAGGGCAGTTGGGAGGAACCAAGCCTACAAGAAAGAGTAGTTGTGGGCTATCAAGCCAGCAGGGGAGGGCAATTAGGAGGGACCAGGCCTGCAAAGGAAGGCAGATGGGGGTGATCAAACCTGCAGAGAAGGGCAGTTAGGGGTGACCAGGCTGGCAGAGAAGGGAACTTGGGGGTGACTGGTCCTGTAGAGAAGGGCAATTGGGAAGGACTCAGGCCTGCAGGGAGGACAGTTAGGGGTGACCAAGCCTGCAGGGGAGGGAAGTTAGGGGTGACTAGGCTGGCAGAAAGAAGCAGTTAGGGGCAATCAAGAAGGCAGGCAGGTGAGCAGTTGGGAGCCAGCAGTCCTGGATTGTCCTACCTAGATGTGGCCTAAACAGGCAGTCAGACATACCTCAAGGATCCCAGATTGGAGAGAGAGCAGGCTGGACTGAAGGATACCCCTCCTCCCATGCATGAATTTTATGCACCAGGCCTCTAGTATATAAAAATAAAAAGGAATTTTGAAAAAAATCTCTCACACAATCCCAAGGGTGCCATAAAGTACTGCAGGCTTGATGCAGAGAACTGTAAAGAGAAAAAGAAGGGAATTTTGAGTTGACAAAGCTCAACAGGATAGAAGTAAATGAGTAAGGGAAGGAATTAGGTCTATTTGTAGCTTTGGTTTGACTAGCCATTTTCTCCCACAGTTGTGAACATATTTCAAACATTTAAAATACCTAACATTCATCAAGGGTTTACCATACTGTAGACTAATCACTGGGTTAAGTGCTTTATGTGAATTACCTCATTTCACCTTCACAAGAGCCCAGATATTATAATTCTCCCCATTTCACATTTGAAGGAACCGAGGCAGTGGAGACTTTAACTTGCCCAACTGTTATAAATGGACAATGTGGGAGCCAACATTCACATGCAAGCATCCAGAGCATAGAGCCTACACCCTTAGCTACCAGACTTTGCTACCTCCAGATGAGTGGTCGTCTGCTGAGAAGACAGAACAACTCTTCTGTTACACAATGTACACCTAAGATTGGACAAGATCTGAAAGTCTTGGGAAAAGGTCACAGGTAGAATGAGATTTCCAGGCTTTAGACCATCGGATCTCAAATCTATCATATTCTGAAAACTAAGAGAAACTGATTCACAGTACACTGAATTCTCAGGGTATAAGCAGAAAATGACTTGATTCCTTCTGACCTCCATGTCCTCAAGCCTGGATTATGGGACAGTCTTTGACCTACCTCAGACTAAATCCATAACATGTTGCGTATTGTCCTGGTTCCTGTTGAAAATAAGTTTCCAGTCACTTTTCATCCCCAAAACATTCTCGTTTCAAATATTAAAAGTAGCCAATCCAATGCAAAATAAAAAGCCTGAATCTCAGTGTAAGTTGAAGCTTTTCTCACCCCCAAAGTGAGAAACTTGACGTTGAAAAGTAGGCTTCATTGCTGTTATCTCCCTTCCCTCTTACTTCTCTCCTTGTCCTGCTTGGCCTCCACTAAACTGTGTCTAACTTTTCCTGGAGTTGAAGCAGGAGAATTTCATGGGTAAGGAGCAAAAACATCTCTGTTGACTGGCAATGGTTCCTTTGGGGATCAGATTCCCTAAGCTGGCTGACTATACTCAGAAGAACCATCATAGTTTCTTTTTTTATTTAATAAATCTTTATTGTTCAGATTATTACAATTGTTCTTCTTTTTCCCCCCATAGCTCCCCTCTACCCAGTTCCCACCCCCAACATCTGCCCTTACTGCCCCCACTGTCCTCATCCATACAATTTTTGTCCAGTCTCTTTCAACACCCCCCTAAAAATTGCCAGTCCACTCCCTTTCGATGCCCCTGATTCTATTATATTCACCAGTTTATTTTGTTCATCAGATTTTTTATTCACTTGTTGATAGATATGTATTTGTTGTTCATAACTTTTACCTTTTTCTTCTTCCTCCTCTTCTTAAAGAATATCTTTCAGCATTTCATATAATACTGGTTTGGCAGTGATGAAGTCCTTTAGCTTTTTCTTATCTGTGAAGTTCTTTAGTGACATTCAATTCTGAATGACAGCTTTGCGGGGTAGAGCAATCTTGGTTGTAGGTTCTTACTATTCATCACTTTGTATATTTCTTGCTACTCCCGTCTGGCCTGCATAGTTTCTGTTGATAAGTCAGCTGACAATTGTATGGGTGCTCCCTTGTAGGTAACTAACTGTTTTTCTCTTGCTGCTTTTAAGATTCTCTCTTTGTCTTTTGCTCTTGGCATTTTAATTATGATGTGTCTTGGTGTGGTCTTCTTTGGATTCCTTTTGTTTGGGGTTCTGTGTGCTTGATGGACTTGTAAGTCTATTTCTTTCACCAGGTGAGGGAAGTTTTCAGTCATTATTTCTTCAAATAGGTTTTCAGTATCTTGCTCTCTCTCTTCTTCTGGCATCCCCATAATTCAGATGTTGGTACACTTGAAGTTGTCCCAGAGGCTCCTTACACTATCTTCATATTTTTGGATTCTTTTTTTCTTTTTGCTTTTCTGGTTGGGTGTTTTCTGCTTCTTTGTATTTCAAATCTTTGACTTGATTCTTGCGATCCTTTAGTCTGCTATTGGATCTGTATATTATTTTTTATTTCAGTCAGTGTATGCTTAATTTCTAGTTGGTCCTTTTTCATATCCTTGAGGGTCTCACTAAATTTATCAGCATTGCCTAGAAAATTCTTGAAAAACTTTATAACTGTGGTCTTAACTCTAGTCAGTTATTTGCTTTCCTCCATTTCTTTTGTTTGTAATCTGTTTCTTTGTCTCTGAATTTTGGCTGATTCCCTGAGTTGACAGAGTGGCTTTGTGTGCTTTGTGTCCTATAGGGCCCACTGGCTCAGTCTTCCCAGTTACCTGAGGTAGACATTCTTGGTGCAACCCTTTGTGGGCTGTGTAGTCTTATTCTAGTTAAGCTTTGATTGTTGTTGGTGTCACTGGGAGGAATTGAACTCCAGGGAATTGGCTGTGAGGATCAGCTGTGTCTACACTGGAAGAACTTCTATGCTTGGGACATACTTATGAAATAAGACTTGCAAAAGCCTCTGTGCTCAGTTTGGATGTGGCAGTGTCTCAGGGCAGAACAGAAAACATTGGCTTCCCAACAACCCTGCCCTAAGAGGACCCCTGGGTCTCAGTGTCCCATAGTTATCATTGCAAGCACCTTTGAGAGAAAGCTGCCCTCAAGTTTTGCCTGCTGCCAAACAGTCCAGTTTCTCCCTGATTGAGTCTGTGTCCCCAGAGTCTCGCCCAGAACTGGAATTTAGAGCAGTTGGGAGCTTCTGTCTCTCTCCCATTTGAGAAAGCCAGCCACATACTCAGTTGTCAGCCCTCTCCACATGAGCGCCTCTGTACCTCTGCTTTCTGCTGATTTCCTGCCCCTCCGCTGAGTGTGCTTTTCTCTTTCCTTCTAGTTGTATAATTTCCACTCAGCCAGCCTTCCTGTGGTTTTGGATGATGTCCATTTTATCTTTTAGTTGTAGTTCTGAAATTGGTGTGTGAGGCAGCAGTTTAGGTGTTTACCTATGCTGCCATCTTGTTTTCTCTTACCATCATAGTTTTCTCAGAGGTTCTACAACTGGGCCCATTGCAGCATCTTCGTTGTAGGCAAAGCTTCTGATCCACCCACTCAGACACTCTTAATCTTCCCCCTCTGCTGACCACATACAGTTTCTCCCTTAACTTCTGTGCATATGAGAGTCCACTTCCTCAGTTAGGGTCATATTTATCCTCCATGTAGCCTCTTGAGAGAGAGACTCATAGTCATGGCCAGCTCACTTCCATGGAGCCCACCTCTACTCTACAAGAAATACTTGAGCACTTTTGCTGTAGCATTGGGAGAAATGCCATTTAATGGCTAGGCAGCCCTCTTCCTTCTCTCTGTTCTGCATCTCTAGCCACAGCTTCTCTTATCAGTTCTTAGGCTCCCCCAATTCTAAGAGATACATGATGAATGATATAAGAGAATGAATGGCTTAAGTTAAATGGGAAATCCTCCCATCCTTTGTGCATGGAAGTGAGACAGGACAAACACCAAAGAACATAAAGTCTCTCCAAAAAAAAGTCTGTTCTTTAATCTCTTCCTCCTTGTCTTCAATTTCAACCTTTTCATTCTGGGCTGGGGACTAAGATGAGAGTTGACAATTTGTTTTATAAACCCTCTCTGAAAACTGCAAAAGTAAGTACTTCATTTTGGAAGGTGTGGGTATAAAGCATTAATATTATTGTTCTCACACAAAGACAAAGCTGAGATAAAATCCATTTTAATATTTTTTATCAAGTTGCAGAGCTTTTGGAGCAACAGGAAGGAGCAATTAGGGGGTAAGATCTGGTATCCAGTGACAAGTACTGAAGTAGCTGTAATGAAAAAAAAAAAAGTCTTCCTGAGAGTTGAATGTCAGTAAGTACTTAGGCTGTTGTGAATGGTGTCCTGAGACAACCCAGCCTGTGGAAAAGGGAGTCAAGAAACTCGGGCACAGATAGTTTCACACTCACCACATGAGAGACTCTTCTGCATTGATCTGGAAAGAGGTATCCTTCATCATTAAATTCAAGGCCAGCAGAGGAAAGGCAGGGTTTCTCATTTGTACTATCTACTGGGACAGGTGATGATCAGGCAATTTCAAAAAGAGAACAAAGGCTGAGAGACAGAGATAGAGAGGGAGAAGGAGGTCAGAGGCAAAAACACAAGGCAAGGTATGGAGAAGAAAGCAGAAGCATCCTTAATTGTGAAGTAATTCCAGGAAAACCAGGGAATTGAGATTAAGGGAAGAGATTAGAAACTGCATTAATATTTTATTACTGATGTAACAGATTATCATAGATTTAGTGGCTGAAAACAATACACATTCATTCTCATAAGTGCCGCAGGTCAGAAGTCCAAAATCCATTCTCCTGGGCTAAGGTCAAGGTGTTGACAGGTTTTTTCCTTCAGGAGGCTTCAGAGGAGGACCCTTTTCTTTCCCTTTTAAGCTTTTAGTGACCACCAGCATTCCTTGACTTGTGACCCCTTACTCACATCACTCTATAAACTCTTGCTTCTGTCATCACATTTCCTTTTCCTGACTCTGATTTCCTGCCCCTCTCCACTAATAAGGATCTATATGACTACATTGGATTCACCTGGATCATCCAAGATAATCTCTCTATCTCGAAATCCTTAACATGATTACATCTGCAAAGTCCCTTTTGTCATGCAAGGTATGGCACAGATTCTAGGGATTAGGTACGGACTCACAAGTGTAGGACATTATTTAGCCTACCACAGATCCATAGTGTTAGGGAAAATACGTAGGCCTGAAAATGAGCCTGAAGACTAGAGAAAAAAGCAGGCCATATTCCTTGTCTATAGGCTAAGACAGTGGTGAGCAAACTGCGGCTCTGTTGACTAATGAGTTTGCTGAGCACTGACCTGGACTCTTGATTCCAATAATTACAGGCTGTTGTTCCTTTTGATTAAGCCCTAAGAAGCTAATTGTATCTAAGAGTAGCAGGAAATACCCAGACAGAATTCCTTTAGTCTGCTTTTTTGGGGTATTAAGAAACATCATTTTGCTTAATTGGGCCAGGAAAAAGATCCTAAAGCATAAAGATACTACTTCCCCTCCTGCTAACCTCTGTGTAGAGAATGTCAGAAATGTCAGAATATGAAAAGACCTCCACATCAGATATACCTTGATTTTCATCTCAGTTGGCTTTTTATCAATTGTCTAGCTCTAGCCAAGTCTGTGATAAAGTTATCATGAAAAATGTTTTCCTCTTCCCACTCTATAGGACATGACACACATCCAGACCTCCCTTTGGGGTCAAGCTCACACCAAGCTAGGATCTTTTAAAAAGAATCGCCTTAGTTGGTTTGTCTAGATGGATAGAACATCAGCCGGCGGAATGAAGGGTCCCAGGTTCAACTTAGTCAAGAGCACATGCTGGGGATGCAGGCTAGATCCCCAAGAGGGGGCATGCAAGAGGCAGCTGATCAATGATTCTCTTTCATTATTGGCGTTTAATCTCTCTCTCCCTATGCCTTCCTCTCTGAAATCAATAAAAACATATTTTAAAAAATAGAGTCAAAGAAGATTTTTTAGCAAAATATCTCATATGCCTTAAGCTTAGTGATCAAAATCTGATTGTCATGTAGCAGCTTGTTCCTGTAGTCAGACCTGGCATGGCTGCCTTCTTCATTTCCTCCTCTACCCACGTGGATTCATTACATTGGGCCAGTCAGTTGCAACCATGGAAGAATGGGATGGAACACAATGCCAACAACCTAGGCCAAAGGCCAAGAAGAAGAAGCTGAATGTAGATCAAATGAGATGCATATGAGATGCAAACAGGGACTACAGGAATCAATGGAGAGAAGATCTCTGATAATTCCCTCATTAGAATTCCATGGAGTTGAAACAGAAGCCCCCACCTGTTCCTGAGAACAGGTATAATGAGTTGAATAGAGGAGAGAGGAGATGGCCAATTCTCCACGCAAGATGGACACCGTATAGAGAATAATAAGTATAACAGTTAATACTTTGGGAATATTAGATCAATATCATTTTATCTTTATTAATTCCAAAATTGTAGTTCTGAGTCACCTAAATCAAAATGCACAGCCTTTGGAGTTAGACACTGAGATTTTGATAAAGTAGAAGCAAAGGGAACTCAGGGTATGATACAAGGGAAGTCCCTGAATCCCTTATGGAAGGAAAACCTTCCCCTTCTGGCATAGGTGTGGAGTGAAAGAAAAGTAAGAAAACAGAGAGTCAAATATATGTGCCCTAACAACCACTTTTGAGGGACTTAGATCTCTGAGGATGGAAAAGAGAAGGGGTGAGGAGAAGATAAAAAGCAGAAATGTTTTCCTGATCCCAATTTGGAGACTTGGTAGAAGACTACTGTTTAGGGTAGCCCAGAAAGTTCAATGTGATAGGACAGCAGAATCATTGCAGTGAAGAATGGTGCCAGGTCAGGTCAATCTGAGACATGTTCTTGTCTCCTAGATCAGCTTGGTGGAGAAAAGAACTACAAAGCAGACTTCCTAAACCAAGACCCCAAAAGAAATCACGGTCAGTTCTTGAAGTGTGTGTGTGTGTGTGTGTGTGTGTGTGTGTGTGTGCACGCATGCACATGTATGTATCTTTTTGTGTTTGGGGGAATATTAGAAACCCTGAAGTAGGTTCAACAAAAGGATTGCCACAGAACCCTGATAAAGGTAAAACAATAGTCCATGAGTCCCTCAACCACAGACTTCAACAGTGGATGCCACAGACTAGATCCAATCAACCACCATTTAACAGAAACCAGCCATGTGTATATGCTCAGATGAGAGTAGCAGAAACCAGCACCAAGACAGACATGACAGGATTCATTCTATACCCTCAATCCAAGTTCCACAATAACTCAATAGTATCAATTTTTCTCTTATACCCGGAAGGCACCCTGAGAAAGGAAATAAACCAGTCTGATCAAATATTGAACTCTGAGTTAATTAACTATTTAATTAGTAGTTAATGAAAGATTAAAAAGAAAGATTAAGTCAAAGAAACTGTTTATACTGTGAAAATGAGAAATATATAATTGGTCTATTATATTGTTTGCTTTTTTTCCCCTCCCCATACTACCTATCAGGATGTACATTCAGGAAGATGAGATCACTGTAGAAATCAAAGATGCTACATTTTCTTTTCTTTTCTTTTTTTCAAATATATTTTATTGATTTTTTACAGAGAGGAAGGGAAAGGGATAGAGAGTTAGAAACATCGATGAGAGAGAAACATCAATCAGCTGACTCCTGCACACCCACTACTGGGGATGTGCCCACAACTAAGGTACATGCCCTTAACTGGAATCGAACTGGGGACCCTTCAGTCCACAGGCCAACGCTCTATTCAATGACCCAATATGGATAGGGCAAAGATGCTACATTTTCGTTGAACATCCATGAAGGGTATATTTTAATTTGTTACTCCATCACATAGACAATTTGACCTTGAAGTAAAGGTTGCTCTGACTCTATGCATGTGCTACTAATCTATTAAGGAAAGACTTCTTTTACAGAAATAAGCTGTACTCTACTTGTTAATATATAATAAGGAAGTTATGTCAATATTCAAGGAGATGATTCTTATGAAGCATTTAATACTCATTAAATATTAGTTGCCAAGTCTTTCTTTCTCATCCCCACTACCACCACTTACTAATAAATGGTTTCTCCCAAGTCACATAGAGAAGACAAAGCACGGAAACACCATTTTAAATGTTTCCTAGAGTGTAAAGGTAGGAAGCAGAACAGTCTAACCTTCCCATGACAGAGCTTATTAGTGATGAGCTATATTTGGGGCTGTTGAAGTTGCCCTCAAATACAGCAGCCATCAGCCCACATAACCTGCTTCCGACAAGGTGCCTCTTGACATTTTAGTGGAAAAAGGTAAGGAAATACTAATTTTTTTTTAAGTGGAAAGAACTGAAAGGGCAAGGTACCTAACTGAGAACCAGATATAGCAGTTCACTAAAACTAAAATGAACTATTCTTAGTAAGAGGAAAGTTATGTGGCAAGGAGATATGTGAGCAGAGAAGAAGAGGGTGGGGAAGTGAGTAGTAATGGGGCAATTCCAAAGGAGTGAGAAAAAGACCCAGGCAAGCAGCAGGTCTGAGATTGCACAGTCATTGTAGGAAGTGAACTTCCTCCAAGAGCCAGGGATCCAGTGTATAAAATATTGGTTCTGTCAATGCAACTTCTGGTGTGGATCAGACTCAAAGGAGAAAATCACTCCAATGTACTCAAGGCCACACTCTGGAACTCACAATGCTGACTCCAGTCTTAGACCTTAGGAGTGAAAGGAGAATACTGTAATGGCCACACTGGGGAAAACACAGAGCTGCAGGATCCTTAAAGTTCTAATTAAATATCCCTTTTACAGATGAGAAAACTGAGATCCAGAAAGATTAAATTACATGCTCAAAGTCATGGAGCTATTTATATCAAAACTAGAGTAAACACCAATTATCCTGTCCCTAGTTCAGAGTTTGTGTCACCAGAGAATGTTTATAGTTTTACTTCTCATGGTATAAGTGATTCAAAACTTGTAGTCATAGCTACTTTGCTGAGGCAGAATTTTTTTTTTAAATCTTCAATGTTGAGAAGTATTATAGATGTCCCCCTCCTTTTAATCCCTCCACTTGGATCCCACCCTACCCCAGGACTTCATCACCTTATTATCTGTGTCCATGGGTAATGCATATATGCATATAAGTTATTTGGTTAATCTCTTCCCGTTCCCCACTGGCCCCCTTCGCTCTGAGACTTGTCAATCTGTTCCATGTTTCCATGCCCCTAGTTCCACTTTATTCATCAGTTTATTTTGTACATTATATTACTTGTTCACATACTTTGATTTTTTTATATTCAATTGTTGATAGATATGTGTTTACTTCCATTTTATTATTCATATTTTTATCTTTTTCTTCTTAAAAAGACCCTTTAACATTTCATGTAATATTGGTTTGGTGGTCATGAACTCCTTTAGCTTTTTCTTGTCTGTGAAGTTATTTATCTGACCTTCAATTATAAATGATAGCTTTGTTGGGTAGAGTAATCTTCGAGTCCTGTAGGACCCAGTGGCTCAGTCTTCCCAGTTACCACTTTCTTTTCATCACTTTGAATATTTTTTGCCACTCCCTTGTGGCCTGCAAAGTTTCTGTTGAGAAATCAGTTCACAGTCATATGGACACTCCCTTGTAGGTAACTAATTGCTTTTCTCTTGCTGCTTTTAAGATTCCCTCTTTGTCTTTAACCTTTGACATTTTAATTATGTGTCTTGGTATAGGCCTCTTTGGGTTTATCTTGTTTAGGATTCTCTGTGCTTCCTGGACTTGTAAATCTATTTCTTTCACCACGTAAGGGAAGTTTTCTGTCATTATTTTTTCAAGTAGGTTTTTAATTTCTTGCTCCCTCTCTTCTTCTTCCAGTGCCTCCATGATGCAAATGTTGGTATGCTTGAAGTTGTCCCAGACTCCTTACACTATCTTCCTATTTTTTTTTTCTTTTAGGTTGTTCTGATTGGGTGTTTTTTGCTTCCTCACATTCCAAATCACTAACTTGATTCTCATTGTCCTCTACTCTACTGTTGATTCCCTGTAAATTATTCCTCATTTTAGTTAGTGTATGTTTAATTTCTACTGGTACTTTTTTAAAATATATTTTATTGATTTTTTACAGAGAGGAAGGTAGAGAGATAGAAAGTCAGAAACATTGATGAGAGAGAGACATCGATCAGCCGCCTCCTGCACACCCCACAGTGGGAATGTGCCCGCAAGCAAGGTACATGCCCCCGACCGGAATCGAACCTGGGACCTTTCAGTCCGCAGGCCGACGCTCTATCCACTGAGCCAAACTGGTCTCAGCTACTGATACTTTTTTATGACATTGATGTTCTCACTAAGTTCCTTGAAATTCCCTCTAAGTTCCTTAAAGTTCTTATTAAGTGCCTTGAGCATCCTTATAACCATTGTTTTGAACCCTAAATCTAGTAGATTGCTTGCTTCCATTTCATTTAGTTCTTTTTCTGGAGATTCCTTCTGTGTTTTCATTTGTAACATATATCTTTGTGTCTGCATTTTGGCTGCACCCCTATGTTTCTTACAATGTACTAGATAGAACTGCAATTCCTCCAGGAATTGGTAGAGAAGTTTTATGTAGTAGGTGTCCTGTAGGGCCTAGTGAGTTAGGCACTCTAGGTGTACCCCTATGTGGGCTGTGTGTACTGTCTTGTAATTGAGCCTTTATTGGAGTCACTGGGAGAAACTGACTCCAGGCCAATCAGCTGTGCAGTTTTGGTTCTGTGCATAAGATATACACTCAGCTTCAGAAGAGTATGGAGCTATGGTGCTTGCAAAGAGCTGATGTGTAGGAGACACTCCAGTGGAGCATCCAACATAGGTTCTGTGCATAAGGTATATACTCAGCTTCAGAAGAATATGGAGCTGTGTAGAAGACACCCCTGTGGAGCAGGACATGCTTCAGTAGAGCTTTGGTGTTTGCCAAATCTTCCCCTGGAGTGTGTCATTCATAGATATGTTTGGGTTGTAATCTGGCATGGTCTGAAGCTAACCATGCACTCACTGTGGGGCCTCCTGGTAGGTGCCCTGTGACCTGCATGGGGACACCTGGAACAAGCTACAGAGTGATCTTCAGATGTCTACTACTTGTATTGGGCTTGGGGGTGCCTAAGAGAGGCCAAGCTGTGAACCAAGACAAGCTGCTGCTAGTGCTGGGCCTGGGTCCTTTATCAAAAGGTATAGGGCACACTATGGCTAGCTGCCCCTTGTTTGAAATAAACCTCATCCTGACTTATTGTTTTCTCTGTTCCTTATAGTTATGCCACTGAAGAGATTAAAACTAAGAGGTCAAGAATAATGAAAACTGGAAAAGCTTCTGGTGGTATGAAACCATGGAAAGAAAACCCAATTCAACAGAAATGTGATATGGGAGACCACCAAGGAGCCTGTACAAATATTGTAATGTTTGTGAACTTTGGATTAATGGCTTCCAGGCCAAGGAGATACTGATTCTACTGTATAATGCTTACTCACCATTCCCTGGTTACTTAGAATAGATATGTGCAAGGAGGGGAGAAGATGCATTCATTTTCTACCCTTGAAAGGAATATCATGCTTAGACTTTATTTCTGTCTCCTGACTCCTACCAAAAGTCTCCAGCAATGCCATAACTTTGAAGGGCAGTAAAAGACCTCAAAGAGTCATGAAAAGGTTCATTAGCCTGATAACTAGAAGAAAAATTAAAAGTTCAGATAAAAAATTTTCAGAATATTTATCCCATTGGGAACTTAGAAGAGTATGGAGCTGTGGTGGTTGCCAAGAAATAGACGGAGGGTGGGGGTAGGGGTGGCGGTGGAGAGAGGAGTGTAGAAGAAAATGAATAAAGAATTATAGCAAGAGCAAGTAATTGCCCTCTGGGGCTTATTACATTCTGAAAAGTATCAGCTAAGACTAACAAAGTAACACCTCCATTCCCAAGAATATGATGGACAACTGCTTCAAGGACTTCCTGAGAGATGTGCTCCTCCCCATCCAACATAGGTTCTGTGCTTAAGGTATACACTCAGCTTCAGTGAATCCCTGACAGGGGAGGTTATGAGGAGGTTGAGAGGATACAGCCCAAATCCCTGGAAGCAGCAGGAGTGCCCTGGAATCAACCCCTGTGTTTTTCTCACTGGTTTTACCTAAAGGCTCTTTGATTCTTCCCATGACTTAGATGAGGCAACTCCTTATTTATGACCCTTTCAATAGAGTCCTTGGTCTTGATCAGTCATCCAGTCAACAGCATTAACTGAAGTGCTGGGTATATACAAACATACATTCAAAGAACTGAAGAATAGAGATCAAAAGAGATAAGCTCTTTTCTTGGTGTAGAGGGATTTTCATTATATTGGAGTTAAGAAAGAATGGAGAAGGGCCATGATTATTGTAAGAACCAAAGATAGACAAAATCCTGCCTTTTCTCAGTTTTGGCCCCTGAGCAGGTGGAAAACTTGGTGTTAGGGATTACCTCATTCTGGGAAATATCTGGGACCATTTCTCTGAAATCTTTCTCTGACAGGTTGCTTGCCTCCATTTCATTTATTTCCTTTTCTGGTGATGCCTGCTTTTCTTTCATATGTGGGCTGTTTCTTTGTCTCCCTATGGTCTCTCTTCTCCGGGTGTCTGGTTATGTAATTCTCTCTCTCCTTATCCCAGGTGAAATCCAACCTTTCCATGGTGGAGTGTAGAGCTCCTCTGAGTCTGCATGTTTGCGCCAATTGGTGACTGGTTTCCTGGGGTTTGCAGCTGTTCAAGGATGCTGTAGTTGTAGATTTTCAGGCTTCTGATAACATCCACTTTTCCCTTTAAGATGGCATGGTCTCTGCATCTGAGCTGGTGGCTCTGGGAGGAAATCCAGTAGCAGTGGGGACTGCCTGGTCAGGAGAGCCCTGTCCAGCAGTCCTCTACCTTCTCCTGGAGTACAACTGTTCCTTAACTTGCTAACAAACACTCCCAGTGCGACTCTCAGCTGTCCTCTCTGTCTGCTCTGGGACAAGGCTTGGAACATATCCATTGACTATACCACCATTTTTTTTCTAACCAACCTACTTTAGAAGACAAAATGCTTGCTTCAACCAGGTTTTCTGCTCTCTCCCTCCACCTGTAAGAGCCCAGACTACTATTTACAGCCAGAAGAAATCAGCATTAAATTATGCTTTTCAGTTCCACTGTATTTGATTCCATGGCTCCACTTTGGTTTTAACACTGATATGTTGCATTTTGTTTGTTCTCTGTTTGGATCTCATTTAATTCTCTCAGGTTTTACCAAGATCTTTTCTTTTTAATTTTCTTATTTGATTCTATGGCACTGCTGATTTTCTAAACACAAATTCCTAACATTGAAAGGGAGCATTTCTGCCCTGGCCAGGTGGGCTCAGTTTATTAGAGTATCATCCCGTATATCAAAAGGTTATGGCTTCAGTTCTAGTCAGGCACATATTACCAGATTTCAGGTTTGATCCCCTGTCAGGGTATGTAAGGGAGGCAACCTATGAATGTTTTTCTGTCACATCAATGTTTGTTTCTCTCTCTCTCTCTTTCTTTCTCATCAATAAAAACATATCCTCTGGTGAGGATTAAAAATATATGTTTTTAAAGAAAGGGAACGCTGAAGCCGGTTTGGCTCAGCTGATAGAGCGTTGGCCTGCAGACTGAAAGGTCCCAAGTTCGATTCCAGTCAAGGGCATGTACCCTGGTTGCGGACACATCCCCAGTAGGTGGCGTGCAGGAGGCAGCTGATCGATGTCTCTCTCTCATCAATGTTTCTAGCTCTCTGTCCCTCTCCCTTCTTCTCTGTAAAAAAAACAATAAAATATATATATTTTTTAAAAAAGGAACATTTCCTAGAACCTGGTTGAATGCATAGTGCCTCATATACATGATATGCTTTTAATAAGTGAGATAATTTATAAGTTATTTTAAGAGCAGAAAATATGCCTTGAGATTACATTTGTATTAATAAAAACTGGTGGCATTTAATTCTATTTTTATAGAGGTCTGGTCGACATGTTGGGAGGGAGAGCCCAGAGCAATCTTAGCTGAGAAATGAGAATTCACTGCCTCTGAAAACAATTCAGTGACTTTCAGTCACTTCCTACTCAGTAGTAATATATTAAGTATAATTGGTTTTCAAATACTCTCATTATTTTTTAATCATTTATTTAAACATCTAAATAAATGCCTTCAACTTACTATATAAATTGTGTGTTTTTAAGAAGGAAGGCATAACTGTATTGGTCATTTAATTACAGCTGCAAATTTAATTAACCAACTAGCAAACTTGTTCAATTCCTTCTTAGCACTTGGAACAAGTAAAATTAATTAAGTTTTGTAATTATTAATTTAATCTGTGTTCCTGATTACATCATAAGAACCAAGAAAAAAGGACTTGTGCTTCTGTCTTGCTTGTTCACAGACAGGTTTCTGATGGCTAGCACAGTCCCTGGCACATAGAGGGACTGACAGACAATGTTTTAAGAGATTTAAACCTCAACTGGACTGACAGGCACAATGAGAATGATAGGAAAAGATTCCTTTCTAGACAGTAACCTAGACTCGATCCTAGAAGAAATGTGAAAAGTAACTGAATCCAGTCTTTTATGAATTACGTGGAGGAACCAGGGGACCCTTCTCAGTCTCAAGTGTCTTTATATAATACTGGACAAATTGCTTCCCCCACATTGCAGAATATTTTTTCACTGCTGTGTTCTGCTTTTCTCCTAGTCTTCATTCCTTCCTTTTTCTTTCTCTTTTACTTTCTTTATTTTCCCTCATATCATTCTTTCTCCCTTTTCTCCAATATGTTTTTTTCCTCTGTCTTTTCTCTGCATTGAGATTATCTCCTATATAACTGTAACTGTGCTGGATCCTAGATATAAAAGCATGACCATACAGAAACTTTATCCTTCAGAATCTTACAGTTTAGTGTGAGAACCCAACAGTCCCTTTCTCCAGCACCTTTGCTAAAATCTCTCCTGAGCACCTAAGTCAGCGGTTCTCAACCTGTGGATCGTGACCCCTTTGGGGGTCAAATGACCCTTTGACAGGGGTCACCTAAGATCATCAGAAAACACATATATGTGATGGTTTTAGGAACTGAGACACTGCTCCTCTATCCATATCCAGGCATGTCCACCTACATGCAGATATGCCCACATACGAGTACCCAGTGTGATGACATCATCGTGCCAACCCCATCACATACACGCCATACAAATACAGGTGTATGTGACAGAGTTGGAGCATAATGTACTTATGTGAACCAGTCACACATGTGTAGAGAGCAGCTGACTATATTGAAAGCAGATACTCGGTTAAAAGCAGCTACTGTATTGAAAGCAGCAGTACTGGAGGTAAAACAACACTTTATAAATTCTAATTACTGGGTAAATGTAAAATCGTGTACTGTAAAATCATCAACTACTGCAAAAAAAATATCTGTACCATGGGAACTTACTCTGGATGCTGATCAGTCTTTTTATATTCAGCTGTAGTTGATGTGAATACTGCCCCCTTGTGATAGTAAGAGGTACATAAAAAAAACAGAAAATGGTAAGTCATAGGAAACTTTAATGAACTGTATTGACTGAACTATGCCATATATCATCTTTTGTATTAATAAAACTATTGTTATATATTATTTTCATTAGTAAACCATCCCATGACAATGGATCTTGTACAGAAGAATGTTAAGAAAAGAAAATATAGTGAGGATTTTTTACAATATGGTTTTAACTCAATAATTACAGCAGGAATTGAGAAATTGCAATGTGTTATTTGTTGTGAAGTTCTATCAGCCAAATCTATGAAGCCAAACAAACTAAAAACACCATTTTGAGGGCAAGTGTCCGAACTTTGCTGGCAAGGATACCAACTATTTTAGAAGCAAAGCTGATGGCCTCAAGAAAGCCAGACTTGACACTGGTGGCAAGTACCAGCCACTGAAGCTTCTAATTTGTGGCACTTAGAATCACCAGGGCTACGAAACTTCACACCATTGCTAAGGATTTACTGTTGCCAGTGGCCAAAGACATTGTTTGAGTTATGATCAGGGACAAATTTGTTACAAAATTGAGTGCAATTTCCTTATCTAATGACACTGTCCACAGAAGAATAGATGACATGTCTGCCAATATTCTTGATCAGGTAATCCAGGAAATTAAATATGCTCCACTTTCAATATTTAGTATCCAGTTTGATGAATCTACAGATGTTGCAAACTGTTCAGTTACAGGTTTACATGAGGTATATTAATGATGGAGATTTTAAAGATGAGTTTCTTTTTTGCAAACCTCTTGAAACAACAATTACTGCACATGATATATTTGACAGTTCTGAAAGAGGATAAGATCTCTTGGGAAAAGGTGTATGGTGTTTGCACAGATAGTGCTCCAGCTATGCTAGGCTGTCAATATGGATTTCAATGTTTGGTACTGAATGAGTCACCAAAAGTCATCAGAACTCACTGTATGATTCATTGGCAAATATTAGCAATGAAGATGCTGTCACAAGAGTTACAAGAAGTAATGGAAAGTGTCATTAAGTTCTGTCAATTTTTTAAAGGTGAGCACTTTAAACAGTCAACTGTTTTCGCAACTGTGCAACGAATTAGATGCGCCAAATAATGCTCTGCTATTTCACACTGAAGTGAGAGGGTTGTCGAGAGGGAAAGTTTTAAAACGTGTTTTTGAACTTGAAACGTTTTTTAATCAGAAAGTAAGACCACAGTACAAATCACTTTTCAGCGATAAAAGTGAACTGCAGAAAATAGCTTCCCTGGTTGACATCTTTGCCATTTTGAATGAGTTAAATTTATCACTGCAAGGAACAAATGCAACGTGCCTCAATTTGTCTGAAAAGATCTGATCATTACAAATGAAACTTCAGCTTTGGCAAAAAAAAAAAAATAAATTGGATGAAAATAAAATTTACATGTTGCCTACTGTATCTGCTTTATTTGAGGAACATGACATTGAACCAGACTAAAGGATTATGATGATAATTTCTGTGAAAGAACACTTGCACATGCTTGCAGACAAAATTTCATTGCACTTTCCAAATCTACCTGATACCCCATTTGCTAGAAGCCCATTCACAGTCAAAGATGAAGATGTTCCTGAGACAGCACAAGAGGAGTTCATTGAACTTATTAACAGCGATGCAGCAAGAACTGATTTCTCTACAATGCCAGTTACAAAATTCTGGATCAAGTGTTTGCAGTCATATCCTGTTCTGTCTGAGACTATGTTGCACCTTCTTCTTCCATTTCCAACACATATCTTTGTGAAACAAGATTTTCCAGCTTGTTGATTTTAAAATCTAAATACAGAAGTAGATTTGTTGTGGAAGACGGTCTTCATTCTGCTCTTGCAAAGACTGCCTCGAGAATTTCTGATCTGGTGAGAAAGAAGCAATCTCAACCTTCGCACTGACATTGGCTTTTTTATGCATACTGTCACAAAATGTAGCAATGTAGTTTACTGTTGTTATATTAAGACTGTTACCCATGCTACATCATTCTTCAAGACAAAATTTCATTCATTTGTAATTAGAAATAAATATTTCACAATATATAATTTACATATTGTTTTTGTGATTAATCACTATGCTTTAATTATGTTCAATTTGTAACAATGAAAATATATCCTGCATATCAAATATTTACATTACAATTCATAACAGCAAAATTACAATTATAAAGTAGCAATGAAATAATTTTATGGTTGGGGGTCACCACAACATGAAGAACTGTATTAAAAGGTCACAGCAGCCGAGACCGGTTTGGCTCAGTGGATAGAGCGTCGGCTTGTGGACTGAAGGGTCCCAGGTTCGATTCCGGTTGGGGGCATGTACTTGCTTGCAGGCACATCTCCACAGTGGGGCGTGCAGGAGGCGGCTGATCGGTGTCTCTCTCTCATCAATGTTTCTGACTTTCTATCTCTCTCCCTTCCTCTCTGTAAAAAAATCAATAAAATATATTTAAAAAAAAATAAAAGGTCACAGCAGCCGAAACCGGTTTGGCTCAGTGGATAGAGTATCGGCCTGCGGACTGGGGAGTCCCAGGTTCGATTCCGGTCAAGGGCATGTATTCTGGTTGCGGGTACATCCCCAGTGGGGGGAGTGCAGGAGGCGGCTGATTGATGTCTCTCTCTCATCAATGTTTCTAACTCTCTATCCCTCTCCCTTCCTCTTTGTAAAAAATCAATAAAATATATATTTTTTTAAAAAGTCACAGCATTAGGAAAATTGAGAACCACTGACCTAGGTTAAGGTGCCTGAGGGGAGTTATCCCAATTCTAGCCCATGGTTTAATCTGAGACTCCTAAAATATGACCTATACTTGCCTTTCTCTGATTCTGCTCCTTCCCCTGCAGCCTGGTCCATCTGCTCCATGAGGACAGACAGCCTTATCTGGGTAGATGAGCTTGTCCTATTGGGGCTCTCTAGTGACAGACAGACCCTGTTTGGGGCCATATTATCTGCTGACTCTGTTGGGTAATGGCCTCATCATTCTCTTTATCTAACTGGACAACTGACTGCACCTGCACATGTACTTCTTCCTCTGCAACCTCTCAGTGGTGCACATCTGCTACACTTCCAGCAGGTGCACTTTGTCCTAGAGAAGAAGACCATCTCCTTTGCCTGATGTGGGACCCAGCTCTTCTTGCTGGCCTTGAGGGTGGGTACTGAGTTCGTGTTGATGGCCGCAATGGCTTGACCACAACCTGGCGGTCTGTAAGCCTCTGTACTATATGATAGCAATGGGCCCAAGACATTAGGGGGTCCTAGCAGTGGTCTCTTGGCTTGTGGGTGTGGCTAATTCCACAATAGAAAAGGAGGTCACCAAGCACCTGCCAACGTCTGGACACCACATGCTGAATCATTTGGCCTATGAGACAGTGGCACTAGTCAGGTTGGCCTGTATGGACATCACCCTCAGCTAGGTAGTCATAATGGCCTCCAGCTTGGTGGTGCTGCTGATATCCTGCTGCCTGGTCTCCCTTTCTTACAGTCACATTATGACCACCATTCTGCAGATACACTCCACTGATGGATGCATAAAATCTTCTGGGTGGGACCTGTGCCTCCCACCTCACTGTGGTCTCCATGTCCTGCAGGATGGCCCTGGTTACCTACACACATCCCTGCTACATGGCCTCAGCTAAGCAGGACAAGTTGGTGGTGAACCCCATATTGAATCAGCTCATCTACAATCTGTGGAACAAGGATATGAGGCTGCTCTGAGTCAAGTTCTGATGAAGAGCTCTGAATCAAAACATTAGATGTGACTTTTCATAGAGTATGCAAGTGGGTGTGTGTGCATGTGTGTAGGTATGTACAAGGAAGCAGGTAAGAGGACCACAATCTACAATCTATCTTTGGAGGTAATAGAGAAGTGGAATTTTAACTATGGACTGTTTTTAGTCCTGACTTAGTATAAAAATATAAATTACAACAACTTACAAATATATATACCCTAATTATTTACATATATACTAATATATATTAATATGCATATATTAATTAGAAAGGAAAATTAAATCAGAAGTCAGGGAAACACTCAAAATATATTTCAAGAAAGTCAATTCCCTTGGTAAAATTTACAACTGTGTCTAAGATTTTTGCAATCAATGAGGAAATGGGGGAGAGGAAGCTGTAATTTACAAAATTCACTGTGCCACAGGGTCAAACATACCTTAACCAGAAGTGCAACTCACACATGGTCCAGCTCAGCTCAGTAGGGTGGGGGATTCACATAGGAACTTAGAGCCAAAGTCATACTAAGTTTCCCCACAGCCCTGATGAGCAGGATTGGACCATATATTAGTCATGTGGACATCATTCTGCATGTTTCCCTTTGCAATTTGCTGTGGTGGCAAATGGCCAGCCAAAAAGCCCAATGTTAAGGATCTCAAACACAAATGTTTTTACACAATTGGGTCTAATGATATCTTCTTATGAAACTGAGGGATATATACATAACTAATGCTTGACTAAAAATCATACCATCAGAACTGAGCTGAGTTCTCCAAGGAAAGAATCACTATTCCCCATAGATGAAAACGTTGCTCTGCTCTGATAACATACCATTAATGATTGAGCTCTACACATCCTAAAATAGAAAGTGAAGCAGTGATCATTTTATCCAGAGCAATGTTTTTAAAAACAACTTTTAAAAATCAGAATAAAGCATATCTTAAATATTATAGATGTTTAATACAGTTGGGACAATAATCTACTGACACCTAATTATAATAATTAAAACATATTTTATATAGAAAATAATACTTACATTGTACTCTACACAGCAAAAGTGCAAAGATCTAGATTATCCAAAGTTACAGTTCAGAAAAAGGAGGGAGGAGTCCAAAATATTTTCCTTCTTACCCCATTGTTTGAGTTTCAGAGTTTAGATTTTTTTTTTTTTTGGTCCTTGTCTCTTTAAAGAGAGATTTGATGTATTTAAAGGACATTTACTAATCAAGAGGAAATAAACTGTTTGATTCCTCAAGAGATCTTCCTGAGTGGAGTCATTCTTGAGTTGGTCTCACAGAATGGACTCCACAAATATCAGTAAGAAATTTCTATACTGACAGGATAAATTTCAAAGACACCATTCCTTAATATGATGTGTATTCATTCAGGAGTCCATAAGTCTATGTGCCAATCTCTGTAACTAAAAACAGTTACAGTAAAAAAAGAAAACACCCTCTATATCTTTCAAGCAGTCAGTTAGGAGTCAGAAAGAGGAAATAAAAGCTGGACTTATTGGAGGGTTTTGCCAGTTCTCCCTCCTGGCTGCTGAGAAATCTGAGAGTTGGTGTGTGGCCTCCATTCTCTCACTCAGTTATGAACTGGATGTTTCCTTTTTGCAGATGAAATGGAAAGACTTGATGAGCTGGATCTCCACACACTGACCTATCCAAACTATTCTCCATCCTACGGTTCTGTGTTACTTTGTGACACTTGAAAGTCTCCACCTCACCACTACCACACCACCAGGAGCAACATCCCAAACACTACATCTTTCCTGACCACACCTCCCCCCATAAATCACACCTGCCTACATGCCATTCTATGGGATTTTGCTGCCCACTGGCCACTGTTATACAATCCTGTGCCACTAAGAATAACAGTGTGATAGAGCAGGAAGAACATGGAATTGTGGTCCTCAGGTTCCATTTCCAGCTCTGCTCCCAAAGGGCACAATGACCTCAAGCAGATCACTTCTGCTGTCTAAGCCTCAGTTTTCTCATTTGCAAAATGATGAAGTTAAAATTATCCTAAAAGTTCCTTCCCTCTGTCATTCTTTTGTGACTCTCATTTTGTATTTTATTCTCTTCCATTTCAGTTGCTGTTCTCAGTACTCAGGAGACAAATTTGAGGACTAAATCTTGGTTACTTACTCTGCTGTCAAAAAAAAAAAAAACGGGGGGAAGGGAGAGGGAAGGGGAAGATCTGTGAAAAGTTCGCAGGGCTCAGAAAATCAGCTGCTGGGTATTGCACCAAAGCCATTTTCTATTCTTACCATTTTCTACAGTGACACCTTCTGGCCATAGAAGCACTGGAAGCCAAATTAGGTTAGCTTCCAACCATTCAAAAAATAAAGAGGCAAGTATCCTAATGCTCTGCCCTCTTCACCCATCCTATCTTCAGACCCTGTTAGAAAGACTTGGGTTGAATTTCTTTTATTTCTATTTCATTAGATTCTATAATTCACCTCTCATATCTTCAACACAAATCCTTTTTCATTTAAAGAATGCTCTGAAACTTAGGAAGAGTTTTCTCACATATCACCTCCTTTGATACTCACTAGTTCTTCCCTGGGTCTAAGGTGTTCTAAAATGCTCTTTGGGGACCAAATCTCAGAAAGTTATGACTAAGGCAGACCCAACATATCAAGGCACAATATCTAGAATTACATTTTCACTGATTCATAGTGGTATTTGAGGCAAGTCATCTAAACTCTCTTGGCTTCAACTTTTACAAAGAATAAGAAGTTTAGCCCAAAATATCTTTCTGCCTCAAAAACTTTCTTTTGGGTTTATTTTAAAACAAACTCCTCTCTCAAAACCCATGTATTGAATCTTCAGAAGTAAGGCTGAGGTTCCCTCTAAAGCAGTGATCCCAGCTTCACATTTTAATTAGCTGGGAAACATGAACAGTTATTATTATACTAATGTCTGGGTTCCACCCATCTGAGATTCTAATTTAATTACTCCGGTATGTGGTGATTCAAATGTGTAGCCAATGTGAAAGCACTGCTCTGGGATGCACAATGGGATCCTGTGGGATTTTCTGGAGTTTTTTTCCTTCCCTCTCAAGCTTCCCCTAATGGGCATTCAAATGGGCTTTTCCAGCAGTTGTATTCTTGTCCATAATCCTATGATCCCTCTTTATTATCCTACTAAATGACAGCACTTCCTTCTCCCATCATGTTGCAAAGACACATGAAGCACATACTAAAATGGGGCTAGAGGGACTTGTTACTAATAAACACAAAATGAAGACTATAAAATTGCTTAGTGCATTCATATTAACAATAAAAAATGGCACATTAATCCTTGGATAGAGACTAAAGACCAGGAAAGTAAATAGGGAGGTGTTCCAAGGACAAACATGTCTTTGCTATAATAGAAGAATTTTATACACAACAAAACTCACAGGATTTTAGAGGCACTCCCTTACTAACGTCATCTGTGGGCACAGTCAGTTTCCAGATGCTGTCACTGCAAGTAAGTGATATGTCCAGTCATCTTTTATTAATCACTAACTTTAACATTCAAATAAATGCCAGCATTTCACCAAGGAAATAGCATAATCGCATAGTGTTGGAACATAATTACAGTTGGTATAATGTTCTCCAATGAGGCCTTAATCTTATCAACCTAGGACTGAGCTTGCTTCATCAGTAGGCTGAGAACCACGTGAGCCATCTTCTCTGTCACCGACCAGCCCAAGTCATAAGAAGGGAATTCTAGTCCTACATCTTGGGATCAGAGCATAATCCTCAGGACCTTTAAACTCTATTCATGCTCCCAACAAAAATGTTTTACTGTGAAACATTTGTTAGGAATCTTTGCATAAAAAGAAAAATCATTCAAAATTCCTGACTTCAAGAAGCTAATAGAGTCTAATGGAGAAAACACACAAGTCCTTGCATTTCTCCTTAGAGTCCTCTGTTCAGTCCCAGATGCTGAACTCTGATTCTTGCCTCTCTAACCACTGTCTCCCACAACAGCCTGGTCTACCTGTTGTACAGGAGGGACAGTGTGACCTGGGTAAGTTTGTCCTACTGGGGCTCTTTAGTGGCAGCCAAACACAGACTGGACTTTTTGTCCTATAAGAGGCTACCTATCAGCTAACCCTGCTTGCTCATCACCCTGCTGATCTGGCTGGGTGCCCAAATGCACCTGCCCATGTACTTCTTCCTCTGCAACCATTTGGTGATGGGCATCTGCTACACCTCCATTGTGGTCCCCCACATGCCTGTGCACTTCCTCCCAGAGAATAAGACTATCTCCTTTGCCTAATGGGGAGTCCAGCTTTTCTTGCTAGCCATAGGGTAGGAGATAGCAGGATCAGGCTCCTTCTGCTGGCCTCTAGGACTTACGACCACTACATTGCAGTCTATGACCCAAAAAACAGGATGCATGTTGTACATTAATTCACATAAAAAGACACAGGTAGCCCTGATGGGGTAACTCAGTTGGTTGGAACATACACCAAAAAGGTTTCAGGTTCGATTCTCAGTCAGGGCACATAGCTAGTTTTCAGATTTGATCCCTGGTTGGTACATATATTGGAGGCAACCAATTGATATTTTTCTCTCACATTGATCTTTCTCTCTCTCCTCCTTCTCTTTTTCTTTCTTCTCCCTCCCTCCCTCCCTTCTTCCCCTCTTCCTCTCTCTCAAAATAGATGTAGTATACTTATACAAATTTTTAAAAAATACATTTTATTGATTTTTTTACAAAAAGAGCGAGGGAGAGAGAGAATGAGTTAGAAACATCGATGAGAGAGAAACATCCATCAGCTGCCTCCTGCACACCACCTCCTGGGGATGTGCTCGCAATCAAGGTACATGCCCTTGCTTGGAATCAAACCTGGGACCTTTCAGTCCATAGGCCAACGCTCTATCCACTGAGCCAAACCAGTTAGGGTCTTATGCAAATTTTTTAGAAATTTATTTTAAGGACACAGGAAGAACATAGTTAATACGTTAGTTGGTTTGTTACCTATTGGATGTGCATAAGTTGACTGTTTTGTTAGTTTGCTTTAGTGAATTTCTGCTATAAAATAAAATATCTCTAGAAGGACAGACAAAAAACTGGTAAGAGTATACCTGAAAACTGCATATCAACTGTAATTAAAAAATTAAAAAAGACATATTTGAAACTGGTAAGAATGACTTAGAAGAGGACAACAGGGAGATTTTTAAAGTACATTTAAAATATCTAATCATAAATGTATCACCTATTAAAAAATAAATGTTTGAAATAAAAAATTGAGAATAAGTTCCCCCAAAATTCTAGTTCATGAATATACATCCCCTCAACAACATTCACCCTACTTGGTAGGGAAATCATTTTCACTCCAAGAGATTAAAATTTCTCCTTATCATGAATCCAGCTGCTAGTTGGTCTCTGAAATTTGCACACTGATAACTTTTAGTGTAAAGAAACCTTCTAGCAGCTTTAACAAAATTAAAACCAAATTACCCAACCTTGGTGCAAGGAAAAGAATCACCACAAAAGGAAGGGCATTTAAACCTCACAGCCCAGCCACTGTCTACTACAACTGTCCCTTAGTAGTAACCTTGACATTATCCTCATGAAGGTTGCTGCTTTCCCATCTACAACCTAATTCAATTGGGGACATATTTTTTTCTTAATTTTTCACTAGGCTTTCAAGATAAGATAGTATACTTAATCAAAACATTTAACTGAAGGCTTCCTCTCAACACAGAGTATACAAACATAGAGAATTGCACAAAATTTTGTATTCTGAATTTCTGGACAATATTGGCTCTCTGGGACCTATTTTAATAGTGTACCAAGAGAGGTATCATGCTCAGAGTGTACCCCATATTTTGTTCTCCTCCTCTCCTTTCAAAGGAGGAGCCCAGAGCATGATCCAGTAGACATCTATCTATGAAGATATTTCTATGTAAATGGGCCATGGTTCTGTCATCCTCATTCAGGAATCAGAATAAGGGGATCATGGTACCTAGATCAGCCAGAAGCTCCTGGTCAACTGAAGTAGCTGCCTGAACACCTCTCGAAGCCTGGGGTTGCTGAGGGTGAGGATAAAGGGATGGACATACGTGCACAGGTAGGTTACAATTTGCCATGGCCAGAACCAGTCACTCTGTGGAAAAGAAACCTATAGTATCAATGATCAGGAACATGAAAGACAGAATGTAAAGAATGAGGAAGATGAGTGACTTCAGAGCTCTGATGTGAGCATGAGTGCTGGCGTCTTGCAGGCTGTGGGCACTTTGCCACTTGTCCGAGTGTCTCCTCAAAGAATAAATCAACAATGCAGTTGAGACCAGAAAAACAGCAATAAATTGACCATGTGACAAATTTGAGGGGTAGGAAATAGTGAATTTCCATCCTCGTGACCCTCTCCATGTAGGTCATACTCTCATAAACTTCTCTAATAAAGAAATCTTGATCCATAGTATAGTTTCCCCAAAAGAAGAACAGGATGATGATGGTGGAGATCAGGAGAGGGTCCAGCAGAAGCCAGGGCATTGACCTCGGGAATCTCCATTTCAGCCAGAGGAAGGTAGGGTGGGTGAGGTTAGCAATCTTCATGCAGAAAAGAACACTGAGCCAGGTACTGAACCAGAAAGTGGTTGAAGTCAGCAAGTCCCATTGGTGAACAAAGAGCTGCCATGCAAGACCCTTGCTGAACTCTCCCAGGTGGAAGTAGTAGTCAAAGTTGTGCACCATTCCAACCCACTGCAGGCAGAAATGGCAGACACCCAAGCTAATAAGGATCATGTCAGAAGAAAGCAGCCTCCCTAGGTGCCTCAGCACCAGCACAATGAAGTCATTGGCCAAGATTCCAAGGAGACACAGCAGGACAAAGAGCAGCATGAAGAGGGTGGTGAATGCTGACTGCATTTTGGCCCCTACTCTGGTCACTACCTCTGCGGCTTGGTCCTTGGACTCCTTCCTACCCCCAATCACAGTGCCTCTTTTGACTTTTTCCTTAGGGGATGTGAAAAAAAATACTTAGGCTCTCCATTTGAGCCAGAGCTCACTTAAAAGGAAGATGCTTGACTATGCTATGAAGGAAAGGTGAACTTGGCTCAACAGAATGCAAATTTCTCCCAGACTCAGTTACCATTATGCTACCAACTGTCTCTGATTTGGTTTTTCTTGTTTTGCATACATGTTGCCATGGTTAACATCAATGTAGAGGGCTTCTCAAGGAGTCTGTGTCTGAGTTTCATCCTTCTTATGCCATCCTTGGGCCATGTAAACACATACCTTCCCATCAGGTCATTCTCAAGATATTAAGTATATAAGCAAGAAGTACAGAGAGACATTCTAATGGTCAAGACCTAAGCAAATACTGAAGCTAAAGAAGTCTTTATCTAGCCAAGCTTCCCTGTTACATGTCCATCCTTACCTAGGAGTAGTCACCCCCTTCAAGTTCAGATACCTTTGTAACAAATCTTTTCTTAAATCCTTCTTGGCCCCTGAGATATAAATGATTAACAATGTTTTAAACTAGGTATATGCTTCTAGTGAGATAATTCATTTCCTCATAGTTATGGGACTAAGAGCATCTGCTTCTTGCTGGATGTCAGCTGAAGTCAACTTTAGGTCCTAGTGTTTGCCTGAAGTCTATGCCAAGTGGGTTGTTTCAACATGAAGGCTCAAGCCAGCAAAATGAGTCTCTAGAGAATCTTAAATATCAAAATGTTATCACAGGTGTGACAGCCTATCACCTTTGTTATATTCTAGTGGCTAGAAGCAAGTCACATTCTCCATAGACATTCAAAAGGAAATGATTATACAATGTTGAAGGGGGTGGGGGACATGAGGGGCCAATTTAGAGTTTGTCTATCACACTGAGATACTGTTGCTAACAAGGCATATGAGTACTATCCTTCAACACTAAAATTAAAAAGAGATCCCAGCCCTAAACTGAGTAGCTTAGTTGGCATCATCCCAACACGCCAAGATTGAAGGTTAGATCTCTGGTCAGGGCACATACAAGAATCAACCAAAAAAAAAAATGGTGGCAGAATAGATAGACATGTCCCGAGCCTTGTCTCTGAGCAGACAGAAAGAACAGCTGAGGGTCGCACTGGGAGTGTTTGTTGGCGAGTTAAGGTTCAGCTATCCTCCAGGAGAAGGTGGGGGACTGCTGGATGGGGCTCCCCTGACCAGGCAGCCCCCACTGCTTCTGGGTTTTTCTCCCAGAGCCATCAGCTCAGACGCGGAGACCGTGCCATCTTGAAGGGGAAAGTGGATGTTTATGGAAGCCTGAAAATCTACAGCTGCGGAACCCACAAACAGCTGCAAGCCCCAGAACACTGGTCCCCAATTGGCACAAACACTCGGATTCAGAGGAGATCTACACGCCACATGAAAAGGTCAGATCTCACCTGGGATAAGGTGAGGTCTCTGGTCCCACAGGACAGAGAAATGCACACACTGTGGGAGCTGGAGGACCGGGGGTACTCTGCATCTAGAGAAATCCATGGCTGTTGGGCCTGGCGTGATCTATGAATGTGAAAGGGGGTCCTCAGAGCTACTAACAGAAGGGATTTCTAGAAAGCAACCCATTTTGATCTGACACAGATGTGTGCCGGCTGCTTGGACAAGAGCAAGGAAGGGGGATTGCACAGACTTGTGCTCTTTCCTCTTCAGATCCTTGCTTCTAATTGTTAAGCCTAATACATAAGATCACCCAGTTGGGGACACCCTAGGAGACTGTAGGGGAAAGTTGTTTTTTGGAACCTGGGGATCGGAGTGGGGAATGACTATTGGAGAACCAGATCTGGGGCAGCCCACTCTCACAATCTCGTATTGAGTGCCACAGAGAAAGCAGGATCTAAGTACAGGCTAGAGAGGACCTATAGTCTCAGAGGTCAATCACAAAACACTGACTCACAAAATTACTCTTGTGTAATCACAAAAGAACAAAAAGATTAAGACACATCACCTGCTTAAAAACCAGGATTGGCTTACAACACTGAGCATCAGTAGAACACAGGGAACTGCAATACTGTCGCAACTGGGAAATAGGCATGCCAAACAGAACAATAGAGGAAATGAATGACCTTCACTACTGCACATTCTATTTTTTTTATTTTATTTTTTTTTCATCTTTTACTTAAGAAACTTTTTCTTTCTTTTTTCCTAACTGGATTTTACCTTTTTAATTATTACATTTTTATTTTCAATCAGTATTATTACTACTACTATTTTACCTTTTTGGAAAAAAAGGTGTCATTTTATTTTCTCTTTATTCTACTTTGTGATTGGAGTTCTACATTCTATTTTCATCTTTCATTTAGCATCATTTTGCTCTATCTCACCTCCACCTTTATTCCATCACTTTGTTCCTAACTTTTCCCCTTTTGTTGTCCTGTTTCTCTTACCCTTTTCCTAATTTAGATCTTCCCTATTCTTTCTTTTTCCCCCTGTTAAAATTTCACCCCATTTATATATCTAATTTCCAATCCACTGCTCCAGGTCCATACACACCTCTCTCTTCTCTGTCTTCAATATCCAAAAACTTGTTTTTCTCTCTGTCCTTTTGTTGTTGTTTGCTTGAATGTTGATTATATAGATTTTTTTATACTTTTTTGTGAGATTGTTTTGCTTATGTTTTTTGGTTTGGTTTGGTTTCTTGTTTGCTTTTTACTTCTGTTTTCCCTCTCCTTGCTTGATATTAGTTGTTGTTTGTAGTTTGTATTAATCAACAGGTATTTGTTGCTGGTATTTCATGGGATTAGTAGCTGTTCTATTGGAGTTTTCTCAACATATATATAATTTGTTCACCTTCTCTTTCTTATTCTCTTTCTTTTCTCTCTTAGTTTTCTTTTTTCCTTTTTTGTCCCTTCTCCCAATTTCATTTGCCACTGCTTTCTTTCTTTTTTTTCTATCTTCTTTTATTTCTTCTTCTTTCTCTCCTATCCCCTAATTTGTCTCTCTCTGGTGGTCACCTTTATCTGTGGCTATTAATATCATGAATACATTTCTGTTCAGTGCTTGTGCAATGTGTTGTATTTTGTGCCTTTAAATCAATGCAGTAGAAAGAGAACTACATAACCAGACATTTGGAGAAGAGAGACCAGGGGGAGACAAACAAACAGCACATATATGAAAGAAAATCAGGAATCACCAGAAAAGGAAGTAAACGAAATGGAAGCAAGCAACCTGTCAGAGAAATAATTCAGAGAAATGGTCATAAGGTGGCTGAAAAGAATGGAAGACAAATTCGGCAATATGAGTAAAAATCAAGAGGAAATGAAGAAGAACCAATAATAAATGAAAAATTACATTGCTGCTGTAAAGAACTCAATAGAAAGCATGAAGAGTAGGCTAGAAGAAGCAGAGGACCACAACAGTGAGCTAGAAGACAAGGCAGGACAAAGTAGAACAGCTTCTAGAAAAAAAAATTAAAAAGCAGGAGGAGAGCCTAAGGGAACTTTGGGACAACATGAAACAAAACATCCGCATAATAGGGGTCCCAGAAGGAGACGAAACTGAGCAAGGAATAGAAAACCTGTTTGAAGAAATAATGACAGAAAACTTCCCTGATATAGGGAAGAAAAAACCCACACAAATCCAAGAAGCTCACAGAGTCCCAAACAAAATGAACCCCAAAAGACCAATGCCAAGGCACACTATAATTAAATTGGCAAACACCAATGACAAAGAATCTTAAAACCTGTTTGAAGAAAAAATGAAAGCATCAAGAAAAGCTCAGTGAAGCAGAAGGAAGGAAATAATAAAGATCAGAGCAGAGATAAACAACATAGAGACCAAAGAAACAATACAAAAGTTCAACAAATGAAAGAGGTGAAATAACAACAGACCCCACAGCAATACAAAGGATTGTTTAAAAAATACTATGAACTACTCTATTCCAACAAACTGAACAACCTGGAGGAAATGGACATAAAGTAGGCTGTTTAGAGACTGTGTTCTAGGGCCAGAGCCCTGTTACTGGTGGGTGGCTGAGATTCTGAGTATGGTCCAGGGACCCTGTGGCTGCCAACAAAACCTGGTCCTTGTATCAGCAGAAGAAGTAATTCAGTTCTGACCTACTGTGATCCAGAGGCCACTACAGCATCCAGAAGCCTCACTTTCAGAGCCTCCAGAAAGGTTCTCTTACTAAATAAGGTTATAAAAATGTTATAAATAAATCATGTAGGCCACGTTTACCTTCTGTTTCATTGTATAGATGAGGAAACCAAAGACTTTTTTTTAGTACATTTTGATGCTGTTTTTAGATTATTATAAACTATTTTTATTAATAATTAGCCTTGTCCTCCAATTTTGGGTAAGTAGAGAGTTTCATTCCACATTACTTGACTTAGTGAACATTTGCTGATCCCTGAGTAGTGCCTGGTCCAGTGGTAGATGCTAGGATAACAGGGATCAGTACAGCCTCATCTCCCTGACCAGGAACTCAGCCTAGCAGGAGGACAGAGACAATGAGTTATGATCTTATCAGAATTTTCAAAGGAAGCTCAAGTATCAAGTGTGCCAGCTGGAGACACAGAGTTGGAATATGTAAATAGCCGGCAGATATATATGTAAAACAAGGTACCCAGTTGGGAAAGGTCAGTGGTTGAGTGTTGACCTATGAATCAGGAGGTTGTGTTTTGATTCCCAGTCAGGGCATACACCCGGTTGCACGCTTGATCCCCAGTGTTGTATGTGCAGGAGGGAGCCAACCAATTATCTTCTTTTATCATTGATATTTCTTTCTCCCTCTCCTTACTATCTAAAATAAATAAAAAATATATTTTTTTAAACAATAAAGTAAAAATAAAGAAATAACCAGTCTATTTGCTTCTTGGAAAAAAAGTACATTGAGGTTTAAGATGTATGTAGATTGGAGACCTGAGTTTCAACCTGTATCAGTAATCCATCTACATACCATTATAAATCACTACCTTTTTTTGCCATATTTTCTTTACCTATACAATGGGCAAGTTAGGCAAACACCACAATTTTTTCCAACTCTTAAGATCTGCAATAAATGAACATACATAAACTGTAGTTTAAAACACAATAAAAAGGGGGAAAAAGAAATTATCTGGTCTTTGATCACTCTATGTAGTAGGACTAGAGGCAATAAAATATGAGTTACTAGTTTTAGGAATCAAAGCATTCATCATCATACATAACTAATGAAATAGGAAAGGGGTCATACAAATATAAATAAGATAAACTCTTTGTTCAAAGCTGGAAGACTTGTAGACTACAGATATACACATGTGCTTCTTTCTTCAATAAATGGTGTTGGGAAAATTGGACAGATACATGCAAAAAAAATGAAACTATACCACCAACTTACACCATACACAAAAATAAACTCAAAATGGATACAGGACTTAAACATAAGATGGGGCTGAAACTGGTTTGGCTCAGTGGATAGAGCGTCAGCCTGAAGACTGAAAGGTCCCAGGTTCGATTCTGGTCAAGGGCATGTACCTTGGTTGCGGCCACATCCCCAGTAGGGGGCGTGCAGGAGGCAGCTGATCAATGTCTCTCTCTCAACGATGTTTCTAACTCTCTATCACTCTCTCTTCCTCTCTATAAAAAATCAATAAAATATATTTAAAAAACAAACACCAACAAAAAACATAAGAAGGAAAACCATAAAAAATACTAGAGGAATCCACAGGCAGCAAAATCTCAGACATATGCCGAAGGAACTTCTTCACTGATACTGCTCCTAGAGCAATGGAAGCTAAAGAGACAAAAAACAAATGGGACTACATCAACATAAAAAGCTTTTCACAGCAAAAGAAACCATCAACAAAACAACAAGAAAGCCAGCTGTATGAGAGAACATATTTACAAATGTTATCACTGTTAAAGGTTTAATCTCAAACATCTACACGCAACTTATAAAACTTAATAAAAGGAAGATAAATGATCCAATAAAAAAAAGGGCAATGGACCTAAATAGAATCTTTTCCAAAGAAGACAGAAGGCCAAGAGACACATAAAAACATGCCCAAAGTCACTAATTATCTGACAAATGCAAATCAAAACGACAATGCGATATCTTCTCACACCTGTGAGAATGTCAATCATCAACAAATCAACAAATGACAAGTGTTGACTTGGATGCAGAAAAAGAAACCCTTGTGCACTGCTGATGGGAATGCAGATTGGTGCAGCCACTGTGGAGAACAGTATGGAGTTTCCTCAGAAAACTAAAAATGGGACTCCCATTCCACCCAGTAATCCCACTCCTAGGAATATATCCTAAGAAAATAGAAACACCAATCAGAAAGGATATATGCACCCCTATGTTCATAGCAGCACAATTTACAATAGCTAAGATTTGGAAACAGCCTAGATGCCTGTCAGCAGATGACTGGATCAGAAAACTATGGTACATCTACATAATAGAATACTATGCTGCCATAAAAAAGAGGGAATTCTTACCATTTGCAGCAACCTGGATGGAACTGGAGAGTATTATGCTAAGTGAAATAAGCTAGTCAATGAAAGAAAAATACTACATGATCTCACTCATTTATGGATAATAAAGAAAAATATAAACTGATGAACAAAAAGATAGATACAGAGGCAGTAAAGCATCAAACAGCCTGTCAAATTAGAAGGGGGAGGTTAGGGAGAGGTGGGGTAGATAAGAGATCAACCAAAGGACTTGCATGTATTCATATAAGCATAACCAATGGACACAAGACACTGGGGGGTTAGGGCATGAATGGGAGTGGGGAGGCGGGGCAATAGGAAGATTTTTCACATGTAATACATTAATAAAAAAAAAGAATGAACCAATGCATAAATAACTGGAACAACAAATTGACCTCTTCTACCTCACTTTCTCTCTCTCTCTAAGATCAATAAATAAAAATTATTTTAAAAGAGAGATCCTGAAATATTTGCGTGGGAGAATCCAAGATGGTGGCATAGGTAAACACCTACACTGTGGCCTCGCACAACAATTTCTAAACTACAACCAAAAGACAGAACAGACATCATCCAGAACCACAGAAAAGCTGGCTGAGTAGAAATTCTACAACTAGAAGGAAAGAGAGGGGCTCACAGAAACCCAGAGGAGCTGTAAAACGCTGAGGTACAGAGCAGGTGCTGGAGTACCTGACTGGCTCTCTCTGGTGGGAGGGAGACAGAGACTCCCAATAGCATTGAACCCCTTATCCTACAACACTACACCCCAGGTCCAGCCAAAACTCATACGGGGGGAGTTTGAACTGTGAAAAGGGAGGAGTGCACGGAAATTTACGGGAGTCACAAAAGGGCAGAAGTCGGGTGGCACGCACAGCACTGTGCGCAGAAGATTGACTACTGATTGTGCCACTGGCTTTCACAAGTAGGCCACTTCTAACTGTGCCACTTCTAACTCCACTAAACCCCAGTTTCGGGCAAAATCCTGGGACCCAGATTCATATGGTGTGGGAATGCAGGGGAGCCGGAGGGGCAGTAGTCTAGAGGCACTGTGAGAGCACGTGTGCACACAGGGACCACTCCAGCAATTACCTAGTCACGTGAGACTCAGGGCTGTGGAGGGGGTGGGCGACTGGAAGGCAAGGCAGTCCCTTAAGCCCTGAGACTCCACGCCTCCCAAGCTCAACAGGGAGGCTTTTGCAGTTTTGCAAGTCTTGTATCATAAGGCTGAATCCAAAACAGAAGTTCTCCCAGCATAGTGAAAATGCCAAGACAAGGGAAGGAATCACAAACAAAAGAAATGGAGGAAAACAAACGACTGGATATAGATTTCAAAACCACGCTTATAAGGTTTTTCAAGAATATCCTAGAAAAGTTGGATAAAGTTAGCGAGACCCAAGAGGAGATGAAAAAGAACCAACTGGAGATGAAAAAGAATCAACTAGAGATGAGTAAGAACCAACTAGAGATGGAAAAGGACCAACTAGAATTTAAACATACACTGACTGAAATAAAAAATATTATACAGAGACCTAACAACAGACTAAAGGAAGGCAAAAATCAAGTCAAAAATTTGAAATATAAAGAATCAGAAAACACTCAACTGGAAAAGCAAGAAGAAAAAAGAATCCAAAAATGTAAAGATAATGTAAGGAGCCTCTGGGACAGTTTCAACTGTACTAACATCAGAATTGTGCGGGGTGCCAGAAGAAGAGAGAGAGCAAGATACTGAAAACCTATTTAAAGAAATAATGACTGAAAACTTCCCACATCTAGTAAAAGAAATAGACTTACAAGTCCAGGAAGCACACAGAACCCCATATAAAAGGAATCCAAAGAGGACTACATCAAGACACATCATAACTAAAATACCAAGAGCAAAAGACAAAGAGAGAATATTAAAAGCAGCAAGAGAAAAAACAGTTAATTACCTACAAGGGAGCACCCATACGACTGTCAGCTGATTTCTCAACAGAAACAATGCAGGCCAGACGGGAGTGGCAAGAAATATTCAACGTGATGAATAGCAAGAACCTACAACCAAGAATACTCTATCCAGCAAAGCTATCAGAATTGAAGGGCAGATAAAGAGCTTCACAGATAAGAAAAAGCTAAAGGAGTTCATCAACTCCAAACCAGTATTATATGAAATGCTGAAAGGTACTCTTTTAGAAGAGGAAGAAGAAAAAGGTAAAAGATAAAAAATTATGAACAACAAATACATATCTATCAACAAGTGAATCTAAAAATTAAGTGAATTAAAAATTTGATCAACAGAATAAACTGGTAAATATAATAGAATCAGGAGCACAGAAAGGAAGTGGACTGATAATTCTCAGGGGGAAAGGGGTGAGGGGTGTACAGGGAGAGACTGGACAAAAATCATACATCTATGTATGAGGTCAAGGGGAGGGAGGTAAGGGTAGAGAGAGGGGTGGGAGCCAGGTGGAGGGGAGCTATGGAGGGGAAAAAAGAGAAACAAATGTAATAATCTGAATAATAAAGATTTAAGAAAAGAAAAAGAAAAGGAAATAAAATAAATATTTTTCTAAAAAAATAAAATAAAATAAAATAAAAGAGAGATCCTATAAGATCATGTTAAAAATAAAAATAAGATGGACTTGGATAGCATTGTGCTAAGCTAAATAAGCCAGTCAGAGAAAGATAAATATCACATGATCTTACTCATTTGTGGAATATAATGAACATAAACTGATGAACAAAAATAGATCCAGGGACAGAGAAACACCAAGGAACCATAAAACCTCAAAGGGAAGCAGGGGAATGCGGGGGGAGAAGAGGGGGCTATAGGAAATCAACCAAAGGACTTGTATGCATGCATATTAGCATAACCAATGGAGGTAGACACTGAGGCGGTGGGGATTTGTCTTCAGGGGTGGGAGTGGCCAGGGAGGGGTCAATGGGGGGAAAAGGAGACATATATAATACTTTAAACAATAAAAAAAGAAATTAAAATAAATAAATAAATAAAAATATTTTCCACATTAAAATAGATTCAAGTCAATCCATACTCAAATGTTTTCTGTTTAATATATCAAAATTTTCCTTCTTCTACATTTGTTTAAAACATTTTTATGTTTGTGTGTCATAAAAAAGTCAGCTAAGAAAATTAGTCATGCAAAAAATATAAAAGTTGTTACCACCACAGCATGAATGCATAATTGTACTAAAAATAATTAACAATAAAAAGAGAAGGCTCACTTTAATTGAGTGAATATGCATTTTCACACTCTAAGATATCTGTTCCTATACAGTTTTCATATTCATTCATTCACTCAACACATATTGAGCACTTATACATAAAGGGTGCCTAGTCTAGTCACTGGGGACAGCAGCAAACTAAAAAGGTGGGATTCCTGCTTTTATGGAACCTGCAATTCAATGGGAGGTAACACAATAAGGAAGCACAGGAACAAGACACTTGTACATAATAATTGGTTCTTTGAAGAAAATAGTAGAGTAGGATTGCTGGAGAATGGAGGGAAAGGGAAAAGTGGTTTTCTCAGGGGGTAACCTGGCCTGAGAAGCCTGAACAACTAGATACAGCTTTTCCAGGTATAACTGGACATATTCATAATATCACAAATCGTAATTTTATATTATTCTCTTTCAACATTCTTTTTAACTTTATTTGGCAGAGAATCTTCTCCTGCCAGAAAATAAGAACTCCAGGAAACCACATGACTTTTCCCTTTACTCTTATCAAAATAGGTTGTCCCAAGATCACTTCAAATCACAAAACATCCTCAAACCAGAAGATGGACATTGCTATATAATACATGAATATTACATAACTAGATGACTGCAGCTTCGACCCCTATGATGTGGGCTATGTAGAGGGAGAATGGAAAGGGGACAGTAAGGGTCCCTCTTGGACTAGAACCAAAGTAATCTGGCTTTGTACTTTGTAGGCCTGACACGTGTTTATCCTGATCCTCTCCCTCATTGGACCTTTTCAGGGATCTGGAAGTTCCCAGTCTCCACTGGGCCTACTCTCCTAAAGTTACCTTCAGTGGGGAGATGGCATGTTTATTTTGAGTGATCCTCAGGAATCCTTTGTAAGCCCCTAAGCATTCACCATCAAATTACTGCTACTGGAGTTTCCACACTTTAGTAGGCAGCCCTATTAGTTACATCTCAGGACACTCACACACAATGCTCTCTTCCCTGTGACTCACAGCTGACCCCCTAACCCTGCTCCCTAACCTTGTAACTTCTCATAGTTACACTGCTCCCAAAGTCCTAATGGAGCCACATTTTCCTGACTCCACTCCAAAGTTAGCCAGTCAGTCTATCTCTCATTCTCTTAGTCCCCCAGGCAGAGACAAGCCCCTGATCCACTATGCCTAAAGAAATAACACAGTGAGCTTTGTGGTGGCCCCATGGAAGCTCTGGACCACCACCAGGTTTGAGGAGAGGTGAGACATTCCTAGTCTTCCTCTGCCAAATACAAAACAGGACTCATACCCCCACTGTTTCTAAATATCTACTCCTCAGACATCCTCTCTTTTTTACTGTCTCAACCCTTTTATTTTATCAAATAATATCACGAGTATGGAACAGGTCTATATCCATTTCCTTTGGAAACCTGCATATCATAACTGGCAACTCACTCTAAAATTTCATATCATTAAATTTGTGTACTTGATAGAAATTTCAGCTTTGAACATTGTATTATTTAAGGGGCAAGGTCAAGAAAGTCTTGTTGGTCATGCTAAGAAATTTGGATATCATCCTAATGTAACTGAAAGCAATTAGAGGTTTTGAAACCAGAAGTAATATGATCTATTGTGTTCAACAGATCCTTTGGGCTACTGTGTAGAGCAGCAGTCGCCAATCTTTCAGACCTCACAGACCACCAATTGGTGACCACTGGTGTAGAGAATGGAATTGGGAGAGGCAAGGGTGGAAGAGAGCAGTCATAGGCTACTGCAAAAGACCACGTACAAGCAGATAGTGCTTGTTCTCAAGAGGAAACACTGGAGGTGGTGAGCAGTGATAAGTTGCTGGCATATTTTGAAGGTAGATTCAAAAAGATTGGCCTGATATAGGAGTCTAAGAAAAGAGAAATCAAGGATAAATCCTAAATTTTTTAACTCAATAACTAAAATTTTATGGAGTTATTCACTTAGATGAGAAAGACTAAGAGAAAAATGTTTGTGGGAGAAACTATTTGGGATATGTTACGCTTGAGAAACCTATTAGATATCTAAGATGAGACATGAAGCAGACAATTGAAATTTAAGTCTGGATCTTAGTAAAGAGTTAAGGCTGGAGTAACAGGTTTGGGAGTCTTCAACACTAACATGGTATTTAAAGCCATTAAACAAGATGAGATCATGTGGGGGCTGGAGGCAATGTAGATGGAGTCTGTTAAGAGACTGGGAGTGAATCATGTACCTTCAGCTTTAGGAATTGAAAGGCAAAGGTTGCAGCAAAAAAGATTAGGCAGAGACTAACATTAGAGAGGGGTTTTAGTCCATGAGCTCCTGCTCAGGGACAAGGAGAAGAAATAAGCAGTGGAGAGGGAGACATAAGAAAGATAAATGTGCTGAAGTGATCTGCATCCAGGGATTATATGCTATGCTCCTGGGGAGATGCCCTATGGCAACTACTGTTAACATGTTCTAACTTTGAGAGGCCCTTTGGTAGGAGGAACTCAAGTCTAACAAAGTAGAATGTTGGTGCTGAAATTGGCATCTGTCCTGTGCCTTACCCTGAGCAGAGAAACCCTATTTATAATTCAACAAAATCTATCCAGTATGTACTGTTGGGCACTAGACAAGGCACATAGGTACAAACATTAAGATAATCTCTTGAGCTGAAACCGGTTTGGCTCAGTGGATAGAGCATCGGCCTGCACACTGAAAGGTCGCAGATTAGATTCTGGTCAAGGGCATGTATCTTGGTTGCAGGCACATCCCCAGGAGGGAGCGTGCAGGAAGCAGCTGATTGATGTTTCTCTCTCATCAATATTTCTAGCTCTCTATCCCTCTCCTTTCCTCTCTGTGGAAAATCAATAAAATATATTTTTTTAAAAAGATAATCTCTTGAGAGAGATAGACAAGTAAACATATAATGAAAATTCAGTAAAATAAATGAAAAAAAAACAAATAAATACTACTCAGTGCTGCTACGTATCCTCATGTACTATTCTAAGTGCTTTACATATAATGTTTTATACTTATAAAAACTCAATGAATTTCAAAATTGATCTGGGACAACTAGATATCCATATACAAAAGAATAAAATTGAGCCCTTCCTGACACCAAACAAAAATGAACTCAGAGTACATTATAGATTCAAATATAAGAGCTAAAATGATGTAACTTTTCAAGATAAACATAAGAGTAAATCTTCAGCCCAGTCGGTGTGGCTCAGTTGGTTGAGCATCAGGAGGGTGCTGGTTCAATTCCTAGCCAGGTCACATACCCAGGTTGTGAGCTCTATCCCCAGGAGGGAGTGTGCAGGTGGCACCCAATCAGTGTTGTGTCTCTCTCATCTATATTTCTATCTGTCTATCCCTCTCCTTTCCTCTCTCTCTAAAAATTAATAAAAACATATTTTTTAAAAAAGAAAGAAAACAAAGGACAGCCACATAATGGGAGAAAATATTTGCAAGTCATATATCTGACAAGGAAGTTGCATCCAGAATACATAAAGAACATACAACTCAGCAATAAAAAGAAAAGTAATTCAATTTAAAAACAGGTGGAGGATTTGAATAGACATTTCTCCAAAGATGATGTGCAAAAGGCCAATAAGCACACTAAAAGACTGTTCACATTACAAAAGTGAAAGTCAAAATTATGAGATATCACTTTACATGCATTAGGGTGGTTAAAAGGAAAAAGAAAAAAAAAAGATAATAACAAGTGTTGATGAGAGGGGAAAACCGAAACCTCATACCTTGCAGTGGAATTGCAAAAAATGATACTGCTGCTTTGGAAAATTGCTTGGGTGCAGTTCCTCAAAATGTTAAGCATAGATACCATATGATCCATAAATTACATTCTATACCCAAGAAAAATGAAAATGTATGTCCAAATAGAATCTTATACATAAATGTTCATAGCAGCATCATTCACAACTATAGGCCCAGTGCACAGATTCATGCCTGGGTGGGGTCCCTCAGCCTGGCCTGCGCTCTCTCACAATCTGGGACCCCTCAGGGGATGTAGCAGTGCCTAAGTGGCAGGCAGCCAGGGAGAAGCCCCATCCAAGGCTGGGCGCAGCTCTGCTGCCACTCCTCCTGGCTCCCCTGGGCCTGCTGTCACCACCATCACCCCTACTATGCAGCCCCCATAGTACTGCCACAGAGGTAGGAGAGGTTCCAACTGCCGCAGCTATGCTTGACAGCCATGAGCCTAGTTTCTGGCTGAGCAGCACGCCTGCCATCAGAGAACACTGACCACCAGGGGGCAGCTCCTGCATTGAGCATCTTCCCCCTAGTGGTCAGTGCATATCATAGCGACTAGTCATTCCAGTTGTTTGGTCATAACAGTCACTTAGGCTTTTATATATATAGATAGCCCTCAAATGGAAACAGTTCAAATATATATCAACTGATGAATAAACAAATGTGCTATGTCTATTAAATAGAATAGACATAGCACAGTACTTGTATGGTATATAAATTATGGGTTAATAAAGCTGTTTATAAAAAATGATAGACATATCCAAAAACAAAGGAAGCCTGCTTCTAAAGAGTCTTACTGATGCAATTTGGGAAAATTTGAGCTTTGAAATTAAAAATAACGCAAGGGGAAAAAAAGAAATCCAATGAGATAGATACTGTTGTTTTTCAAATGAGAAAATGCAGGTGCATGAGAAGTAACTTCTCATAGTTACACCTATAATAGGTGGCAGAACTAGGATTTAGTCAGGCATTCTAGCTTTAAAATATGTACTCTTCGTATTCTTTACCTACAATATCCTATCCATATATGTCAAGTCCATAACAACATACTCAATGGTGGAACACCATAAACTTTTCCTAAGATCAGAAACAAGACAAAGATGTCCACTCTCACCACTTCTATTCAACATAGTATTGGAAATTCATATCAATCAGGTGAAATAAAGAGAGAGAGAGAGAGAGAGAGAGAGAAGGGGAGAGGGAAGAAGAGAGGGAGGAAAGGAAGGGGAAAGGGAAAGGGAAGAGAAATGGAATGGGAAGGGGAAGAGGAAGAGGAAGGGAAAGGAAAAATGGAAAGGAAAAATCATATAAATTAGGAAGGAAGAAATCATATTGTCTGTATTTACAGATAACACATTTTCTAGAGAAAACCCTAAAAACTCCACCAAAAAACTAAACATAAATTCAATAAAGTTACAGAATACAAAATCAATATACAAAAATCACTAATAATGAAATATCTGAAAGAGAAATTAAATACCATTTACATTAGCATCACAAACAATAAAACACTTAGAAATAAATTTATTCAAGGATGTAAAGGAACTGATACTGCAAACTACAAAGACTGATGAAAAAATTGAAGACACAAATAAATGAAAAGATTCAATGATTATGGATTGGGTGAATTACTATTGTTTAAAATATCCACACCCACACTGCCTGGTTGGAGTGGCTCAATTGGTTCCATGCACTGAAAGGATACAAGTCTGATTCAGGATCAGGGCACATGTCCAGGACACAGGCTCAGATGCTTGGAGGGGGCATGCAGGAGTCAGACAATTGATGTTTTGCTCTCATATCAATCTCTCTCTCTTTCTCTCTCCCTCCCTCTCCTTTCCCCTCTTTCTAAAAATAATTTTTTAAAAATATTTTAAATGTCCATACCACATCCAAAATGATCTACAGATTCAATGCAATCCCTATAAAAATTCCAGACATTTTTTACAGAAATAGATTCCTAAAAATGTGTATGGAGCCACAAAGACCGTGATTAAACAAAGCAATCTTGAAAAAGAACAAAACTGGAGGCATCACATTTCCTCATTACAAAGCTATAGTAATCAAACAGTATGGTACTGGTATATAAAAACTGTCAAATTAGTGGAATAGAATTGAAAGCCCAGAAAGAAACCCATGCAACTAATTTTTGACAAAGGAACCAAGAATATATAATGGGGAAAAGTCATGGTATCGTAAAAACTAATTTTCCACATGCAAAAAAATTAAACTGAATCCCTATCTTATAGCATATGCAAAAATCAATTCAAAATAGATTAACGATTTGAAGTAAGACCTGAATCTATAAAACTCGTACAAGAAAACTAAGGGAGTAAGCCCCTTAAAGTTGGTTTGGCAATAGTTTTTTGGATTTGACAACAAAAGCAAAAATAGATAATTAGGACTACATCAAACTAAAATGTTTCTGCACAGCAAAGAACCCATATCAAAATGAATCCATCATCAACCTATGAAATAGTAAAAAATACTCCATAAAGGGGATAGTGCCCAAAATATACAAAGAATTGACACAACTCAGTAGCAAAAAGAAGGAGAGGAGAAAGAGGAAGAGGAGGGGGAGAGAGGAGAGAGGGGAAGCATTTGGGGGAAGGGGAGGAGGGAAAGGAGGGGAGAAGGGAGACGATGAGAAAGAGGAGACACACAAATAATACCATTTTAAAATGGCTAGAAGACCCGAATACACATTTTTCCAAAAAAGACATACAAATGGCCAACAGGTTTATGAAAGAGTACTCAATATCACTAATCATGAGGGAAATGCAAATCAAAATCACAATGAGATATCACCTCGCAAATATTAGAATGGCTATTATCCAAAGAAACAAGAGGTAACAAATACTGTCAAAGATGTGGAGAAAAGAAATCCCTTGTACACTGTTGGTGGGACCTGGTATAGCCATTTGGAAAACAATATATAAGTTCCTCAAATTTAAAAACAGGACTACCATATGATGCAACAATTCTACTTCTGGGTAAAAATCCAGAAGGAAGTGAAAGCATTATCTTGAAGAGATATCTGAACTCTCATGTTCATTTTAGGCTACTGACAATAGCCAGGGTATGGAAACAACTTAAGTGTTTATTGATGGGTGAGTGAATAAAGAAATGTGATATATATACACAAAAGAATATTATTTATTCAGCCTTTAAAAAAAAAGAAATCCTGTTATTTGCCAGACATGGAAGAAACTGGAGAGCATTATGCAAGAGAAATAAGCTAGACAGAGGAAGACAAGTATGTAAGATATCACATATAGAACAAAAAAAAGTCAACATACATGAAAATATGTTCCTTGGAACATAATGTTAAAATGCAGAATAACAGTGCCTGAGAATCTAGGGTGAGATTGGCACATGATTTCCTCTTTGAAGAGAGGAAATGGAATATTTAAGAAGACAGTCATCAGAATGTAGACTGCAATGAGCCAAGATAAAAGCGTTGCCTATAATAAACTGTTCAAAATTTGCCCCTTCCAGATTGTCCTGCTGAGTGTTGGGAGGAGAGAGTACCACTGTGGTGGAATAATTCTGAAATAACATTACCAATTTTACTGCATCCTGGTTCCAATTAAAATTACTGTCAAGGTTTTATTATAAAATCTTGCTTATTCAGCAAATTTATTGAATCAAATATTTTTTCACCTAAGCTCTATATATTCTTTTCATGTTTTAGGCCATACTGTCCACAAAATATTTGGGTGACCTATGAAAGTGCCATCTGTGGAAACAAATGAAAATTTCATATGTTAAATTAAGAGTTATTTCACTCATTTTTCATATATATATATATATATATTATTAAATATTTATTATTCAGATTATTACATTTGTTTCTCTTTTTTCCCCTCCATAGCTCCCCTCCATCTGGCTCCCAACCCTCCCTCTACCCTTACCTCCCTCCCCTTGACCTCATACATAGGTGTATGATTTTTGTCCAGTCTCTCCCTGTACACCCCTCACCCCTTTCTCCCTGAGAATTATCAGTCCACTTCCTTTCTGTGCTCCTGATTCTATTATATTCACCAGTTTATTCTGTTGATCAAATTTTTAATTCACTTAATTTTTACATTCACTTGTTGATAGATATGTATTTGTTGTTCATAATTTTTTGTCTTTTACCTTTTTCTTCTTCCTCTTCTAAAAGAGTACCTTTCAGCATTTCATATAATACTGGTTTGGAGTTGATGAAATTCTTTAGCTTTTTCTTATCTGTGAAGCTCTTTATCTGCCCTTCAATTCTGAATGATAGCTTTGCTGGATAGAGTGTTCTTGGTTGTAGGTGCTTGCTATTCATCATGTTGAATATTTCTTGCCACTCCCGTCTGGCCTGCATCGTTTCTGTTAAGAAATCAGTTGACAATCATATGGGTGCTCCCTTGTAGCTAATTAACTGTTTTTCTCTTGCTGCTTTTAATATTCTCTCTTTGTCTTTTGCTCTTGGTATTTTAGTTATGATGTGTCTTAGTGTGGTCCTCTTTGGATTCCTTTTATATGGGGTTCTGTGTGCTTCCTGGACTTGTAAGTCTATTTCTTTTACCAGATGTGGGAAGTTTTCAGTCATTCTTTCTTTAAGTAGGTTTTCAGTATCTTGCTCTCTCTCTTCTTCTCGCATCCCCATAATTCTGATGTTGGTATGCTTGAAACTGTCCCAGAGGCTCCTTACATTATCTTCACATTTTTTTATTCTTTTTTCTTATTGCTTTTCCAGTTGAGTGTTTTCTGATTCTTTATATTTCAAATTTTTTACTTGATTATTGCCTTCCTCTAGTCTGCTGTTAGGTCTCTGTATAATATTTTTTATTTTAGTCAGTGTATGTTTAATTTCTAGTTGGTCCTTTTTCATCTCGAGTTGGTCCTTTTTCATCTCTAGTTGGTCCTTTTTCATCTCCTCTTGGGTCTCGATAACTTTATCCAACTTTTCTAGGATATTCTTGAAAAACCTTGTAAGTGTGGTTTTGAACTCTATATCCAGTCGTTTGTTTTCCTCCATTTCTTTTGTTTGTGATCTCTTCCCTTGTCTCGGCATTTTCACTATGCCAGGAGGACTTCTGTGTTGGATTCAGCTTTATGATACCAGACTTGCAAAACTGCAAAAGCCTCTCTGTTGAGTTTGGGATGGGTGGAGTCTTAGGGCTTAAGGGACCGCCTTGCCTTCCAGTCGGCCCCACCCTCCATGGCCCCCGAGTCTCACGTGACTGGGTAGTGCACGCTCTCTCTCACAGTTCCTCTAGACTGCTGCCCCTCTGGCTCCCCTGCGCTCCGGGAACATAGGAGTGTGGGTCCCCAGGGTTTCGCCCAAATCTGGGGTTTAGTGGAGTTAGAAGTGATGCAGTTGGGATGGTTTGTCTCCCGCCCTCTTGTGAAAGCCAGCAGCACAATCAGCAGTTGGTCTCCTGCGAGCAGTGCTGTGCGTGCCTTCTGACTTCTGCCCTCCTGTGACTCCCCCAAATTTCCATGCACTTCTCCCTTTTGACAGTCCAAACTCCCCCTGTATGAGTTTTGGCTGGACCTGGGGTGTAGTGTCATAGGATAAGGGGTTCAATGCCATTGGGAGTCTCCCGCCAGAGAAAGCCAGCCAGATACTCCAGCACCCACTCTCTCCACATGCGCGTCTCCGTACCTCAGCTTTTTGTAGCTCCTCTGGGTCTCTGTGAGCCTCTCTCTTTCCTTCTAGTTGTAGAATTTCCACTCAGCCAGCTTTCCTGTCGTTCTGGACAATATCCGTTCTTTTAGTTGTAGTTTTGAAATTGTTGTGCAAGGCAGCAGTGTAGGTGTTTACCTATGCCGCCATCTTGGTTACCTCTCTTATTTTATATTTTTGATGCATTTTCACTTATATATTTCTCAAAATTTCTTTCAATATATTAAAAGGTTTCCTAATGTTTATTATTGCAAAGATAAATATTCATAATACATAGAAAAATATACAAATTTATTCTCCTAATTTTATAAAAATTGTGTATATCTCTGAAATATCAGCATTATTTTTGGTCCTGCATATATAGAAATACAATTTTATGTAAGAAAAATGTTGGGAAAGAGTAATAAATGTTAATGGTGATCATCTTTGGACAATGAAAGTTTGAGTGATTAAATTTCTTCATAGCCCTATCCAATTTAGCTCAGTGGATAGAGCTTCAGCCTGAGGACCAAAGGGTCCCAGGTTCAATTCTAGTCAAAGTCACATACCTTGGTTGCAGGAGGCAATTGATGAGTTTCTCTCAGATCAATGTTTCTCTCTGTCTTTTCTCTCTTCCACTCTCCCTAAAAATCAATGGAAAAATATACTTGGGTGGAGATTAACAATAAACAAATAAGGTTTCCTTTAAAAAAGAAAAGATAAACTTTATAATACTTTATATTTCCAAGTTTCCTGAAATAATCATGTATTATCAAAAAAGAACATTAAAGTTATAAAACCAATAAACCATTTTTATATACTTAAGAGAGAATAAATAACTACTTCATCTCCAACATTAACCAGTAAGATTCTGTGATTTGAGACTAGGAAGAATTAATTGATCTAGTATGAGGCACGGGAAGGTGGAGTGGAGAAGAGCTGGAGAGTAATTCAAGTTGTATATTAATCTTCCAAAGACTGACTTATCACTGCTTTCCTGCAAATCTTCTATATAAATAGTATTTAACTAATTAGTCCAACTGAAATTTTCAGTACATTTCTCTGCCTACTCCTCCCTACAAACCCATACCACTGCCATTAATATTGTCAAAATCTGAGGATTTCAACCTCCACTCCCATCCTGCAAACAAGAAAACTGAGACCATATAATGGTAACTGACTCTCCCAAATCTGTATCATACTTTCCAAGCGCCTTTATGTCATTTGGTTTAGTTCTTCTCATCATCACCAGTTTCCTGCCTTAAAGCCCTTTAATTTCCATGATCATGACCAAAATAGAAAATCTAATATTCTCTACTACCCAAATCTCTACTGCTGTATGAAGAAGAGGGAGTGTCTACAGAACACAAGTACAGTACATCAAAGTAGTTATTAGTGTTTGTATTAATTAGCAGAGTTAGTTAATTTTAGTATTAGGTCCTCCTTATTAGTCATTAGGAAGACTACTGGCTGTCATTAGGACTCTTGACCTATTCCAAATACTCAGGATCTGACCCCACAGGATTTCCTAAGTCCATGGAAATCACCCACAAATTTCAAGTCAAAGCAAAAGAAAATAATAATCTTGAGACCTTAGCAATTTCACTTCCAAGGCTGAATTATTGTTTCCTGCAGGACTAGGCTGGCCAGAAAAAATTAGGATGGAAACCATGTTGGTCTATAAAGTGTGATGCTTTCAAATGCAAGTAACAGACCCAGATGTGCCAGTACTATTAGCTGAAGAGAGTCCAAGACAGCAATCACAGGAGGGGATGGACCAGCTGAGTCCTCCTAGGAAATCCTTTCCATATATCTCTATAAGCCAGAAGAACCTAAAGAGAAGTTGGAATCCAAAGCTCAAACTAAGCAAAGACATGTGTCTAATCAGCATAGTGTAGCAGAGGAAAACATCTCAAAGTTTAATTTAGTTTTACCCCAGTGAGTATGCTATTGCTATAGTATAGGGATTGACTGCCCAGATCTTTGTGATGTTAAAGTCCTTCCTTCTGGCATGTTCCAATCTAGAAAAAAGTAGGGCTGTGGGTGCCTGTGCCTGTCACTGCAACAAAGCAACACAGTTTCCCCTCTAGGGAGACTACAGAATTCTGAAATGTTGTTTCACAAAGTAACTGTTGAATAGCCAAAAGGTGGAAGCAACCCAGTATCCACCAACAAATAAATAGATGGGCAATATATGGCATATACATACAATGGAGTATTATTCAGCCTTAATAAAGAAGACAATTCTGACATATGCTACAACATAGATGAAATATGAAGACACTGTACTAAATGTATTAAGCCAGTCACAAAAGGACAAATTTTTTTTTTGGTTCTTTTTATGGGAGGTACCTAGAATAGTCAAATTCAGAGATAGGAAGTGGAATGATGATTGCCAGAGGCTGGGAGAAGCAGGGGAAATGAGTTGTTTAATGGAGTCTTAGTCCCAGAGGATTAAAACATTCTGGAGATGGATGGTGGTTATGACTGCATACCAATGGGAATGTACTTAATGCTACAAATGTATACAATTAAACACAGTTAAAATTGTAATTTTATGGTATATGTGTTTTACCACAATAAAGAAAAGTATCTTCTCAAAGAATATATTCTTGACACACTATAAAGTCTTAATCTTTTAATAACATGCTTCAATTTCAGACATCATTTTTAGTCTACTAGAAATGTTATTATTTTACAGAGCAAAAAAAGTATCTTTTCAGCCCCCACATCTCCCCCATAAAGGGTGCTCAACAAATATTTGTTGAGTGAATGAGCTTGGATTCTTTTACTTTAAAAAAAAAATTTCTATGTGTCACCCTTCTACAAACTGCATTACTGACATATTTTTCTACAGATGCTTTCAATATTTGGCTATTTGAAGAAACTGAGCTAGCAAGATTTTATATAAATACTATGATAACAGAAGCAGGAACATTTGTGTCTAGTTCAGAAATGCTGAGAGAAAACAAGCATGTGGTGTGTGCATACAAAGATGCCTGCATTCTTACTGGTCGAAGCCCAGTAATTCAAGTTTTATATTAATCTTCCAAAGACTGATTTATCACACAAACAAGAATGTGGTGTGTGCATACAAAGATGCCTGCATTCTTACTAGTTGAAGCAAGATATCTTACCAATTCTGGTAAATCTGGTCTTGATACTTAAAGTTGATGCTGATTGTTCCCAAAAATGACAAACTAATAAAAACTCAACTACAATAATACATGTAACAAAAAGTGTCAGATACATATAAAGTAAAATATAATATTTTTGACTTGCATAATACAGTCATTGGCTTTCACTTGAGAAATGCAGCTTTCCCCCAGCTTCATAATGCATTTCTCTATTACAATAGAGAGGAAGTAGACTCTAAATGCTTTCTAATTCTAAATCTTTGGACCAGCTATTGTCCTCCATTTGAAACTTTCCAGCAATAAAGACAAGAGTCATCCTGAATCTGATCCCTACTAGATTGAATGGATTCTACTTTTGGTGTTCACTCAAATCACAGTACTCCCAAGGAGTCTCTCCATAGGGTAAAAAGCCACCAACATAAAAAAATCAAGTCTAATTCCTTATTTTATGAAAATGATACTGCTCCTAGAGGCTGAAATCCATGTTTCTCTCAAATTCTGCACTTGAGAGATATAATAATCTGATGACAATAAGTAGTTTCACTTTTTAAAAAACCACTTTGAGCAAAATAGAGAATAAATAGTATTATGTAAACATTGCATCTTAGTTTATTCAACCTCTTGATTTAAAAAAAAAAAGTATAATTTTGCTGAAAGAAAACAGAAGTCCTAAAAAAAACTGCTATAAACCATAGTTCTCTGCCATCCCAGCCTTGGGTTTCCATAGCTATAGTGGAGGACAAGAATTATTTATAGTTAAAATACATGTCAGCTCAGCTTACTAAAGTTCAAAATGCATTTGGCTGCCCACTGCTAATGCCTTGTTTGAAAAGCTTTTATCTGTTTACCAAGGCCAACCATCCAAACTATTTGAACTTGGATTCATTATAAGCCTGTGGCTGAACCAACCCCCAAGAGCAGCCACTAGAAGCCACTTCCTAGCTCTCTCTCCCTGCTTCACAATTCTGACCTGGTTTCAAAGGTTCAGATCCCCTCACAAGTCTCCTCCCATGCAAGCCTTTGTTCTTGTGACTTTTTAAAATCTCAATATTATCCCTCTTCGCCTAAGTGAATCACTCACGAGTGGCCATAGATACAGGCCAAAAACCTACAGGAATTCAGAAAAGGAGGTCATCGGTAGCATTAAGAAATGTCAAAAGAGATTTCTGAAATCAAGTGTTGTGAAAGATAGTTGGAAACTCCCAGTATAAACAATTGTGAGACATCAAATTTGCAGCCAAACATTATACATAGCTAATAATAGACAACTGTATCTAATTTCCATTTTCAAATTATCTCACTACCAAAGTCAAAGATGAATGATTATACTTGATTCATAGTCATGTCTACTCGTCACTGTTTTCTGTTCCTCTAACTCAGTGGTTCTCAACCTTCCTAATGCCGCGACCCTTTTATACAGTTCCTCATGTTGTGGTGACCCCCCAACCATAAAATTAGCAACGAAAATAATTTTATGGTTGGAGGTCACCACAACATGAGGAACTGTATAAAAGGGTCGCAGCATTAGGAAGGTTGAGAACCACTGCTCTAACTGGTTTATGTACATTACATCCCAAATTTCTTGAATGTTTAAATGCTACTTTTATATCCCCACTGCACTTAGCAGGAAAGTATGTATTTAGACCTCCATGTCTATATGTTCAATAAATCCTTGATAAATGTAGAAGAATCATGGCAGCAATTCCTCCTCTCTAATCACAACTACTTTTTTCTTTTTTAACTTTAAAATACTGTATTTGATTTGGACTTTATACTGGTATAGAGTTTGAAGTATGGCAGCACCTTAATTATTTTTTTTTCAGATGGCCATCCTGTGATCTCAATACCAGTTA
>JAAGEH010000307.1:44367701-44397992 GCA_011751065.1 Lasiurus cinereus
CCCTTCCTCTCTGTAAAAAAAATCAATATATTTTTTTTTTTGCCGAGACCGGTTTGGCTCAGTGGATAGAGCGTCGGCCTGAGGACTGAAAGGTCCCGGGTTCTATCCCGGTCAGGGGCATGTACCTTGCTTGCGGGCACATCTCCAGTGTGGGGTGTGCAGGAGGCGGCTGATTGATGTCTCTCTCTCATCGATGTTTCTGACTTTCTATCCCTCTCCCTTCCTCTCTATGAAAAGTCAATAAAATATATATATTTTTAAAAATTATATATTTTTTTCTGATCTGAAATATTATTTTTACCTAAACTGAATTACACCAAATTCCCATATTATACGTATTCATTTTCTGGACTGTCTATTCTATTGGGGTATAGTCACATATACTTTTTAAATTTTGAGGTATGCTAGAAATTGCCTACCTTTATCATTTTCTCTTTTGGCTTCTTTCAATTTCCATAATAACCTTAGAATATGTTAGTCTTATTTTTATAAGTTTAAAAAGAGGGGAAAGTTGGTAATGAGATAATAGTAAAGGTTCTTTTAAGTCACTAAGTGTTAGGACAATCTGTAAGACAACAACAGGTAACTAATACATGCATACTAGGGTTTTTTTGAGTTTCAGAGTGAGTCTTTTTTGTCTGCAAAAAGTATATTTCACTGACTCCTCCCTATACTACGTCTCTCATTTTCTCTTTGGATTCTACCTGATCTCATCTCTGATTGGCAGTGATTTCACATCATCTGAAATTTGTGAATTACCTATCTCTTAGCTTCACTGAAAATTGAGTTTTTAGAGTCCTTTCCAACTTTCTTGTTACTTTTATGTAACTTCCATGAAAATAAGGGGAAAACCACTGATTTATGCAGTTGCATTATAGCAAAAATCATTGTTTCTTAATTTCTTAATTCAACAGTGGTAGTGTCTTTTCACATTTTACTTGGCGATATCTATTATCTATTTTCTCATATTACCACCAGTCAATTAGTTTGCTGTATTTTTTTAATTGAATTGTATATTAATATAGCTCTTTTATATTAAAGATACCAACTTTTATCTATTAATAATGTTTGTAAATATTTTCTGACAGTCTGTTACTTGTACTTTAAAATTGAAAAGGACTTTAGTGATTCCTACATTTATAGTATCTTTTAATTTTAAAAATCAGTATAAACTTTTTATAGTCAAATTATTTCCATTACAAGCTGATATTTCAAGTTTTGCTTAAGAAGGCCTAAGAACACAGGGTTTCTCTAGTTTGTAGGAGCTGAAGGGTATGTACATACTTTACAATTACATACTAAAAGATGGAGTAAAAGCAGTCAACATTTCAGTAAAACTTAAAGGCAGTATATCCTATATAATATCCTATATAATAAAAGGCTAACATGCAAAAAGACTGAACAACAGAACAACTGGAACAACTGGTCACTATGACGTGCCCTGACCACCAGGGGGCATGTGTGGAATATGGTGGGCGTTGGCCACAGTAGGATGGTGGAGCAGGTGAGCGGAGGCACCAGAACAAGGTGGGGTGCCAGTCACTGTCATCAGGGCCAGCCTCTGGTGATTACTGAAAATTCTTTGCTCCCGCATGCCACAGTCCACCTGGGGCTTGCACCGGCCCCACTCACACCCGCAGCCAGCACCAGAGCCACAGCTTGCACTCACTGCCAGTGCCTGGCACTGGTCCTGAGTACTCAATGCCATCAGCAGGTGCGAGCTGCGGCTGCCCACCTTGGCAGCCCTGAGGGCTTCTCCACCTCCCCTGCTCCTGAAGGGTGATCGAGGCAGCAGCCTCCGCTAGCACCTGCTGAGGCGCCGGCTCCTCTTGCATCTGATGCTGGCACCGGCCCCAATTGCTCCCCACCCGTCAGCCCATTCAAGCAGGGCAGGTGCTGTCAGTGTGTAGGAGCAACAGAAACAGGGCTGCCAGCAGACAGGGCACCTTAGGCGACGGCAGGAGGGGCTGGGCAGGGGCGGGGAGGATGGGCCAAGAACCGCTTCTGTGCCTACCACAGCCTCACGGCCCACAGTTCCTTTCACGGAGCACAAATTCATGCACTGGACCCCTAATTATAGAATAAAATTGAGGGGAAACTGAAATATCAAAAAAGGAAGGGCTTTTTAAAATTAAATAATATTTAACTTAAATATCAGCTGTCTTTAGACTTTATCTCTCTGAAATTTATGATAAAATGTTGGCTCTAGCCCTAGTTGGTTTGGCTCAGTGGATAGGTCATTGGCCTGCAGACTGAAGGGTCCCAAGTTCAATTACAGTCAAGGATCCATGCCCAGGTTGAGGGCTCAATCCCCAGGGGGGCATGAGGAGGCAGCCAATCAATGATTTTCTCTCATCATTGATGTTTCAATCTCTCTCTTTCCCTTCCTCTCTGAAATAAAATATATGTATATATTTTTTAAATGCTGGTTCTATATATGCACTACTATGTGTAATTCTTTAAACACTAAAGTAAAATTTAAAAAATTTAAAAATGCAGGTTCTGCCGAAACCGGTTTGGCTCAGTGGATAGAGCGTCGATCTGTGGACTCAGGGGTCCCGGGTTCGCAGGGCATGTACCTTGGGGGACGTGCAGGAGGCGGCTGGTCAATGTTTCTCTCTCATCAATGTTTCTGACTCTCTATCCCTCTCCCTTCCTCCCTGTGAAAAATCAATAAAATATATTTTTTAAAAATGCAGGTTCTAATTTTATTTTTCCAATTGCAGTACCAATATGTACTTATTTACTCTCACATCAATACCACCCTAAATACTATAGCACTAACATATCCCAGTTCTATCATTCCCTAGCTATGAGACCTTGGTAGTCTCCTCTAAGCCTCAGTTTCTACTTTGCAGTATTGTTTTAAGTATTAAATATCAAAAGAATTTAAATAAATAAATAGTTTAGCCATGCCTCACACAAAATAGGCATTCACAAATGTTAATACTATCATAAAGCATGATGAAATTAGACTACAGGTAAAAATTAACAATAATAAGTTAGCATGCATTTTTAAAATACAACAAAACCTGCTTCTCTTTTATTTTTCCGTGTGTCCAAGCTCCAAGGGGACATGTGGAGAGATCATTCAGAGTATGGCAGAAGTTCTGTTCTCCTAGGCTACCAATGTGAAGAGTGGAAGGAGCCAAGAGACTTATAGAAGGTTCTTCAGAAAGGGAGCGGGGGTTAGTAACAAAGAGGAAAAAGTCAGGCTTCACTTAGATTCCCACAGGAAGGAACTAAAAGCTTGTGGCTCATAGTTGCTTAGCAACATGTAAAAACTCAAGAAAGAACAAAAGTCCAGGCATAGCAAAGTCAGACAAATTTTACTCTCACTTACCCATTTATTATTTCTACATTGTACATAAGGCAAAGAGAAATAAAATGTAAGTTTGACCTCCAAAAAATAAGCCAGTCAGACAGTGAGGGAAATACAAATCAAACATAAGCATAAAATATAGTAGGTAGAAAAATACACAGACAAAAGGACATGTGCTTACAGCTGGGTTTTAGGGGCAATAGAACCATTCTATTCAATGTAGCAAGTATTTATTTGTAAGTGCTTCGGGGGCAAATGGAAGACTAGGAAACAGCCCATACCGTCAGGAGCTTTAAAATTGACTGGGGAGAATAAAACCAGTGCACAGATCATTCCACAGGCAGAATTCATATTACACCTGAGCACTACCCATGAAAATGTCCTCAAAGGTAGGAGACATCAGAGTTTAGAGGGAGGGGGATCCTCCCTGAAGAAGAGCCCTTTAAATTACCTCTAAAAGTTAAATAGGGGGGAAATATGAAACAGGATAAGAACACATTTCAACATGTCAGGGGAAAAACACCAGATACATCTAGAATAATAATAATCCAAATTTTGTTGCAAAATAGGGTTCTACTAGAATGCAAGCAGTTGAAAGACACAATTACTGACATATGTTGAAGGTCCTTGAATGCCAAGTTTAAGGCCTATACTTTATTTGATAAGCACTGAGAGGTGAGAGGCTGTGGGTGAAATGCTTAGTCATAGCCTGGCCAATGTGGTTCAATGGTTCAGTGTCAACCCATGAACTAAGAGGTCACCGTTCGATTCCTAGTCAAAGCACATGCCCAGTTGCAGGCTCAATACAATCCCCAGTAAGGGGCATGTAAGAGAAAGCAGATAGATGTTCTCTTTCATTGTTGTTTCTATTTTCCCTGTCTCTTCCTTTCTCTGAAATCAATAAAAAAGAAAAAGAAAAAAAGAAGAAATGCTCAGTCAGGAGATTAATCTGGTAATGGTAGTTTTGACGGGGGATAGGGAGTGGAGAGTACCATGAAGCAAGTGGTGAAGAAGAAATTTAAGTAGCCAGGTGAGAGGAGGACAATCTGATCTAAAATAGGATCCACATGAATGGGAAGAAACGGACATAGATAACAGAGACATAGTAGAGGTTGAAATTGAAGACAAGTTGCTGATTAGGTGAAACGGCTTGGCATAGAGTGGGGAGTGAAAACTAACTCAGATGTTGTAAGCCAGACTCACTGTATATCAAGAATAGCCCTGGCTGGCCAAAACAGGTTTGGCTCAGTGGATAGAGCATCAGCCTGAGAACTGAAGGGTCCCAGGTTCGATTCTGGTCAAGGGTGCACACCTTGGTTGAGGGCACATCCCTAGTGGGGGTGTGCAGGAGGCAACTGATCGATGTTTCTCTCTCATCGATGTTTCTAACTCTCTATCTCTCTCCCTTCCTTTCAGTTAAAAATAAATCAATAAAATATATTTAAAAAATAAAAATAAAAAAGAATAGCCCTAGCTGTTGTGGCACAGTTGGTTAGGCATACACCGAAAGGTTACTGGTTAGAGTTTCAATCAGGGCACAAGCATGTTTTGGGTTTGGCCCCCATGCTGGAAGCAACCAATTGATGTTTCTCTCTCACATTGAAAATCTCTCTCTCTCTCTCTCTCTCTCTCTCTCTCTCTCTGTCTCTCTCTCTCTCTCTTTCTGTTCTCTCTCTAAAAAAAATTAAAAAATATTTATTTTAAATAATAGGAAAAATAGATTCAACTGAGCAGGGGAAGGATTGGTAGGGAGAAAGAAATAGGAGAGGGGTGATGAGGTCAGATGTTATGCACCTGCTGAGTTGGAGCAACAAGAAAATCTAGGTTTAGTGTGTTGAGGAAAATCAAGGCTTTTGGTAGTTATTCATGTGAAACTTATAACTGAAGCTAGGTGAGTAAATGTAAATATCAAGGAACAGGAACAGATTAACCTCAAGGAGAAAAGGAGGGCTGGCTAAGGAAAGAACCAAGGGCAGGAGGTTGAGGGAAATACAAAGACACAAAAGTATAGTAGGTGGGGAAGAGCCCAGTGCAACATCATAAGAGCCAGGAGAGGAATCAAAAGAGGGGATCTTAGTTTGAATGGTTCATGAGGTAACTGAGCTTAAGGGAGCTTTGAGAAGATATGTGACAAGCAGAAAAGCAGGCTACATTTTTCACTGAAACATGCCAGGATGTTTTTTCATCTTAAAACTGAAAGATCAGACAGATGCAGAGGAAACTATCCATGTCAAAATTTCAGTAGATCCCAAAGTCAACATAAAAGAAATCACATCTGGGTCAGGGACCTTAACATTTAGGAAACCAACTAACAGGTTGGACTATTATGGAGAACATAAACAATCCTATATAATAAAAGGGTAACAACCAGTCACTATGACATGCACTGACCACTAGGGAACAGACGTTCAATGCAGGAGCTATCCCCTGGTGGTTAGCGTGCTTCCACCGGGGGAGCTCCACTCAGCCACAAGCCTCTCTTGCCTCCATGGCACAGTGCTAAGAAGTCCAACTGACTGCTTAGGCCCGCTCCCTAGGGGAAGCAAGCCTAAGCCATCAGTCAGACATCCTCTGAGGGCTCCCGGGCTGTCAGAGGGATGTCTGACTGCAACCTTAAGCCTGATTCCCTGGGCCTAAGCCAGCAGGTGGACATCCCCCAAGGGGTCCCGGACTGCAAGAGAGAGCAGGCCAGGCTGAGGGACTCCCCTGAGTGAACAAAGTTTCATGCACCGGGCCTCTAGTATAGAAATAATAAAGCCCTCGCATTCAGAGGGATCTCAGAAGGTTATCTGCAAGTATACAATCCCAGATAGCACTCACTGCCATGCATACACATAAAGTCCCCCACCCACCCACCCCACCCCCGCCTTGCTCTGGGAGAATGCAGATATCAGGAGTTCTTGCATGAGAGGACAGAGAACCTCACTGCAAGAGATGGCTAGAAGACAGTTAAGTGATAGAAAGGTGGTTTGAAGAATGAAGCCAAAGGATAATTGAGGTTCCAAAATTCTTCTCTAGTCTGACAACAGATAAAAATTATATGCTCTGTCAGGATCCTTGCATCTGGTTTGTCAGAATATAATTTTAAACACCAAGAGCTAGATCACAAGGAGAGTAAAAGTTTCCTGATTCTTGGCCACATTAAGTCCCATAGGGAACACAGCAGTATAGCTACATGCTTGCTCAATGTGTAAATCACTTGTGCCAGTCCCTATTTCAGGACCTTCAACCTCACCTTGAAATCCTATTCATTGAAGTTATTCTCCTCATCACAAAATGTGGTAAAGAAACTAAAAGAAGCAGTGTCCCCATGCCTTCGGCATTAGAGTCTAGGGTTTTCAACTCAAGATGCCCCATACCTTAAGGAGCAGCCCCTCTCCAGCTCTCTGTCAGCACTGCTCAGAGAATGATGGGGTGAACCACTGTGCACAGATAAATCAACACCTTTTGCCGGAAGCCAACTCCAGCATGTCAGCAGGGCTGAATCATCTGGGAATGGTTAAAAGGCATTTCCCCAAAACTAAAAAAGATGCATTAAATGATTGCTTTCTGCCAGACAGCTCAGGGCATCTTAATCTACATGTTATTGCCTCCTACTGGCCAAACACCTGAAGAGCTGTTGGCAAATTCTTCCAATCTGACAATGTATTCTATACCCTTGGATGTATATATCTCCAACTTGCATTAGGACAAGTTGTGTTTATAAAAAGCAAGGGGTCCTGAGACAAGGAAAACTTAGTTCCTTTAGCTAAGTCTTTCTCTAACTCCCCAATATGCCTTTCAAAATTATGTTTTGACTCTGCACAGCTCCTTCTCCAGGTTTCTGAATCCGCCTTGCAGATGCCGAAAAAAGACCAAACATCATTAACATTCCCTTTAAATTCCTGAGATGGAAAAATACACGCAGTGCTAAGCCTTGATGTGTGCATGAGCACTGGGGTCATGAGAGCCCAAGTTATATAGGAAAGTCTTTTTGTCGTGTCTTCCCAAATATGTGATAAGTAAAATATGCCAGTGAAGAAGACAATGGTAGGGACTGTTCAAGTAATAATTTTTAGAGGACAGAAGTAAAATTTCTCATATATTCTCCTGATAGTATTTCTAGTGGCATTCCACGATTGCAGACCTCTCCTTAAATAATTCCTATATATGCTTTCATTGCTTATGAAAAATAAGATGGTGTTCAAGCTGAAGAACCTCACAGAGCTGAGCAGCATCCATAGAACCAACTCAAACACCTTCTGCTTTAGGCAGAGGAAGACAGGATGAGTGAGGATTGCAATTTTCACATGAAAAAAGACAGTGTACCAGTAGGAAAACCAAAATAGACGCAAAGATTGGTAAGGTTTACTTTCGAAGGTCCTCCTGCTTGCCCACCAATTTGCCTACTCTTTCTCTATCTGTTTTCTGCCCATACCAACATTGGTATGGATAATATATCAGGCCCTTGCATTTAACATTTCTTACACAGCAGTTGGTACTTCTTAAAGCTCAGACTTGACCACGCATCTGCAGACAGCTGGTGAGGAAATCCACAAAGTGCATCCCTTTCAGCAAGCATGTCAAAATCGTGGTGCAAGAGCCACATATGGTCCACAACAAATATTTTTTGTAGCCCAGCTAATATAATGGTATGTCAGAAATGTTTTAAAATAAATTTCATAAACTTAACTTTTATAATATCCTATTATACATAATAATTAATAATGAATTACATCGTTTGCTAATGACTGATTACTGTATTGGGTTGCATTTATTTCCCTTTCAAAGAACAAGAAAAATAAATTTATTTGCATTACACTTATTAATTTGTGCAGTTATTCTATGTCTGGTAAATTAATGTTAAAGAAAAAATATTAATTTTTATCAAAATGTTCTATTATTTTATGTTAATGATTACTCATTTATTTCAGCTCTTTGTATTTAACACATCTCTATCAAAATAAACCTATGTTCCTACGAAAATTGAAGCTTTTGGTTTTTTGCAGCCCACATAAACTTAAACCTTGTTTATTGGCCCATGTTAGCCTTTGAGTTTGACATGCTTGCCCTACAGATACTATGGAACTCTGAACACTCATAAGAAAGGACTAAGGTGATGATAACCATTGTTATTTTAATGACTATTTTCCACTGCATCTTTCCTGTGGAGTCACAGGTAGTCCAAGGAGAATTCAGGAGAGTTTAAGGATGCAGTACAGGTCCAGGGAACCAAATATTAGACCACCTACTTTAATCATAGGAAAAGCTACTTTTTCCACAGGAATGAGGTTCAAAAATAGATGACAGATATAGATAGATAGATAGATAGATAGATAGACAGATAGATAGATCGATCAGCAATCAGGTGAGTGCTTACTTAACCAGTGTAAGCACGTTAATGTGTTTCAGTGAGACAGACAAGCAGAAATTGTTCTGAGTCAAATATGGCAATATTGAACACTTAGGAATAAGCAACATGACAGTGAGGAAATATTTAATAGTACATTCACCTTCTGACTAGCATCATATCATACCAGTTCCATGCATAGAACCCCACAAAGAGAACAGAATGCAGAACACTCAGCATCTCTCTTCAGTTCCCAGGCCACCTTGGACACAGGTCCAGGTGAAATTGTTCCTCCACAACAAAGGCTGAGCTATAGTGAACACTGTGTTCCTTGGAAAAGGAAAGAAAGTGACCTAAGGCAATCATTCATTCTGACTTTCTTGATGCAATTCTCCAGAGAATCTATTCCCAACTGCTCTCTTCCCTGCCCTTGTTACTCTGGATGATATCTGGTTGTTTTCTACTGGGACCAGGAACAATGAGGCAAACTTTAGGCTCCTAGCTCTAAAGTTTGGCTAACTATAAGACCCTCAGTATAGAAAATTCATCTTCTCCCATCTACCTCATACATTTTTGATGGCTCATATAATGGAAAAGATGTGCAGTTAATCACCATTCAACAATTTACTAAACATTTCCTATCTTATCTAATAAAAGAGTAATATGCAAATTAACCATCACTCCACTACAACCACAAGCCATGCCCACCAGCCAATGAGGAGTGAGTATGCAAATTAACCCAACCAAGATGGTTGCGGCCACAGAGAGAGCAGGAGGCTTGAGTTTCCCTGGTAATGGAGGAAGCCAAGCTTTCTGCACACCATGCCCTATATACTCAAGGATACAAAGTTTCAATTATAGAAGATAAATAAATCCTAACAAAAATAGTGGCAGCCACGGAGCTAGAGAGAGCAGGAGGCTTGAGTTGCCCCCAGTAATGGAGGAAGCCAAGTTTTCCACACACCCTGGCTAGCCTAGGCCCCCATTCAAGGCTACAAAATTCAATAATAGAAGATAAAGAAATCCCAACAAACATGGCCATGGCCACAGATCAAGCAGGAGGCTTGACTCCACTCAAGGCTACAAAGTTTCAATTATAGAAGATAAATAAATCCCAGATACCAGGGCCTTCTTTTGGGTTGCTGGGGGGCGTGGCCAGCTTGCAAACCACCACAGGCCCCTTGCCCAGGCTGCCCTACACCCCAAGGGAACCCCCACCCTGATCCAGGACAACCTTGAAGGCACATCAGCTAGCTCCCACCCGTGCACCAGGCCTCTATCCTATCTAATAAAAGAGTAATATACAAATTGACCAACACACAAGATGACTGCCCCCATGTGGTTAAAGATGGCTGCCCCCGTATGCACACAAGATGGCTGCCACAAGATGACCAGCAGGGAGGGTAGTTGGGAAGGACCAGGCCTGCAAGGGAGAGCAGTTAGGGGCAAACAGGCTGGCAGGGGAGCAGTTAGGCATCAATCAGGTTGGCAGGGGAGTGGTTAGGGGGTGATCAGGCTGGCAGGCAGAAGCGATTAGGGACAATCAGGAAGGCAGGTAGGTGAGCAGTTGGGAGTCAGCAGTCTTGGACTGTGAGAGGGATGTCCCACTGCCCATTTAGGCCAGATCCAGCCTAAACGGGCAATCAGACATCCCTCAAGGGGTCTCAGATTGGAAAGGGTGCAGGCTGGGCTGAGGGACACCCACCCCTGTGCACGAATTTCATGCACTGGGCCTCTAATATGTCATATTGACCCTGTGAAACTAGTTGTCTGCCATCACAGTGTTTTCATGCATTAATCATAAACCACAAACATTTACTGGGAATATACAGATTAAGTTAATCCCAAAAAGGAAATAATCATTTGTGTTTATGCATTGTGTTTTATGGTGATTCTTTTATTTGTGCTTTCTGATTATTTGATGCATTTTGCTTTCTCTTATTTGAATTTATCTTCTTAAGTAGAAGCTATGTCTGAGAATTTAAAAAACTTCACAGCTAATCTTTATAAGTGTAGTCATTAAATTGGTGGAGGTAGGAATCATAAGCAGGTTCTCCACATGGGAAAACACTCAACTCAGTAAGGATTTTTTAAAGGGAGGATTCCCAGCCTGTAGTGCTAAATGACACTTATTTTCCTATTCCCTCCTAAGAGTTCTCAAAAGAGTACAACAGCAGCTTCTGCATGGTAGGACAACACAGATGCTATGCATATTGAAAGGAAGGAGGCATGGTATCAGCAAAAAAGGTAAAGATGTGATCATGTCTAGGGAATAAGATAAGTTTGACTATAACAGAGGATTCACATAAGGGAAGGGATAAGGTAGGCTGAAGAGAGAAATTACAGAAAGTCTGGAAAGTCAGGATGAGATATTGGGTTGTAATTGGTCAACATGGAACAACCAAACATTTTTGGAGATTATGAGTTAGAGCCCAGAAAAGGAGGTTGAGATCATCACTGATGAAGATTCTGAGATAAACTCCCAGATGTGACATAACTCAAAGGACTCTGGTAATGTTACATAACATGAGAGTCCCACTAGTATCTTCTTCCCACTCAAGACATCCAGTAAAGTTCTAGAGCTCTGCCAAAGGAAAGGTAGTCTTCCAGTGCTTACAGTTGAGTAGAAGAATTCAGGAGACAGATACCCCTGATGATCCTAAATTCACTGCCTCCACCCAACCCTCTTGTGGCTTGAGGCTCAGGCTCAGTCCCCACAATTTATTATTATTTTTTAATATATTTTATTGACTTTTTACAGAAAGGAAGGGAGAGGGATAGAGAGTTAGAAACATCGATGAGAGAGAGACATCAATCAGCCGCCTCCTGCACGTCCCCTACTGGGGATGTGCCTGCAATCAAGGTACATGCCCTGACCAGAATCAAATCTGGGACCTTTCAGTCCCCAGGCTGACACTTATCCACAGAGCCAAACCAGTTTCGGCCCACAATTTATTATTGCACTCTATGTAGAAATTATTAGCTCACTCAGGGAGGAGGGGGAAGATGAGAAGGAAGAGGAGGAGGAGGAAGAGGAGGAGGGGGAGGAGAGGGAGGAAGAAAGGAAGGAAGAAGAGAGGGAGGGAAGATGACTCTATGAAACAGGTTCCCACAATTTCCTTATTGATCTTAACTCTCAACTTTCTGGGAAACCTCCTGTGTTCCTCTCCAGCAAATTAGGAATTTCCTCTCTTTTTGTGTTTTTATTGATTTTTAAATAGAAAGGAAGGGAGAGAGAGAGAAACATCATCAATCATCTGCCTCCTGCATATCCCCTACAGAGGATCAAGCCTCCAACCTGGGCATACTCCCTAACTGGAAATTGAACCTGGGACTTCTTGGTTCATGGGATGACACTCAGTCCCAGCCAGGTAGAAATCTTCTCTTTTAAGTCTTAATCACCTTTTTTCAAATGAAAACTCCTCACCCTGTTAGTTCATCTTTGCCTCTCTTTCTCATCTTGCCACAACTCAGCCTCCAGCTAGCATTATAACATAGTAAGAGGCCTGGTGCACAAAATTCACTGGGGACGGGTGTCCCTCAATCCAGCCTGTGCCCTCTTGCAGTCCAGGTCCCCTTGGGGGATGCTCCCTGCAGGGATTGGGCCCAAGTTGGCAGTTGGACATTCTTCTCACAGTCTGGGACCCTTCACTTCTTACTGCCTGCCTGCTCACTGCTCTTTACCACTCAGTTCATTGCTCCTTCCCATGGAGGCAGGAGAGGATCCCTCCACTGCAGCTGCGCTCACCAGCCATGAGCCCGGCTACTGGCTGAGTGGCGCTCCCCCTGTGAGAGCACACTGACCATGAGGGGGCAGCTCCTGCATTGAGTATCTGCACCCTGATGGTCAGTGCACATCATAGCAACTGGTTGTTCTGCCATTATGGTTGCTTAGGCTTTTATTATATAGATGTACTGGGGCCTTAGTTTTCTAAGAATGTTAGACAATGTAGTTATTTATTTGAGACTTCTTTGTAACCTCTATTTTGCTCTGCTATTTATTACTTTTATTTTTACTATCTCAAATATATTCATCTCTCTTAGCCATTTCTAGTGCTTTTCTCAACCTCTGCTAGTCTGTTGATCTCTATACTTACTTTATAGCGAAAAATAAAAAATAAGAAAATTAAGATTATGAACATGCATTTGATCATATGCATTTTTACTTATTTTAAGTATATGTATGTACTACTTTACATTATGTACATAATAAAGCACACATAAAAATAGGAATTAGAAAGATACAATAAAAAAATGAATGGAAATTGAAGATCCACACTTTTCTTCCTACAGACAATGGATCATTTTGAAAACACTCTGAGATGCAAACATTCCAATTTGGAGACTACCATCCTACACATTAGTGTTGAGGGTTCACTTGTGAGCAAACAGGAAGAAAAGTACAGTCAAAATTAATAACTGCACAAATTTCCTTGTTTTCATTCTCTATCATCTTTTGGCCAAAAGCTAAAAACATTTCCACATCAGACAATTCATTTTAATTCAACATATACACTGAATGGGCAGATTATTATGATCTCTGAATGCATAATAATCTGGCCACTGAGTGTATGTGGATATATATATATATATATATATATATACACACACACACACACACACACACACAGACACATACATACATACATACATACACTAGAGGCCTGGTGCATGAATTCATGCATAGGTGGGGTCCAGCCAGCCTGTCCAGGGGAAGGGGACATGAGCAGTTGGCTGGCCTGCCTGCTGGTTGAACTCTTGGTCGAGAGAACAATTTGCATTTTTAGCCTTTTATTATATAGGATATACACTGAGTGGCCAGATTATTATGGGTTCAGAGATCATAATAATCTGGCCACTTAGTGTAGCAAGCACACAAAATCATAGACAGGACCTACCATGACACAAAATTCATATACACCCTCAGCCTTTGGTGGTATCACACTGGAAAAGCTCCATGGTTAGAATTAGACATAGCAGGAAACAAAAGAAGGGAATTGCAACAAATAGCAGAGAAAGTAAAGAAGAACACTCCAGATGGTCCAACAACCTTAAGCTAGAAGGAAGAACATTGGGGATATGGAAAGAAGCTCTACTGGACTGAAATAGAGAGACTGCACCCAAAGCAGAGCAATGATGAGGAGGGCAGTGAATATGCAAGGGGCGGGGTAGAAAAAAATCTATGCTACCATTTGAGAACAAGAAACACTAGAGGTTGACCAAGAGTCAACTGACATTCATTACAAGGGCATCCAGACTGAAATGAGAATATTATTAGGGTTGTTCTCATACAAAATGAGAGAAGCCTGAGAGAAAATGAACACCATCCTAGTCCAAGGTGGTTTGAGACCTAGTCTAGAGACTAGGAACAGTGGAGGGAATAGCAGGAACAGAGAAGAATGGAAAAAAGATTCATGGGACATGCAAGAAGTAGGAAAGAAAGAAGTGAAAAGAGAGGAAAACTCCCAAACCTTATATATCTTTGCCACTCCTGGGCTTGTCATTGACAATGGTTATTGATACTGATAATTTCAGATGAAGTGCCTTTTGTTCAAAGCTTCATCTTCAGGGCTTTTCTGAAATGGGGTTACTTAGCGCCAGGATGCTGGAATGCAGGCACCCACAGAAGTCACAGAAGTCACCACTTCCAAGGTCCTGTGCCACTGATTCTGGAAGGTTGTCATTTTCATAGCAATAATCATTAGAATATGACATACAATGTATAGAAGATAAAGAAGAAAGCAAGTTTCTTCAGGGCCATCATGTGGGCCTGGGTGCTGTGGTCATAGAGGCCAAGCCTGTGGTCCCTCATGTGCCCCAAGTGCCAGGGTAATGAGAACATAAATAAGAGGGTGAACATCAGTAACAGGAGGAATGGAATTAATGTCACCAGCACTAATAAGGTAGAAAAAATACCAATAGAGGTCAGTAGTCTCTCAGCCAGGGTGCTGTTTTCATGGGAACTCTGAGAGGCAATTATCTGCAGCAGAATTGTATTCCAAGTGGCTGATGAAATGACTGTCAGACCAGATAGGATTATGGAGCTCAGCCGCAGCCTGAACACTGATTGAGAAATCCTCTACTTGAGCCAGAAGAAGATGGGTGAGAGAATGAGATCTTCACACAGTCAAAGACAGTAAGCCAGGCAGTAGCCAGAAAGTGAAAGAGTTCATAAAGGCCCAGGGGATGTTGAAATGGTAAATTTAGAACAAAACTCAAAGGAGGCCAGGAGGTTGTTCATGAGGGCCATCCTATGTAGACAGAACTGGAGGTGACCAGGCAGGCCACAGTCATGTCACCTGCGGGTAGTGTCTGACATCGCACTCATTCCCTACTGAGCATAGTGACCATGAAGCCATTCTGCAACACTACAGCCAATGACTCAGAAAGAAGATGACTATGGAGATCAATGAGAGCAAGGAGAGCATCTTCTCCAGGCAGGTTCTGCTCAGACTCAGCTTCTACCTGAAAGTTCTGGGACACATCCACAAGGAAAACCAATCTCTCTGGCCAAGCCACTCTCTTGAGACCAGAGACCCAGAAAGCCATCTCCTTAGATTCATGCAAAATCTTAGCTACCAGAAAATACCCCCAGTTCTCTAGGATTTGAAAAGAGGATCCCTGTGATTTCCCTTGGTAATCAAATCACTCACAGATCAATGACACCATAACTCAATTTGCATAACTTGTATTTGTCTGGTCCTTTTTTCAGCCAGACACAAGAAAATGTTAATAGAGTTTCCAGGGGTGAATGAAAATACCTATATTTTGTTCTACATTTCTTACCTTATTATTTCCTTCCTAACTTTTCCTTAAAAGATGCCTTATTCTTGTTTCCTAACCACAAACTTTCCATGACCCTTCATGTCCTGGGTTAATATTTTATTCAGTAGTCTTAATACATTATAGTAAAGCCCACCTTCTGAATGGATGGAGTCATCCATATGCAGAAGTCTTGGAAGCACTAAGAAAAACTCCCTTTTCTCCTCCAATGACCTCTCACACTGCCTAAAATGTCACAGGCAGGTGCCATATTGGAGTTCAGGAGTCTCCAGTTAAAATGTATTTTTCCCTGACATGTTACCATCAAGTGTGTTAGTTATTAACACCTTATCTTCAACTGCCTACCAAACCAAAATTAATCCTTTCCTAAAAGGCTCTAAGGAAATGAGAAAAGTAAATAAGTCATAATGAAAACAGGAACAAAGAAACAGGGCCATCAGATCTCCAATGGACATCATAGTAGGAGCTGGGGAAGCAAGAGTGAATGATATGACAAGAGGAACTCAGAACAAGCCGATAGGGAGAGGCTGCTTTATGTAGGATGAGCCACATCCTATAACAATGCTTAAGATAATACCAACCTGTGAAAACACCTTGCCATTTATGAAGTGATTTCACACATTACATTTTGCCTCCACCCCAACCACACAAAGTGACCCTGGTTCACATAAGCCAACCCAGCTCAGGGAACCATGAGGAAAGGTCCAGCTAAGGTGGATTGTAAAAGGCAGGAATGTCTGTAAACATTAAATATAGAAGAGCAAAAGGGGAGACAGGGAAGAGAGAGAGGAGAAAACACAGGGAGTGGGTGAAGAAACAGGGAAGGGAGTCCCCTCTTCAGATGTCAAAAATCTTGAAGTCACAGTCCTCCCTCAAGACTACTTTACATATGGTCTCACTCAAGATTCCACAAGTGAGAGTTCTACTATGTGTGAAATACTACAAAGAAATAGAAACCCAATGCAGACCACAAAAATAAATGAATGAATGAATAAATGAATAAATAAATAAATAAATAAATAAATAAATACACACACACACACACACACACACACACAAACACTATAAACAAGGATAAACATTTACAGTGGGGACCTCAAGAAAAAGAGGTTAAGCTACCTCTCAAATATAGCATTTGCTTGAAGAGCTGCTTCATTTTCAGTGAACTCTCCAAAGATTATCAAAAAATTGATAATCCAATCAATCTATCACTGGTTTTGCAGCATAGCTTCAGTTTTAGTTCTTTGTATTTTTTCTTCTAGCTTCTTGACGACAACAGTGGTGAGTGGCTTCTGCATGTTTCACAACATTTTAGCTCTTCAAATCCTTTGGCAAAAGTCCAATCTCATGATGTCATCAAGAAGCAAGTCAAGGCCTTACCACTCATGCCCTGTTGCAGTCATATATACTAAGTATCCCCAGTGTATTCACAGGCAACCTCCATGTACCCTGCACAGTCATCAAAGCATACACTTTGCCATAAAAAGTCCTTCCCATGACTTTCTTTTCTACAGTTAGCAGCTCTATAAAGTCCATGTTTTCTCCTGTTTCAGTATTTCTCCATAAAGTTGAAGGAGTACCTTTCCTCAGGCACCTGCTTACCATCTTTCAGACTCCACCAGATATGCCTTAGAAAAGTGCATGTCCCATTCATAGTTAGCCACCAAAAGAGGACACAAGAACAATGCTTTTAGTTGTCTTCAAGAGTCCATCTAGACAAATACCAGAAAAAAAAATGGTGGGTGGAGTAGACGGACATGTCCCGAGCCTTGTCCCGGAACAAACAGAGATAATGGCTGAGGGTTGCACAGGGAGTATTTGTTGGCGAGATAAGGCACAGCTGTACTCCAGGAGAAGGTGGGGGACTGCTGGACAGAGCTCTTCTGACCAGGCAGCCCCCACTGCTGTTGGGTTTCCTCCCAGAGCCACTAGCTCGGACACACAGACTGCACCATCTTGAAGGGGAAAGAGGAGCTCTACACTCCACCATGGAAAGGTCAGATTTCGCCTGGGATAAGGTGAGGTCTCTGTTCCCACATGACAAAGAAGCACACGCACTGTGGGAGCTGGAGGACCAAGGGTACTCTACACCTAGAGAAACCTGTGGCTGTTGGGGCTGGTGCGATCTGTGAATGTGGAAGGGGGTCCTCAAAGCTGCTAACAGAAGGGATCTCTAAAAAAGCAACCCATTTTGATCTGATGCACAAGGACAGCCTGGAGTTTTAAAAGTGTGCCAGCTGCTTGGACACAAGGAGGAAGGAGGGACTGCGCAGACTTTCGCGCAGCACAGGAGTTTACTTGCGCTCTTTCCTCTTCAGATCCTTGCTTCTGATTGCTGAATCCAATACATAGGATCACCCAGTTGGGGACACCCTGGGAGACTGCTGGGGAAAGTTCTTTTTCTGGAGCCTGGGGATCAGAGTGGGGAGTGACCAATGAAGAACCACCTCTGGGGAAAACCACTCTCACAAACCAGTATTGAGTGCTACAGTGAAAGCAGTACCTAAGCACAGGATAGAGATGACCTATATTCTTGGAGGTCAATCCAGAAACACTGCCATCCAGGGGCTGAATCACAAATTGACTCTTGTGTAATCACAAATAAAGGAATAAAAAAATTAAGACACACTGCCTCCTTAAATATCAGGACTGGCTTACAATACTGAGGAGCAGTGGAATGCAGGGAACTGCAATACTGTCCAGACTAGGAAACAGGCATGCCAAACAGAACAATAGAGGAAGTGAATGACCTTCACTACTGCACATTCTATTTTTTTATTTTTTTATTTTTATTTTTTCATCTTTTACTTAAGAAACTAATTTTTTCCTTTTTTCCTCACTTGATTTTACCTTTCTAATTATTATATTTTTATATTCAATCAGTATAATTACCACTACTGTTTTACCTTTTATTTTTTAAAATGTATCATTTTATTTTCTCTTTATTTTACTTTGGGATTAGTGTTCTGCATTCTATTTTCATCTTTCCTTTAGCATTTTACTCTATCTCAACTCTACATTTATGCCATCACTCTCATGGAAATGTAGGGGAGTCCCAAAAGGGCAGAAGTCTAGTGGCACGCATAGCACTGCACGCAGAAGACCAACTGCTGATTGTGCTGCTGGCTTTCACAAGTGGGCAGGAGACAGAGCCTTACAACTGCACCACTTCTAATTCCACTAAACACCAGATTCGGGCAAAACCCTGGGGACCCACACTCATATGGTCCCGGAGCGCAGGGCAGCCGGAAAGGCAGCAGTCTAGAGGCACTGCGTGCATAGCGACTGCTCCAGTGACTACCCAGAGTCACGTGAGACCCGGGGGTCATAGAAGGCAGGGCCAACTGGAAAGCAAGGCGGTCCGATAAGACCTGAGACTCCACCCATCCCAAGCTCAACAGAAAGGTTTTTGCAGTTTTGCAAGTCTGGTATCATAAGGCTGAATCCAACACAGAAGTTCTCCTGGCATAGGGAAAATGCCAAGACAAGGGAAGAAATCACAAACAAAAGAAATGGAGGAAAACAAACGACTGGATATAGACTTCAAAACCACGCTTATAAGGTTTTTCAAGAATATTCTAGAAAAGATGGATAAACTTAGCAAGACCCAAAAGGAGATGAAAAAGGACCAACTAGAGATGAAAAAGGACCAACTCGAGATGAAAAAGGACCAACTAGAAATTAAACATACACTGACTAAAATAAAAAATATTATACAGAGACCTAACAACAGACTAGAGGAAGGCAAGAATCAATTCAAAAACTTGAAACATAAAGAATCAGAAAACACTCAACTGGAAAAATAAGAAGAAAAAAGAATAAAAAAATGTGAAGACAATGCAAGGAGCCTCTGGGACAGCTTCAAGCATATCAAACATCAGAATTGTAGGGGTGCCAGAAGAAGTGAGAGAATAAGATACTGAAAACCCATTTGAAGAAATAATGACTGAAAACTTCCACATCTGGTATAAGAAATAGACTTACAAGTCCAGGAAGCACACAGAACCCCATATAAAAAGAATCCAAAGAGGACCACACCGAGACACATCATAATTAAAATACCAAGAGCAAAAGACAAAGAGAGAATATTAAAAGCAGCAAGAGAAAAACAGTTAATTAACCTACAAGGGAGCACCCATATGACTGTTAGCTGATTTCTCAACAGAAACCATGCAGGCCAGACAGGAGTGGCAAGAAATATTTAACATGTTGAACAGCAAGAACCTAAAACCAAGAATACTCTATCCAGCAAAGCTATCATTCAGAATTGAAGGGCAGATAAAGAGCTTCATAGATAAGAAAAAGCTAAAAGAGTTCATCAACTCCAAACCAGTATTATATGAAATGCTGAAAGGTACTCTTTAAGAAGAGGAAGAAGAAAAAGGTAAAAGATAAAAAATTATGAACAAAAAAGTGAATCTAAAAGTTAAGTGAATTAAAAATATCAACAAGTGAATCTAAAAATTAAGTGAATTAAAAATTTGATCAACAGAATAAACTTGTGAATATAATAGAATCAGGAGCACAGAAATGGATTGGACTGATAATTCTCAGGGGGAAAGGGGTGAGGCGGGTGCAGGGAGAGACTGGACAAAAATCATACACCTATGGTTGAGGTCAATGAGAGGGAGGTAAGGGTAGATGGAGGGGTGGGTGGAGGGGAGCTATGGAGGGGAAAAAAGAGAAACAAATGTAATAATCTGAATAATAAAGATTTAATTTTTAAAAAATTGAAGATGAAATCAGGAGCTTAACAGACAAACAAAAAAAAACTAAGGGAATTTATTACTACCAAACCAGCAATGCAAGAAATGCTAAACAGTTTTCTGTAAAAAAAAAAAGAAAGAAAGAAAGAAAGAAAGAAAGAAAGAAAGAAATTGGAAACGAAGAAACACGGGCATAAAGAATAAAAATAGCAACAAATAAGTACCTATCAATAATAACTTTAAATATACATGTATTAAAGGCCCCCATCAAAAGACATAGGGTAATGGATTGGATAACATAACACGACCCATATGTCTGCTGTCTACAAGAAATCCACCTCAGAAAGAAAGATGCACACAGACTGAGGGTGAAGGGATGGAAAAAGACTTCTCAGGTGACTGGAAATGAAAAAAAAAGCTGGAGTAGCAATACCTATATCTGACAAATTAGATCTCAAATTGAAGGGCATAACAAGAGATAAGGAAGGCCACTTCATAATACTAAAGGGAATAAGTCAACAAGAAGAAATAACTCTGGCCAAAACCAGTTTGGCTCAGTGGATAGAATGTCGGTCTTTGGACTGAAAGGTCCCAGATTTGATTCCGGTCCAGGGTATGTACCTTGGCAGCTTATCGATGTCTCTCTCTCATTGATGTTTCTAACTCTCTATCCCTCTCCCTTCCTCTCTGTAAAAAATCAATAAAATATATATTTAAAAAATGATAATAATAACTCTGGTCGCCGAAACCAGTTTGGCTCAGTGGATAGAGCATCAGCCTGCGGACTGAAAGATCCCAGGTTCGATTCCGGACAAGGGCATGTATCTTGGTTGTGGGCACATCCCCAGTAGGGGGCATGCAGAAGGCGACTGATCAATGTCTCTCTCTCATTGATGCTTCTAACTCTATCTTTCTCTCTTCCTCTCTGTAAAAAATCAATAAAATATAAAAAGAAAAATAAATAACTCTGGTAAACATATATGCAACCAATACAGGAGCATCAAAATACATTAAAAAAAAAAACTCCTGGAGGATATCAAGGGAGAGACTGACAGCAATGCAATCATAATAGGAAACTGTAATGCCCCTCTATCACCACTGGACAAATCCTCTAAAAAAATCAGCAAAGAAACATCAATCCAAAATGACTCACTAGACCAGATGGAATTAATTGACATATTCAGAACATTTCACCCCAAAGCCATAGAATATACATTCTTCACAAGTTCACATGGGTCACTTTCAAAGATAGGCCATATGTTGGGTCATAGGCAAAGTCTCTTCAAATTCAAGAAGATTCAAATCATATCAAGCATCTTCTCAGATCACATGGCATAAAACTGAAAATCAACTACAATAAAAACAATCCAAAGAAATCAAACACATGGAGACCTAACAGCATGCTATTAAACAATGCCTGGGTTACCAGAGAGATTAAGGAAGAAATATGAAACATCATGGCAACAAATGACAATGAAAACACAACAATCCAAAATCTATGGGACATAGTGAAAGCAGTATAGAGAGGGAAGTTCATAGCTCTACAAGCCTACTGCAAAAAAAACAAAAAACAATAGAAATAAATTACCTAAGCCTACAACTCAAAGAATTAGAAAGAGAGCAACAAGAAAAGCCCAGTGTAAGCAGAAGGAAGTAAATAATAAAGATCAGAATGGAGATAAATGACATAGAGACCAAAGAAATCAACAAAACCGAGAGCTGGTTCTTTAAAAGGATAAACAAGATTGATGAACGTCTAGCCAGGCTCACATAGAAGCAAAGAGAGAGGACCCAAATAAATATATTCCGAAATGAAAGAGGTGAAATAACAACAGACCCCACTAATTTATAAAAGATTGTTAAAAAAAAATACTATGAGAGAAAACAAGATGGTGGCCTAACTGAATACCTAAACTGCTGCCTCACACAACAATTTCAAAACTACAACTAAAAGACAGAATGGATATCATCCAGAACCACAGGAAAGCTGGTTGAGTGGAAATTCTACAACTAGAAGGAAAGAGAGGGGCTCACAGAGACTCAGAGGAGCTGCAAAAAGCTGAGGTACAGAGACACGCACATGGAGAGGACAGGCGGCAGAGTGCCTGGCTGGCTTCCTCTAGCAGGAGGAAGGTAGAAACTCCTGACTGCACTGAACCCCAGTTCTGGGTGATACTCATATGGGAGGAGTCTGGACTGTCAGGAAAAAGGAGAAGTGCACAGAAACTCAGGGGAGTCACTAAAGGCAGAGGTCCTTGCGCAAGTACACACAGAGAGGACTGACTGCTGATTGTACCACTGGCTTTCTGCAGTGGGAGGAAGATGAACCTCCTGACTGTGCTGCACTCCGGTTCCGATTGCACTGAACCTCAGTTTCGAGTGAGACCTAGGGGACGCAGACTCATACGGGTCCTGGGTGCATACGGAAACTCAGGGAGCTGCGAAAGGCAGAGGTGGGGAGGCACACATGCAATATGTGCAGAGAGGGCTGCAGCGATTACCAAGGGATATTGACACCCAGGGGCCTCATAGGGCAGGGCTGATGGGAAGCCAAGGCTATCTGCTCAGCCCTAAGACTCCACCCCATCCAAGCCAAGCACAGAGGCTTTTGCAATTTTGCAAGTTTTGTCTCATAAGGCTGAAGTTCTCCTGGCATAGCTGATCCCCATAACCAATTGGCCTGGAAGTCAATTCCTCCCAGTGATAGCAGCAACAATCAAAACTTAACTACAACAAGGCTGTACACAATCCACAAAGACCTGCACCAAGAGAGTCCACCTCAGATAACTGGGGAGGCAGAGTTAGTGGGCCATATAGGACACCTAGCACACAAAACTACTCTACCAATTCAGGGAAGCAGCGAAATATGAGGAGACAGAGAAACAGATCACAAATGAAAGAAATGGAGGAAAACAAATGACTGGATATAGAGTTCAAAACCATGGCTATAAGGCTTTTCAAGAATTTCCTAGAGAACATGAATAAATTTAGTGAAACCCAAGAGGAGATGAAAAAGGACCAACTAGAAATAAACATACACTGACTGAAATAAAAAATATTATACCGAGACCTAACAACAGACTAGAGGAATGCAAGAATCAAATCAAGGATATGAAATACAAAGAAGCAGAAAACACTGAACTGGAAAAGAAAAAAGAAAAAAGAATCCAAAAATGTGCAGATAGTGTAAGGAGGCTCTGGGACAACTTCAAGCGTACCAACATCAGAATTATGGGGGTGCCAGAAGAAGAGAGAGAGAAAGATATTAAAAACCTATTTGAAGAAATAATGACTGAAAACTTCCTCCACCTGGTGAAAGAAATAGATTTACAAGTCCACCAAGCACACAGAACCCCAAACAAAAGGAATCCAAAGAGGACCACACCAGGACACATCATAATTAAAATGCCAAGAGCAAAAGACCAAGAGAGAATATTAAAAGCAGCAAGAGAAAAACAGTTAACTGCTTTAAGGCAGCACCCATACAACTGTCAGCTGATTTTTCAACAGAAACTATGCAGGCCAGATGGGAGTGGCAAGAAATATTCAACATGTTGAATAGCAAGAACCTACAACCAAGATTACTCTATGCAGCAAAGCTATCATTCAGAATTGAAGGGCAGATAAAGAGCTTCACAGATAAAGAAAATGCTAAAGGAGTTCATCAACACCAATCCTGAATTATATGAAATGCTGAAAGGTACTCTTTAAGAAGAGGAAGAAGAAGAAAAAGGTAAAGATAAAAATTATGAACAACAAATACGTATCTATCAACAAATGAATCTAAAAATCAAGTGAACTAAAAATCTGATAAAAAGAATAAACTGGTGAATATAATAGAATCAGGGGCATAGAAAGGGAGTGGACTGACAATTCTCAGGGAGAAAGGGGTAAGGGAGGTGCGGGAAGAGACTGGACAAAAATCGTACACCTATGGATGAGGACAATGGAGGGGAGGTAAGGGCAGAGGATGGGGTGGGAATCGGGTGGAGGGGAGCTATGGGGGGAAAAGAGGAACACTTGTAATAATCTGAACAATAAAGATTTATTAAATTTAAATATATATATGGCACGGCTGAGAACACTGACCTCTATGCAAGCAGCAGGAAAAGTCAAGAACTAAAGTAACTTTTATTCAGATTTATTATAGTACCAGGTACCTGTGGAGAAAAACTGGTAAAAACTGGTTAAAATTCAGCTTAAGATACAGATTCCAGGATCATTTGTCCTCTTTTGTATAACTGGGCAACCATCCCTGCTCCTCCCTAGGTAAAGACCGGGAGTGTCTTTTTCTAAGAGAGTTGTCTTTATTCTGGAGCGGATAGAACAGGATCTCTGAGCTGAGTGTGTAACACATTTGAGGCTAAGGTTTACTGAAAACAGGGAAATTTGGTGAACAAATCATTTCCCTCACTTGGCTTCCAGAACACTGGCACCCAGGCCTTCACTTGCCAGTAAGAGAGGAGTATAGTCTTTTCCAAGAATCTGAACATTCCAAGAGAAAGATCTAAAAAAACTGGTAACAGTGATTCCTCAAATAATTGGCCCAGCCAATCACTCTACAGTGAAGCCTATAATTAACAAGTCCCATCTAGTGAGTTCAGATATTCCAATCAGCCTTTCTATCTCTTTCTCAATCTGGGCAGAAAACAAGGAGTTAGGAATATTTGGGGGAAAAAAATCTACAATAAAACCAAAACAAGGAAACAAAATAGATACTTGGAGGGAAAACACAATGTAAGAGGCAGAAACCTTCTCTCCCCTCCCCACAAAAAAACAGTCTCAGAAAATGATAATATAACAAAACCACATTAAATAATAAGAGGTTGTTTAAAAGAACACCTCAAATATTTTTAAAGAGAAGCTCTTAGGAATTAAAAATATGGTATCTGCAACTTAAAATTTAATAGAAGAGTTGAAATATAAAATTTGTGAAATATCTGAGAAAGTAGACGGGGGGAAAGTAGGTGAACTCTTATTCAACATAGTACTAGAAGTTCTAGCCACAGCAATAAGGCAAGAAATAAAAGGCATCCAAAATGGTAAGGAAGAAGTAAAACTGTGATTATTTGCAGATGACATAACACTGTATACAGAAAACACTAAAGATTACACCAAAAAAATACTAAACCAATAAATGAATTCAGGAAATAGTAGGATTCAAAATAAATATCCAAAACTTGATTGAATTTTTGTAATGATCTATCAGAAACTAAAAAATAACCCATTTATAATTGCATCAAATAAAGAAATAATAATAAGGTATCTAAGTGTAAATTTAATTAAGGAGGTAAAAGGCCTATACTTGGAAATTATAGTACACTGAAAAAAGAAACTGAGGAAGATACAAATAAATGAAGCATATTCCATGGTCATGGATAGGAAGACTTAACATCATTAAAATGTCCATACTACCCAAAGCAATCTACAAATTCAATGCAATTTCTATTAAAATACCAATGGGTTAGCTCACAGAACTAGAAAAAAATATTCCAAAAATGTATAGGGAATCACAGAAAACACTGAATAGTCTGATCAATCTTGAGAAAGAGGAACAAAGTTGGAATTATCACCCTACCTGACATCAAACTATACTACAAGGCTATAGGTAGTAATCAAAACAACATGGTACTGGCATAAAAACATGCATATAGATGAATGAAACAAAATAGAGAACCCAAAAATAAACCCACAACTTTATGGTCAATTAATAGTTGACAAAGGAGGCAAGAACATACCATTGAGTGAAGGAAGACTATTAAATAAATGGTATTAGTAAAATTGGATAGGTACATGCAAAAAAAAAAAATGAAACTAGACCACTTCCTTACACCAGACAGAAATAAACTCAAAATGGATTAAACTTAAATGTAAGTCATGAAACCATAAAAACCCTAGAAGGAAACAGCCAGTAAAAGATCAGACATTTCTCTAAGCAATATTTTTTTTTATATACCTCGTTGGACAAGGAAAACAAAAGAAAAATTAAACAAATGGAACTCCATCAAACTAAAAAGCTTTTGCACAGAAAGTCATCAACAAAATGAAAGACAACTCACTGAATGGGAAGACACATTTGACAATTATACTTGTGATAAGGGGTTAATATCCAAATTTTATAAAGTATTCAACTCACCAAAAAACAAACAATCCAATTAAAAAACGGGCAAGCCTTGGCTGGTGTGGCTCTGTTGGTAGAGAGTTGTCCTATGCATCAAGAGGTCACCAGTTTGATTCCCAATCATGGCACATGCCAGGGTTACAGGCGAGGTCCCCAGTAGGGGGCATGCAGGAGACAGCTGTTGTATTTTTCTCTCTCACCCTTCCTCTTCTCTCTCTCTAAAAATCAACAAAAACATTTTTTTAAATAGGCAAAGGATATGAATAAAAACGTCTCCAAAAAGGAAATACAGATGGCCAATAGACATTTGAAAAGATGCTCAATGACACTAATCATCAGAGAAATGCAAATTAAAACCATAATGAGCCTGGCCCACACTGCTCAGTGGTTAACAGTCGACTTATGAACCAGGAGGTCACAGTTCAATTCCTGATCATGGCACATGCCTGGGTTGTGGGCTCGATCTCCAGTAGGGGGGTGCAGGAGGCAGCCAACCAATGATTCCCTCTCATCATTGATATTTCTATCTCTATATCCCTCTCCCTTCCTCTCTGAAATCAATAAAAAATATTTTTTAAAAAAACATAATAAGGTACCACCTCACACCTGTCAGAATGGCCATCATTAATAAATCCACAAATGACAAGTATTGGTGAGGATGTGGAGAAAAAGGAACCCTCATGAACTGTCAATGCAGATTGGTGCAGCCTCTGGAAAACATGGAGTGTCCTCAAAAAATTAAAAATGGAACTGCCTTATGATCCAGTGGTTCCACTTCTGGTAATATTTCTGAACAAACCCGAAACCTCTAGTATTCAAATAATAGGAATTCTAAAAGGAGAATAAATGGAGGGCAGAAAAATTTCAATAAAGGATTTAAGAAAAATTCCCAGAACTAAAGTACATAGGTTTTAATATTAAAAGATGCTCCTAGTATCTGGCTCATCACCATAAAACTTCAGAATACTGAGCATAAAGTTTCTAGGAGAGGGGAGAAACTAAATTCAAAATATTAAGAAATAAAGTGGTTTTACAGATATCTCTCGTAGCAATATGTTTATGGATAAGGCAATCTCCTAAGGCAAAGGAAACTATGGAGAAAATAAACAAATGAAACATCAAAATAAAAAGCTTCTGTACAGCAAAAGAAACCATCAACAACACGAAAAGGGAGCCCACTATATGAGAGAATATATTTGGCAATGATATATCTGATAAAGGGTTAATATCCGAAATATTTAAGGAATTCATATAACTTAACAGAAGGAGGACAAACAATCCAATTAAAAAGTGGGCAAAGGATTTAAACAGACACTTCTCAAAAGTGGACATACAGATGGCCAAGAGACATATGAAAAAAATGCTCAAAATCACTGATCTCAGAGATATAAATTAAAATGACAACAAGTTATCACCTCACACCTGTCAGAATGGCTATCATTAACAAATCAACAAATGACAAGTGCTGGCAAGAATGTGGAGAAAAGGAAACCCTAGTACATACACTGCTGGTGGGAATGCAGACAAGTGCCATCATTATAAAAAACAGTATGGAGTTTCCTCAAAAAATTAAATATGTAACTGCCAATTGACCCAGTGATCCCACTCTAGAAATATATCCTAAGAAACCTGAAATACAAATCAGAAAGAATGTATGTACCCCTATGTTCATAGCAGCACATGAGTGGATAAAAAAAACTAGTGGTACATTTATACCATGAAATTCTATGCAGCAGTAAAAAAGAAGAATCTTTTACCCTTTGAGACAGCATGGAGGTACCTGGAGAGTATCATACTAAGTGAAATAAGTCAGTCAGAGAAAGAAAAGTATAACATGATCTCACTCATATGTGGAATCTAAGTAACAAAATAAACTGATGAACAGAGTGAATCCAAAGACATGGAATCATGGAATAGAGTTCGGAGTTCGGAATCTTGGAAGGAAGGGGAGAGGATGGGTGGGTGGGAGGTAATTAACTAAGGACCATATATGTGTGTGTGTGTGTATATATATATATATGTGTGTGTGTGTGTGTGTGTGTGTATGTGTGTGTATATATATATATATGCATGGCCATGGACACAGACAATGGAGCAGGAGTGAGTTGGAGGGGATCAATGGGGGGAAAGGGGAGACATATGTAATACTCTCAACAATAAATAATTACAGTATTTTTTAAAAAGAAAGAAATAGAGGGATTTTACAGTTTTCAAAGGTAATTTTAGAAGCTAGAAGGCAACAGAATAATTATCTCTAACCTAGGTTCTCTATCTGAATACTCAAGGGCAAGGGCAAAATAAAAACTTTTCAGACAAGCCAAGTCTTGAAAAAAAACTTTACTTTTTATGTACTTTTTTTTTTTTTGAGCTACTGAAGAACATACTCCTCCAACGCTAGAGATAATTCCCGTGATGAAGAACAATATGGGGTACAGTCAATACAGGACCCAAAAGGAGAGGCAAAGACCAAGGATGAATGACAGTAAAGACAGAGCTCAGGATGAAGGGAGGTGCACCCAGCGAGGGGACGAGTCCAGATGAGAGTGGGACATGAGGCTCTAGGAGAAACCTTCTCAGATGCTGATGACTCCTCCCAGGATTTTTGTTGAGAAAGATTTAAACTAGTGAGGAAGCACTTGAGAGCAAAAAGCAAACCAAGCAAGGCAGTTATTAAACCAAGAAAGGGATAGGGAAGGGGGGAGGAGAATGTGTACAGGAAAGAAAAAAAGTAATTGTTAATTACATAGTTTCCATCAAGAATAGTACTTACATTGTCATGAAAAGAAAACTGGCTCCTCTAACTCACCGGCTTTGGACACCACACGTGCAGGCCGCGGTTTTTCTCACACCAAACAATTCTTCAGACACCAACGGGATGCCCCACTGCTCAATCCCAACACCAACTACTCAAACTTAGCGCAGACGGCACCTTGGGGGCTCACCCCCACCGGACCGCCCCGCTCCCAGCACCAGCCGCGAGCCCTCTCCTGTCCCCTGCACTTAGTCCTCCTCACCCCATGCCCACAGGGGCTCCCACACTCCCTCCTCGGGTTCAGTAAGCTCACACAATTTGGAGAAGCGCTGCTACTCACGTCTCTTCGGAAGGGAAAGGCGCTAGGCCCCAGCAGCTAGGGACGGTCAGGGGGCGTCCGCCCGGGAGAGTCTGTCTCTTGACATTGGGGTCCCCACGCTCTGGGATCTGGGCGTGCTCAGCAACCCAGCAGCTCTCCGAAGCCCTCCGTGTGGGGATTTTATGGAGGCTCCATTACCTAGGTATGACTGGTTCAGTCACTGGCCACGGGTAACCTCAGTCCCCAGGCCGCTGCCCAAGCTTCACGCCTCCGTCCTCCAGGCAACTCGAGGCCCCAGCAGCCTGGCATCTTCGCAGCAAAGAAAAAGACGCTCCTGCCCTCCGAGGACTCCCAGGACTTCAAGTTCTTGTGTCAGGAACTGGAACCCTGAACAACTCGGGTTTGAACTGCTCGGTCCCCGTGGACACAGTTTGGTTTTGTGGTTGTTTTTTTCTCCAATAAATGCTGTCTGCTCTTCGTATCCGCGGGGTTTCCCATCCGGGGACCCAACCAACAGCCAGTAAAACACAGTATTTTCGCATTCGCGACAGCAGATTCCCAATCGCGATTTCCCAACTGCGGACTCCCAACCGCAGATGGAAAACAGTGTATTCGCATTCGCAACAGCAGATTCCCAACCGCAAATTACCCCCACCAACACCGAATTTTCAATCCCGTGCTTGGTTGAGTCATCGAATGCTAAGGGCTGGCTATAGTTACATTTCGGGGGGAGTCAAAAGTTATATGGGAATTTTCAACTATTGTGGGATCACCCCCGCCAAAACCTGTGATGTTTAACCTTGAACTGTAAAAGAATAAAAGATGTTCCTTTCACAAAGAAATTACCGGGGTTTTTAGGAGTTCTGAGTTAGGAACTAAAGGCAGAGACCAAATATAGATATAGATATAGATATAGATATAGATATAGATATAGATATAGATATAGATATAGATATAGA
>JAAGEH010000307.1:44398002-44470309 GCA_011751065.1 Lasiurus cinereus
ATCACAGACATGATATTTTAAACTGTGAATATTGATTTAGCCATCACAATAAAACTATACTGAAAAGTGAGACAGAAAGAGGCTGCCATGGGAATGGGGTGAGGAAGACTCAAGTGTGCCCAAAACTGAAATATAAAAAATAAAAGCACACAGTCTAGCCCGTGTGGCTCAGTGGTTGAGACTCGGCCCATGCACCAACAGGTCCCCAGTTCAGTTCCGGATCAGGACACATGCTGGGGTTCCAGCCTTGATCCCCAGTGAGGAGCGTGCAGGAGGCAGCCAACTGATGTTGATGTTTCTGTCTCATCGATGCATCTCTCTCTCTCTCTCTTTCTCTCTCTCTCTCTCTATCTATCTCTATCTCTATCTATCTCTTTTTTCCCTCTGCTTTCCTTTCTCTCTCTCCCTCTCTCTATAATCAATAAGAACATTTTTTAATGTAAAAACACAAGCATACAATTTAGATACAAAGACATGTACACATATATACATAAACACATTAGCTAAAGGAAATAAAAATAGTATTGGGAAAGAAGGGTAGGAAAAAGGATGAAAGCAAGAACCAGTGTTTTTCCAAAACAAACAAGTATAAACTGGCTCTTTAAACTAGATGCATATTTCCTGCCAAATGCACCGCCCCGCTGGTTTATTTTGGTAATTTTGCTAGGTGGAAAGCAGACAAAGGGCTTTTCCCACATAGTACCACCCAGCCTCTTTCCCTCCATCTCCACCTTAGTAGTGATGGACCTAGGCTTGTAAAGGGTGTCTTTGTTACTTCAAGCAACTTGGCTAGTGACTTAGCTTTGTCTTTTCAGGTCCAGCGGGGCTGGCCAGTGGAAATGGATTCTTTAGCCTCCTAAAACTAGCCTAGGGCCTCTAAATTCAATTATCAATTTACAAAAAATAGGGAGGATGGAGGAGAGTTGAAGGATGTCACAGGATGCAGGCAGCAGGATCGAGGCTGTAAGAAACCACAGGACAAACAGGAAAAGGGAAACCCATAGATGAAAAATGACTTTAAAAAGAGACATTAAAAACCCCCACCAAACACTAAATGCATATATATAGCTGAAACCAGTTTGGCTCAGTGGATAGAGCGCCAGCCTGCGGACCGAAAGGTTCCAGGTTCGATTCTGGTCAAGGGCATGTACCTTGGTTGCAGGCACATCCCCAGTCCGGGGTGTGCAAGAGGCAGCTGACCGATGTCTCACTCTTGTCGATCTTTCTAACTCTCTATCCTTCTCCCTTTCTCTTTGTAAAAAATCAATAAAATATATTTTTTTAAATAAAATAAATGTATATATAACTTTGATGAAATCTTAAGACAGAAATGATAAAAAGCCAACAAGGAGAGGGCTACAAACAAAAACAGCCAAATTATTCTTCCTTGGTTTTTTTTTATATAGCAGTGCCTCCTAAAGCATGGATTCATTTTCCTCTTACAATTAACTCTTGGACTGCTGTCCTCTATAAACAGAATTATAATGATCTAATATTACTCATAATTTTATTAAAGTCTTCCAAGCATGTGCTTTTCATAACTATTTGAAGGAAGAAAGGGTAGAAGGCTGTATATGAGTCATGTTTCTACAATGGCTTAATCAACCCCCACCCTCCAAAAAAACTCATAATCTAAGATTTCAATTTTTTAAATGACTGCATGTGCAGGAAAGAGGGAAACAGATTTTCAGTGTGGCTGCACAGCAGTTTCCAAACTGCACAAATCTAAGAATTGTAGAATGCCTTTAGGGACACTACACACTGGATTCCTAGGGGGGTAGGTTATTTGGATTAGTTAATATCTCCCCATCAGGCCATGTTAATAAAAGAGAAGGAAAAAGTAACTTTTTTAATCACAAAGTATTAAGGAGGGAGTTCTCAAATTGAAGCAACATTCATTGAAAACCTAATCTGTGGTTGTCATCATGCTCAGCATGCTTGCATACATCATTTTCACATTTATCTGATTTAAGGATATCATATGTGCTTCAGAGTTTGCTCTTTATTATTAGACTAGAGGCCTGATGCATGAAGATTCATGCAAGAATGGGCTTTCCTTCCCCTGACTGCTGGCACTGCCTTAGCTCTGGCCAGAGCAGCCTTTTTGCTCCAACCCAGAGCTGCCTTTCCACCTTCCTAAGCTGCCCAGAGGCCCAGAGGTGCTGGGGCAGTGTGGAATGCCTTCATTGTCACCATGGCAACAACACAAGCATCCCACCCGCCCCTGCCCCCTGCATATGCAAATTATACTCCCTCCTGATTGGATGGTGGGCATTGTGAAGGTACGGTCAATTTGCATCTTACTCTCTTATTAGTGTAGATACACTGTCTATGCCTCTGATGTTTGTTTGTTTTGTCTTTTTTCCCTATCCAGAAAATATAGTGAATTTTTTAATTCTTTTTTTAAATTTACTTTTTATTGTTTAAAGTATTAGATATAGCTCCTTTTTTTTACCCCATTGACCTTCCCCCAGCCTCTCCTATCTCCTGTTGCATGTTCTCATCCCAACCTCCCAGTGTCTTGTATCCATTGCATAAAAGTCTTTTGGTTGATTTCTTGCCCCAACCCTCCTCAGTACTCCCCAGCCTTCCTGCTGTAATTTGACAATCTGTTTGATATTTTAGTGGAAAATATAGTGAAATTGCTAGAGCTTGCCTTTGGCCTGAAAGGGAGATCAGACACACATAGCTTCAATGTTTCCTATCACCTGGTGGGGCCAAAAGAAACCAGCTTTCCAGTGACTACATTTCAAATTTCTGAACCAGGGATGCTGCTCTGAGTAACAAGTGCTTTCTCATCCCTTGTTTCTTCTCTTTCCCATAATATTTATTTACCACCAGCTGGCAATGAGTAACTACACCTAAGCATGCAAACATTAGAGAGAATAAGAAAATATCACAATGTTCCAAAGGGAGTCACAAAAGCAAAATGCTCATCTTAACATTCTACACGTTTAAATTAACTTCAAGCTAATTTGCTTTCAAGGACATATAATTAAGTTCAGAAGACTTGGCCTTGAATTTTATTTGTCACTCTCTCAACATATAACCTGAGATTAAGTCTCTCCCTCTTTCTCACCCACCATGTGTACAATCGTCATCATAAATACTTGACAAGTTTGTGAATTAATATCAATATCACCCAAGGTATTTAAATCAATAACAAAATACAGCTAAATCTGTCTGATTTGGTGCTGTAGCACTCTAGTCTACATGTAGGGACAAGTACCTCTCTGCCTTTTGATGTCATCTACCTCAGTGTGCCCAAGCTATTTATATATTAAAATATGTATTAATTATAAATTGCTTTTTCTATGTCTTCATATTATAGTTAGGACATTATGTTGATTTTTAATTAGATTTTAAGTAAGTTATTTTATTTAAGAATTTTATTTCAGAATAGTATGGGGGGATATTCTCTAATATTTTTATAAAAGGGGGCCATTGGTCCAGAGTATTTGTAATTAAATAAAATGTGATACATTACACTATGAAGTACTCTGCAACAGTTTGGGGGATTAGCTAAGTCTAATATACTGTTATAGAATAATATTTAAGATACATAGTTAAGTGAAGAAAGCTGTTTCAGGGAAATTTATACAGTAAATATAGCTGATATCAATTATCTAAACATATATGCACAAAACCACATTATATATGATATACCTATAGAGAAAATGCATGGAGGAAATGTCTGAAAGTTTACAAAATAAGCTGATAATAAGGGGATGGAATCAGAAATGGTAGTCAAGGTGGCTTTCTACTTTTTTGTAATACTTGAATGTGTATGACAGAATGTATACAGATATTCATTACATAACTCAAAATTTTAAAAATAAACATTTGGAAAAGAATTGCTGAGGGGGAGAAAAAAAGCTATGCCCAAGTTTTCACAGTTGTCACTCCTGTGTTGGTGGCCTGAACTTCAGGGCAGCCATGCTTGGATTCCTGCATCCTTCTGCATAGGGGACAGAAAAAGAATGCACTTCAACTTGGATCCCAACCCAGTTCAGGTGGGATCCTCCATTGTGGGGGCACCAATAGGAAGTGGGAACTGCAACCCAAAGATTTGCCACTCAAAGAAACAGCCTTGCATTGTCACCTGAGCCATACAAAAGGCGCCAAACCTTCACTCAGCTTTTGGGCTTTACATACAGAAAAGTAAGGCCAATTTCATGTAGCCAACAAGATAGGACTGAGCCAAACTGAGCTCCTTCCCTCAGGTCCAGACCAAGACTCTATGAAGCATTCAGAGACCCCAGATACATAACAGAAAGGGGGAAGGGGCAGCAGAAGAGAGTTAGGAAGAACTCCTGGGCCTTTTGCCATCACCATGGAGTGGAGGGCTGAGAACACTCTGAAGAAGTGGGCATCTTACCCCACAGTCCCATGTGGCTAAATCATAGCCATCTCAGAGGTTATGGTCAGCAGAAGTGCCCCTTCCTGGGTCTCACGAGCACAATTATACAGCCCAACTTGGAGAAATATGTTCTAAACCTAAAAGATATGTTTGTGTGCAGAACTCAGAGCTATTTCCTAGGTCCAACAGCCTGGGGGACAAATAACACCTCACAGCCTGGTCTGTGATTTCCACGCTCGCTCAGCACGCCCCCACACAGTTGTGCAGGTTTCTGCTCCCACAGCTGTCGGGCTCCTGCTGTTGCTGTCTGTCCTGGCTGCTGCCCATGTCCTGCAGTCACACCCACACCCCACAGCTCCCAGACTGAGAGAGTTGGTCCCACCTCGGAGGAACATGCTCTTGCCATCAACCTTATAGAAAGGCAAGCCTGTAAGTGATCACACCAGTCTTTTTTCCCTCAGGAGACACACTTGAGCAGGTAGCTCAGGACACCTGAGAAAGCTTCCTTGATGAAAGATCAGTGTCCCATGGTGGCTCACACAACTCACTCTCCCCAAACACAGAAGCAAGTTCCCTGCCATCCAGGCATCCAGTCAGGTGACATTTCTTCCTACTTCTTTATGTTCTTATACAGTGTTCCCAGAGTCTCCAGAACCTGGCCATCACTAAGAAGCTTTTCATATAAATACAAAAAGACAAGCATTAAATGTAGTGCAAGAGTGAGTTCTGATGTTTCACCTGGTGGATTTGAAGGTCACCTTTATCATCACGAGCTGGATAAACTTGAGCTGTAAATGAGCATACCCACAGGGTTGCCATAAAAATGAAATAGATGTACCCGATGGGTTTCACACAGGGTCTGCAGACAAAGCTCCACTTACAACTTTCCTACGTATAGATGTACTATTTAAAGGCCTGTATTCTGACTTATATTCTGCCTCATTTCTTTAGGATTGCCTTCTTATAAACTTCTGTAGAGAACGAAAATTCTTTTTTTTTTTTAAACCAGAGTTCAGCATGAATACTTTTATATAACCAGGGAAAATAAGCTGCAAATTTTAGAGATTAATCCATTGAGAAGATAATAGGAAATCTTAAAAAGGAGATTTATAAAATCACATACTTATCCCATTCATATTAAAACTGCCATGATTGAAGTTTTTATTTTGTGTACGAAAAGCTAGCATTGTTTCTCAGGTATGGTAGATGTCTTGAATGACTCATTCAAGGAATTTCTTTTGATCCTGCTTGATGAAGCCTATATCCTTCACATACAGATGAAAACACTGGTGGCACATACTGAGACCACGTTTCCAGATCAGACCCCACTGGACTGAGCAGACACAGCCAAAAGGAGAAGCCTGGCTGAATTTTCTCTGTTGGATCCCATAGAGATGCTGGTGACTCAGATTGCTCTCTCAAATGCAATGAGGCAACAGGAAAAAGGCAAAAAAGGAAATTCTAACTTTATGCTGGATTAATTTTGACTTTATTTCTGGGAATTTCAAGTAAGTAGTACTCCTAGAATCATAGATCTTAATACTGGCAGGGCCTTTAGAAGATCATGTGATCCTGCCTAGCTTCAGGTGACATCTTATCCCCATTCAAAGCCAGGAGAGGTCAAAAGACTTTCCTTTGAGCCCCATCCTTTACTCACAGCTAGTAAAGGATGGGGACTCAAAGGAAATTAGGATTTATCCAATAAAATTAGACATTTGTTCACTTCCATTGTTTGTGGTTTTTGGTGTCAAACTCTCCACCCCCTAAAGGCCAATAGAGTTTCTGGACAATGACGATGCTGTAGCCATGGGCCAGTTATAATGAATTCTTTCTCAAGTCTTATCAATAAAAAGAAAGAGGACAATAATGATAATGACAAGATCAATGCCCTTCTGCTGTTATCCTATCAGTTTTCTTTCCAGTTCTGTGAATTGCAAAATGACAAGCTGCAACAGTGATAAAGGAAGAGAGAACAAAGTCAAATCCTCATCGGGGAAATTAAAGACAAGTCGAGAACTGAGTAAATTTGAGTACCTCTTCTGGACAAATACACTTTGAGCAACAGGCCAGAGCCATGGGAAGAACAGTTGAAGACTCCTCGTGAGGGAGACCACTGGTGAGCAAAGGATCAGTAGGCAGAGACTTCTCTTTTCAATCCAGCTGGACTGTTGGGAGATATAAAGCACATCCTACGTATGAAGCAGGAGCATATGGCAGAACACGGGGCTTAGAAGAGCAGACAGCAGGAATAGAACACATTAAACAGAAAACAAGAAAAAGAAACGTATCAGTGGAGTTAAAATCTGCATTCGTTTCATTCTCCTACCAGGAGCCAAGCAGCGGAGCAAAACAAAAAGACTGACCTGGTCATGAGTCCTTGGCCTACAATCCTTCCAGGAAGACCAAGACTCTAACTCCACAAGGATCACTTAATGACTGAGTTTCTACAGAAGGTCTATGGGGAGAAAAGAAGGAGGCTATATCCCATGTCATACCTCACTGCAAATCTTCATAAATGGCCTCTTATAAACTGACTATTTTTAACCCATGTTTTGCCCCCAAAGGCATCTGCCATATATATATACACACATGTATGTGTATATACATGTATATGTATATGTATATATATATATGTATATATGTATATATATGTATATATATGTATATGTATATGTACTAGAGGCCCAGTGCACTCGGGGCGTGGGTGGGGTTCGGGGTGGGGGGGGGCTTCAGCCAGGCCTGTGCCCCTGTGCCCTATCACAATCCCTGAGACCTGGGCCTCAGAAGTGGAAGAGGCTCCCACCATCACCACTGTGTTCCCTAGCAGTTGAGCCTGGCTTCTGGCTGAAGGGAGCTCCCCCTATGGAGGCACACTGACCACCAGGGGGCAGCTCCTGCATTTAGCATCTACTCTCTGGTGGTCAGTGTGTGTCATAGCAACTGATTATTCACTGGTCGATTTGCATATTAGCCTTTTATTATATAGGAGAAGGGAGAGGGAGAGAGAGAAACATCAATGATGAGAGAGAATCATTGACTAGCCACTGGAGATCAAACCCACAACCCAAATATGTGCCCTGACAATGACCCCCTGGTTAATAGGACTATGCTCAACACTGATCCATACCAGTTGGGTGCACCTACTTTATCTTGACACACTATCCTGCCCTCTCTCAAATTACTAGCTTCCAGACATCTCTGGATCCGTGCCTCTCGCTTGCCACAACCGACCTCATCAATCTTTCCAGCACACTCCACTGAACCAAAAAAATCCCGATTAATTATTTCATTCAAACTACAATTATGCACCCTATTCCAGTGTGTGGGTTAAGCAATTCTGTGACACTAGCTGGATGTCCTATAACGCAATTCTGATGTTATCTACCCAGAGTTAGCATCAGATCCCACCGGTTATGACTCCCCTCTTCCACTTGAGATGCCAGTTGCAAGTCCAGATTGTCACCTGTGCTTCTGGCCAACTAGCTACAAATCAGAGGTTCCCCCAAAACGCCCTCCCTGGGGTTCAATCAATTAGCTAGAGCAGCTCCCAGAACTCAGGAAAAGTTTACTTATTAGATTACCAGTTTATTATTAAGAATATAATGCAGAAACAGCCAGATGAAGAGATGCAAAGGGGCTTGGTATAGAGAAAGGGCTCATAGCTTCCAGGCTCTCCAGGGGAGCCATGCTCCCATATCTCCATGTATTTGAAAGGAAATGAACTCCCCTCCATCTTGTCCTATAGGGCTGGGCCCCCTGCCTAAACCTCCTCCCTTTTCTGAGAAGGGCCACAGGTGTGCCAGCAATGTCCTAGCTTCCCCAACCACCACCCGAATGGACCAATGAAGCTCCAGGAACACAGCGAGGGTCCTAATAAGGCTAAACCACAGAAAGACCCTAATTCAAGTGACCAATCTCTATAACCCTCCCACTTATCCTACCCCATATAACTCATTGTTCCCACCTGGCTCGGTCTCTCGTCTCACTGCTGCGCCAGAAAGAAGCTGAGAGCCAAACCCGGGTTTGAATAAAGACTCTTGGCTTTTGCATCGGAAAAGGCTCCTTAGTGGTTGATTATTGGGGACCCCGAACTCTGGGCATAACAGTATTCACCACCCTGAATGTTCTCTGAGCCTTCTCTTTCTGGGTTTTGCCAGAGGTTCATCAGGTAGTCATATTTAGTTAAACCAACCCCTCATCTCTCCCCTCCCCAAAGGTCAGGGGATGGGACTGAAAGTTCGAACCCTGGCAACCAGCCCCCATCCCTAGGAATCTCCAAAAGTCAACTCATTAGCACAACAAAAAATACTAACTAGTCACTCTCATCACAGGAAATTCCAATGGTCTTAGAAGCTCAATGCCAGCAAAGGGTACTAAGACCAAATATATATTCTTGTAAATCACAATCTCACGCTGATTTGTCACTTTTATCTCTAAGGCATTTCCCAGGGGGCAGTCATTCATTCCAACACACTTATTTTCACATTGAAAAATGTGTGTTTGTTTTTAATCACAAATATGACTCTACTCATCTATTCCTTTCACCCACTGACGGAGTTTGAGCCCTTATTATTTCTTACCTGGCTCTGGGGGAGGTGTCAACAACTAGAAAAGGCCTCAGCCCCCTATTTTTAATAACCCAATAAAAGACAGTAAGACCTAGAAAATATATGAGAAAACTGTTAACCCCGTAGTACTCAGCCAATGAGGAACCCAGAGGAGGGACTCTCACACCTAAATAGCATGTGCTTATTACTCCATGTGTGCTTGTACAACTGGACACCTGCAAAGATGTATTAAAAGTCTTGTATGTTCTCTGTGGACCAAAGGGGCCACATGCTGACCTGACAAGCTCAGGGGAGGCCTGCATGGCAGTCTTACAAACTCAGAGACCTAAAGAAACCACAAAGGATGGTCTGAAATTAAACTTTAACTAAAAGCTGTTAATGGTGGGCAGTTAGGTTCTAGGCCCGTATCTTCACTGACAAGGCAAACCTTTACCTTAACTGAGCCTATCTGTCTTTTTGCATCTCTAACATATCCTTGAAATGTCTGGGTAACTTGTAACTTCCCTTTTCCTGGATCCCCTGAGGCACAACTAAATGTGGTGGGTGCCAGGACAGATACCACAAATTCCTTCATTATTATGTTAATTGTTCCTGCACTGACCTATGTATCCATCATTTTACTTTTTATCCACTCCCAAGAGTTTCCCCCCCCTCACTCCCCCCTCCCCAACCCCATTTTGCTTTATCCCACCTCCTTAATCTATCACCAATGAATTTTCAGGTAACCCACCTATGTCCCTCCTTTGATTGCAATGTATAAACACAAATGTAACAAGCCATTCTCAGGAGCATTATCTCAATTTGTTGAGCTTCTGCTTCCTAGCATATGTCGACAGTTTGGCTCAAATAAACTCACAAAAATTCTTGATAGGTTTCAATGTTTTTACGTTAATATCTCTATACTTCTGTCTCCATGTCTGTTACTTGAATTCGGACAGGTGAGTATTTCTCATTTCTCATACTTTCCACTAACCTTGGTGCCTCAAGTGTCTTAATTTTGGTCTAAGAAAGAGCACTTTCCAATAATCATTTTAAAAGAAAGAAGAGAGGGAGGCTTGAGAGCAAGGAATAAAGAAAAAGAAACAATGCCGCCACTTTCTTAGTCGGTGCTCTGCTCAGATGACAAGACAACTTCGGCAGAAGGTAGTGGAAACATCTCTCTCTAGCTCTTACCTAAGTTACATTACAAATAATCTCCCCCCTTTCCTCTCAGTCAGAGCTTCCCACATGATTGGTTTCTGCTCTTTAGTGTGTGTCTGATTCTGAAGACTGAAAGTAAGAGAAACTCTTCATCATACCGTTGCAAGCCCCTCTCCCCGTTTCCTTTCCCACCTGGACCTTCCCTTCTTTCCAGTTGAGACACCATTACTGGGACGCATGGCTAAGAAAGCTTCTTTCTAGCCTAAAGCCTCCCTATATTCATAACAATGAGAATATATGATAATGGCTGCCACTTTCATATCATGTGGATAAATAATCTCATGGTATTCTAAGATTTTATAAACAGTAATTATACCTGTTGGAAAGCACACCAGGAATTTTGAAGTTACAACGTGCAATTACCTACTTTCCTCACTAGGTGGCGCCAAGATTTATGACCCAGGGCCTGGATCCCTTCCAAACTCAAGGACATATTTGGAGAAATATACATTAATTTCTCAAAAGAGGTTGTTGGTATTTTCAAATGTGTATGTGTTTGTGTGTTTGCATTTATAACAACTTTCTAACTAGAACTTGTTAGGGGAAATTACAGATGGCCCTAATAGAATCCTTTCATAAAAACACTTCTAAGCAAAATATAAAAGGAATCAAATGTATGCCCAATTAAGAGAGTTCATACTTATCAAATACTTCTTTCATAAGACAACAATGTAATATTACCTCCAGACCATGGGACCAGTAACTTAAAACTGTAAGTGTGAGTTAGGCCAATCTACATCCCAGTCCTCTCTAGAGATTAGTTTCCCAGAACTCCCAGCCTAGACTAGCAATAAAATTGTACATTTTCCAAATAAACCAAGTTAGTCTAATCCAGAAGACAAAGCCCTCTCCTCTCTCATACTAGCCCAACTGAAATTGACTTTAAGAAATGGCTAGTTTTCCAGTTTTTCTCTTCCTTCGGTCTAACCAGTAAACATTTTGACAAGGACCAAGCTAATGCTCTTCTCCCAGAGGACCTGGTGTTTAACACTTGTCTCAACTTGTTCTCATTAAATTTCTGACGTGCCCAGTTTACTGAGCCACATGTGTTCTCATCCTTTCTCTGCCTCCTTTCTACCTGCCCAAGTTTTAAGGCAGCGTTTTAATTTCTCAGGTGAGCCACATTCACTTCTCAGGCAGTCAAGAAAACAAGTTAAGGTAGAAACACAATGTTTGGACACAAGACCCTGGGGGGGTGGGATGAAGTTATGCAACAGGGGATAGGAAGGGATGGGGGAAGGTCAATGGGGGGAAAAAAGAGATATATGTACTACTATACATAATATTTTAAACAATAAAAAATAAATTTTTTAAAAAAGAAACACAATGATTTCTGCTGAGATACACACAAATATAAATATGAGAAATTTTGAGTTCTGGCCCCTTCATGTAACTGACACCAGGTTTTCATGTCTCCACTCCAGAAATCAAATGAAATCATAGGATTGTGAATTGGTTTTATTTTTACTTTAGAGTAAGTAAAATCAGTTAAAAATGGGGTGCAGAAGGTGGTGAGATACCTAAATACACATTTGGATGTAATGCATAATCCCAAGCAAATTCCTGTGTTGCCTTCTCAATTTCTCACATCAGCACCAGGAACCATCCCAACTCCTTTGTAGCTATTACTATCCATTTTTCAACTTGGGTCTCCCCTACACTGGAGTCCATGCTAGAATGCAATGCAGGCTCACAGCTTCTCGGCGGCCTTCTTGCCCCTAAGACAAACAGAATGCTTTGGAAGATTTTAATATGGCAAATATGGAGACATATTTTTTAAAGAGTAAATGCAACAAAAGTTGCAATATGTCCCAAAGTGTTGGAGTGGCATTTATCCCCACAATGCCTCATCATGTATGAGTGATTTCTCTTAGCTCTTTCTTCATTCTTCATTTGCCTCTTCTTGAGATCCAAGTTTCAACCAAACATTTCTCTCTCTCTCTCTCTCTCTCTCTCTCTCTCTCTCTCTCTCTGTCTCTCTCTTTTTAAAATATATCTTATTGACTTTTTACAGGGAGGAAGGGAGAAGGATAGAGTCAGAAACATTGATGAGAGAGAAACATCAATCAGCCACCTCCTGCACATCTCCTACTGCGGGTGTGCCCACAACCAAGGCACATGCCCTTAACCAGAATTGAACCCAGGACCTTCAGTCCACAGGCCGACGCTCTATCCACTGAGCCAAACCTGCCAGAACAACCAAACATCTCTTATAATTGAGGGGCTGGTGCTACTCAGTCTCTTTCTTCAGCAAACACTTCCTTTTCTTCTTCAGATCTAGTTTGCAAATAACCCTGTACAGGAGGACACAGATTGTATGGCAATACTAGGAATTTTTTCTTGAAATCTTCTCATATATATAATTGCCTTATATACTGTGAGGTAGGTATTTATCATCATTTCCCCCATTTAGTAGATGAGGCTGAAGTTCAAAAAAAGTTAGATGATTTGCCCAAGGATTGCATGGCTATGAAGTGACAACATTAGAACCTTTGCTCTTGACAACCCAGAGAAAATTTCAAACTGCTTCTATCTCAAAATAGTCGTGTATCTGCTATGAAGAGTTGCAGCTGCCTAACAATATCAGCTGTTTTCCTCTTGGCAAAGGGACTATGTGGAGGAAGAGAGGGAGGTGGAAGGGGATCACAGTGACCCGGTGGCATTGCTCAAAGCCATCTCTGCATGTATTTAAACAATTAAGGAGCCATGGGGCTAACAAAAAGTCTCCTTTAAAAGTGGAAGTGCCTTCTGGGAAGATTAAGCCTCTTTCAGAGACACCCAGACTAGCCAGATAAACCAAGGGAGTTGCCCAGTGCAGCAATTCAACTGTAGAATGCTTAACCACAAGTCAAGAAGTCTTTAAAAAATAAGGTGTTCTTTATACAATGGAAGAGCATATGGCAATGAGAATGAATCAGCACCAACCACATGAATAAATCTCCCAAACATAAGTAAATCAAAGAACTCAGGCACCAAGAAACTATTGCATTTTATAAAGTTCAGAAATGGGAAAACCTAAATCCATGGTGTTTTATTTTATTTATTTTTTTATTCTGTTCATGGTGTTTTAAAGCAAAATACTGTTTACCTTCTGGTAGGGGGGGTGGAGGGGCAGAAACAGGGAGTAAGACAAAAGTGAGGTATTCAATACCTTCTTGGACTCTGGAGATCCTGAGTAAGGGGCCACAGACCTCAGAGTCAGACAGAACTGGGTTCAAACCTTGGTTCTGCAACTGAGTGATTTTGAACAAATAGCTTCAACTCCTTGTACCTCGGGTTTTTCCATCTATAAAATGAGGCTAATGATACCTTCCTTAAAGTGTTGGTGTGAGAAGTCAATGAAACATGCATGTGAAGTGCCCAGCAGCCTGTGTAGGCGCTGTAATAAATGGCATTTGTGAGCATCCCTCCCCTGCTGCTCATGGCAAAGCAGGCTCAGAGAACAAAAAGGAAAGAGAGAGGCAGAAGCAAACGGGAGGACCAAACTAGCCTGATGAACAAAGATATGTAGAGTCCACTATATGGAGAAGGCCATTTTTCCCACCACCCACAAGCTCTCCTGAATACGGTTGCCTACAAGCACAGGCCAACCGCCATGAAATCCAAACAAACTTGTTTTGGTCCCATTCATGCAGGTCCTTTAGTTTATCATGACACTAGTCTGATAAGCTAATTTGTACTGATGCTCCCCTCCTGGTTGCCGGCAACTTACTGTATTTACCCTCTTGATTAAGCAGGATTTTAACCAGAGCCTATGGACATACAAGGCCTTGACCCAGGCAGGATGGAATCTACCTTAGTCCAGGTCGGCAAGGAGCCAGGGATTCTAGGGCACCCCCAGAGGGAATACTGGTCAACAAGAAGAGGGAGCGAATTGCTGATGCCACAATGTGGATGGGCCTTAGGGCTCATGCTGAAGGGACAAAGCCAGACAAGTTTTGGACCAAGGAAAAGGTATCTAGACTGACAGGAACGCTGGGGCCAGAGGTGGGGATGCCTGCAAGGAGTATGAGGGAACTTTTTGGGTGATGAAAGTGTTCTGTAACTTGATGGAGGTGATGGTTATCAGGGCATATGCATTTGTCAGAACCTATTGAACTATACACTTGGAATGTGTACAATTTATTTTATGCAAATTATCCTGTAATATAATTGCTTTTAAAAGAAAAAAAAATGATGGATGTCTTAGTCACAGAGGTTGTGTCACTTTGGGAGTGACCTGGGAGGCCTCAGTAAGGAGCAACTCAGAAAGTCGTCTGTAGTTTTGTGGGGGCACAAAAAATAACTCTTCTCCCACCTTCTGAGTTCTAGCTGGGCTAAAAATCAAATTACCATGAGACAAATTAACAGGAGAAAATGTCCAAAATTTATTACAGATGCACATTAGAGGAGGAGGGAAGTGAAGGGAAGGGGGGAGGAGTGCCATAAGATATGAGACCGAAAGACCCACTGGACAGTTGAGGTTTATATGCAATTTTGGACAAAGTTGGAGGGTGGCAGAAATTTTAAAGGGTAGCAGGCAATTCACAGGTAGATGAGAAAGAGCAAACATGACAATAAAAAATTCTTACAGGACCACCCAAAATCAGAGGGACACAGAGGCCTCAGCAAGCAGTCTCTTCCAGACTTCTCCCTGTCTGCTAGTCAGTCAGTTTACATGGATGGTGAGGCTACCATGATGCTCTCTTCTTTTAAATAGGTTTTCTATCCGAAGTCCTTGAGGTAGGTAAGAAGGGAAGATCAAAGATACTTTCTTCTTTTTTTTTTTTTTAATATATTTTTATTGATTTCAGAGAGGAAGGGAGAGGGAAAAGATAGAAACATCAATGATGACAAAGCTGCCTGCTGCATACCACTTACTGGGGATCAAGCTCAAAACCTGGGTATATGCCCTTTACTGGAATCGAACCCGGGACTCCTTAGTCCACAGGCTGATGCTCTACCCACTGAGCCAAACCAGGCTTAAAGATACTTTCTGAGTCTTTTGTTTCTTAATAACCAGCTTAAAACCAAATTCCCAAAAGGCATAGTTTAGGGTGGTGAAACGCTGGTCCCCCTCAGCCCCACCCATCATTCTCCCAGCACATTAACAGCTGTCCAGTACTTACAGTAAGCAAAGCACTTTCTCCTCTTTGAATCATCACACCCACCTGAGGAGGTGGGCACAATGAATCCCATTTTACAGCTAAGGAAACAGAGACACGGCCTGGCTGAAAGAACCCATCCACGCCTTCTGACTCCAAATCCCACCATCTTTCCTGGAAGTGGCCTCACAGATCACTCAGGCCTAAGGGAACTCAGGTCCAGAGCATGTAAATAACTTGACAAAAGCTGCGCTTCTAGTTAAGGACAGAGGCCAAATGGAAGGCGTGCCTCCTCCCACAACAACCGGAATGAGGAATTGTCAGCTGGGATCTGGCTGAATGCAGCTAGAAGGTGGGCTTTCACCGCTCACTCCCCTCCAGCAATACTCCCTGACCGGGACAGGGAAGCAATCTTAAACAAAAGCTAGGCTCCTCTGACTCCACCTCTGCCTGCCAGGAGCAGCCCCCTCCCCACCCCCTCGAGTCCCCAGAGTCTTGTAACTAACAACTACAGCAATGCACACATGCATTACCTCACCACAGTCTGGCTGCTTTCCTAGCAGCAATTGTCCAAAGCTTGCTCCATTTCCCCCTTCTGTTGGCTGTGCACCCTTCACCCATTCCTCCCCGCTGAAATCACAAAGCTCTGACCCCAGTGAGCCTGCAGGGGTCTCCGCCTCCTCCCAAAGTTCTCTTTAGGAGGCCTCTGGTGCGGAGCGGTTGGATCCCATGGCCTCTCTGTGTGTATGTGTGAGAGAAACATGATAGGGTGTGTATAGGGGAGAGAGTCTCAGGAGAATCACAGGAACAGTTGATGGGGGTAAACTTTGGGGACAGAAATTGGAGGATAGGAAGAGGGAGAATTTGACTTTCCCTTCTGTCTCTTTTCTGTTCTACGTAAATTTTCCAACCAGTATACATGCATTACATTTAATTTTTTATGTCAGTGAGGAGAGTCTGGGTTTGGCCATTATGAGTCCTTCTCTTCTTATATTTATCTGTATAAAGAATCTCTGAAAAGTATTAACTTTCAAAAATAAAATAAGCACCTAAAGTGCTTCTCTATTCTTCCACAATGACCGAAACATGTAACAACTTAAATAATAGAACTATGAATGATTCACCCAAATAGATGGAGCCAGGGAGGGGTGTAGAAAGCAAGGGCCCTGAGAGTGGAGGCGCTGCCCATTCTCAGTGAATGCATCACTCATCTTTGAGCCACTGTCATCCCTCTTGTACACCTCCACTGGGGTCCACTCCTGCATGACATTTTAATCACTGAGTGTGCGTGCTTATGCCCTAGCCCCCAACACTCCTCAGACTAATTACTTGTTTAGGGCAAGGCAAGGACTATCTTACTCTTCTTTGATGTTTTCAGGCTTAATGCATGGAAAGTAGAAACTGAATAAGCAGCTATTAAATATAATATAAGGCTCTCTCCGTGAAGTTGGGAGGTCTGTGGGTTGACACCACTAGGTAGGGCTAAAGCAGGCCTTCCTCCTGTCTGTTCTGTAAAGTGCAAGGTAAGTTCAAACTCCTCAACGTGTTTACCAAGACCTTCCCTGCTCTGGCCCACACCTGCCTTTCTGCCTGGCTCCCAAGACAAATCCTGTGCCCCAGAAGTCAAACTGGTCCCTTCACCACTCCCAGAACGCACCTTGAGTCTCCCTGCCTTCGGGCCCTTGCTCATGCCTTTCCCAATCTCTGCCACGCAAAACCCAAGTCACAACCCCCACTTCCTGAAGACTCAGGTAAAGTGCCTGCTGGCCGAGTTGGTTCCCTCTTCCAACCTTCCAGGTGCTTCTTTGAGGGCGGATCCCGCTCTGCTCTGTGGTTATCTAAGCCTTCCCTGCCTTCCTCGGTGTCTATTGCACTGCAGGGCCCTGAAGAAAGGGAGAGGGAAGGTCACAGGGCTGTTCAAGTCCCAGGTAAAGGCTGGATCAAGACTGGGAGGTAGGGTTAGAACTAGGCAGGGGTTAGTTAGTCCATCCTAATCCCACCCACTAGGCGGCGCCGGGAGTCTCATTCCAGGCAAGACGCCTCCGGTTTTTGAAGTTTATTACCTGTCTAACAAGTTTCCTTCCTGCCCTACTGTCCCTTTAAGAAGGTGATCCAGGTGAGGCCGGGCCCCGCCCCCCGCGCCGGCCCCGCCCCCCGCCCCCACTAGGCCTGTTTGGCTCTCTCAGTCCGCGCGACCTGGGCCAGCCGTGCGGGCCACTGTCCCGGGTCCCGGCCCCGCGCCATGGAGTGGCGCTGGCCCCTGGGGCTCGGGCCGCTGCTGCTGCTGCTGCTGCTGCTGCTGCTCTGCACCCCGCTGCCCCCGGGGGCGCACGCCAAGGAAGGTACAGACCCCCGTTCCCGATCCCCACTCCCCTGCCAGGCTGGCACCCTCCTCCTGGAGCCGGCATTCCTGAGGAGGCCCCTCCGCGCGCCCCTCTCCAGCGCTCCCTTTTTATCCGCCGCCAGGGCATCGACTGGCCAGGCCAGTCTTTGGTCTTTGACCCCAAACAGCTGCTTTCACGGGCCAGTCATCCCCGCCCCTGCTGGGCAGCAGTTTGCACCTGGGGTGCAGTGCAAGGAGCAGCGTCCAGATCCCCATTCCAGCAATGCGGGGGGGGGGGGGGGGGGGGGGAGGGGGGAGCAGGGGTGGGAAAGACTGTGCCCAGATAGTCCCAGACTCAGGTGCCCAACCCAGAAATCGGAACACTCTGAAGTCCGAGGTGGGAAGTCGCCTTATTGTCAACCTAAGTGGGGTGACAGAGAGACCTGCCCCTGGGGGAAGGTTTGGAATTCGGGGTGTAGGAGGTCAAGTCTTCCAGCCCTGCTACCCCAACTTCCTCGACTCAGAGCTGTGCCTTGTACCCCACTCCACAACCCCAATCACAAGCAGAGCAGACCCTTTGCCAGTGGTGGGAGCCTCCTACCCAGGAACCGCCTCTGAGGTTCCCTTTCCCTACTCATGACCCCCAGGGGCTGAGCAACTGTCTCACCCATGAACCCTACCATTTGCAGCTGATGGTTCCCCCGCTGAGTGAGAGGGTGCAAGTCCTCTGTAGCAGTTCTTCCTAATGCTTCCTGTCTTGGATCAAAGATCCAGCCTTCCAACCCTTGTCCCTTCCTCTGGTCACACTCTCGAGGACAACGGGCTATTCTCCCTGGAGCTCTTCATTCCCCTAAGCCTCAGGAAGTCCAAACTATTAGAAACAGGGTGTGGGAGCCTCAGGGGTTCGGGCCCAGAATGAGGAATGTGTGCTGCACCTGTGGGGCTTCCTCCCCCGAGGTGACAGGCCTCTTTCCTCCCCACCTTCAGTCACTCTGATGGACACAAGCACCGCACAGGGCGAGTTGGGCTGGCTGCTGGATCCGGAGGATGGGGTAAGTGTCAGGGGAGGGAAGGCCTTAGGATGGCTCAAGGCTGAGGGCCAGTGGGAAATGGGGTGGAGAGGTGGGTGGAGGAACAGAGAAAAGAGCAGGAAAAACTGGAAGTGACTCCTCTGGGAGGGGGAGGGGAGATGACTCAGAGAGCCTTTTGAATGGGACATGGGGAGAGGGGGGGGTGTCAGGCTTCACCCCATGGAGAATGTTTCAATGCCTGGCTCCTGCCCCTTCTCTCCCAGTGGTGGAGTGGGGCAGGAGGGGACTGAATACCTCTGAGGACCATCTGGAGAGAGACAAGTTTAAGACAAAACAGAGAAGTATCCTCAATCTGAGGTCCATTCATCCCCATGGAGTTGCACAAATAGGTTCCAAGTGGTGAAATTATGTATGTGTGTGGATGTTTTTTTCTGGAGAGGAGAACCAGAGTTTTCATCAAATTCTTCAATGGGTCTGTGACTCCCCAAAATTAGAAGCTGCCTCAGTAAAAGTCCCAGAGCTCAAGGTATTTCCTCCATCCTCCCTAGTGCAGGCACACCATGCATTCCAGCTGTTTAAGTCTGCTTCAAGTCCCTTGGATATTCCTAAAACTCGGTGAGCAGAGGTAGGATCTTGTGAGTCCCACAGAACACTTTGGCCTCTCTGTAAACGTGTCCGGGAACCATGGGAAACCAGCCCAGTTGCCTCAGCCTCCAGGACTCTCACCTTAGGTCTCTCCTCCCACTGGTCCTAAACCCTTTTCTCTGGGTACCCCCTTTTCCCTTTTCTAGTCCAGTAGGAATCGGCCTCTATTTCTGGGGTTGGTGTGACTTAGATTCTTTCCCTCTGGGTCCTAGGGTCCTGGCTCAATCTCAGCTCTCCCACAGAGTAGCCTGTAATTAGAATTAATAGTCTAAACCATAATGTATCCTACAGGAGGGGCTGCTTGGAAAATCCTGGATAAGGCCAACCCTAATACACACCTCATCTCATAAACCAGCTAATCACTCCACAATGAGGGCTACAGGTCCACCTGCTGGCTCCCATGGGCCTTCACTGTGCCCCTGCCTCCTCCACCCAAATAACTCTTCCCTAATTGGGCCAGAGTGGAAGCCAGGTGCCTTTCGAAGCTCAGGCTAAACAGCACTAGGATCGCAAGAAGACAGCAGTTACACACTCCCACTGTCTGGCTTGTCCTCTCTCCACCTCCTCATGTTTTCAAAACACACACTCAGGACCAGGCTCCCCAGAATGTACACACGTAGCAGCCAGCAGCACCTGAGTGATAAGTGAAAGGATCCTTGTGGCTGATCCTGGGCAGCTGTTTCACCTTCTTGCTCAGCTCACCGCTGGAACTAGGAAAGGCGAGTTACAGCTGGGAACATCTGCTTCTCCTGGCTCCAGCTGCAGGCGAGCTAATGAGCTGCACATTAACCACCCACCACCCTCCCACCTGCCCTCCACCGCATGCATGCCTTACACTTGGCTTCCTCATCACAGCTGCCTCTTACAAACAGGCGCTGTGTGCCTTCTATCCTCCCAGCTTCAATGCTTCCACACCCCTTGCCCAGTCTGTGAATTACCTAGCATAATGCAAAACTCTTCTCCTGCCTACGCCATCCCAAATTCCTTTTCCCAGAGCTGAGAGTAGCCATGAATACCCTTGCTTTATAATGGAGGGAAAGCCCTTGGGAAAGTGAACTTTCTCAGGTAAAGGCCTGGAAATCTCTTCTTTATAAAATAAGGGGGTTTCAACCAAAATATAGAATTTTGGAGTTTCTATGTTCATACTGCAGGGGAAGTACTTACAAATAGCTAATATTTATTTTAAAGAACGAATAATAAAATGGGAGATTTGCCCAGACACCAGAACATACTTTATAGCAACTATAATGAAAGCGTGTGTCATTGCACAAGAATACTCAGGTCAATGGAACAGACTAGGAAGTTCAAAAAACAAGTCCACATATATGAGATTTTAGTATGTGATAACATTGGAATTGCAAATCAATGTGGAAAGTATAAAATCATCACTAAATTGACAATTGGGTGCCTATAATTAAATTTAAAAAAAGCAAAATTACATCTTCACACTATACAAAAAAAATAATAGATTCTAGGGAGAATAAAATCTAGACCTAAAAAACGAACCTATAAAAATATTAGGAGAAAATATAGAATATCTTATAAGTTTGGGATGGGAGAGCTTCCCAAACAAAACACACAACTCCAAAATCATAAAGGGAAAGATTATAGATGTTATTGTAGGAAAATGTTAAATAATATCAACACCAAAGATATTAGCAAAATAAAGTGGTGTGACAGGAAGAAAATATTTGAAACATTCATTTCAAGCAAATGATTAATGACTATAATACTTTTTAAAATTCATCCAAATGAACAATCAAAAGATAACAATAATCACCCCAATTAATTACATTATAAATAAATAAATAAAACAGTAGAGTATCAGACAACAGATAATTTCTTAAAAATACAAATAGCCAGTGAATAAAAAAGAAACGTACAACCTCCTTTCAAAGAAATGTAAATTAAAATGGCAAGAAGCTACGTCCTGTTCATAAGACTGGCCAAAAGTAAGAAAGTTATTAATATCTAGTGTTGATGAGCTTTGGAGAAAATGAGCTCTCAGGCATTGTTGGTGGAAGTATAAACTGATAAAGCCTTTTTGGAGGACAATTTGGCACTATCTTATGAAATGTGTAATATGTTTACTCTTTGATACAACAGTTCTATAGAATTTTGATACAAATTTGTACATGGTTACTAAAAAAAATAAATAAATAAAACAGAAAACAAAAACCCTAGAAGCTACTTAAATGTGCGACCATAAGCGAACGATTAAATTCTGGTACATTTATACAATGGACAAGTATTTTATGGATTGCTGAAAAGAATTAGGTAGATTTATATATATTCATATGGACATCTTTCTTTTTTTAATTTTTATTTTTTATTGATTTTATTCAGAGAAAAAGGGAGAGGGATAGAGAGTTAGAAATATTCATCAGCTGCCTCTTGCATGCCCCCTATTGGGGATGTACCCACAACCAATGTACATGCCCTTGACCAGAATCAAACCCGGGACCGCTCAATCTATAGGCCAACGCTCTATCCACTGAGCCAAATTGGTCAGGGCTGGACATCTTTCAAAAAACAAAAAGTAGCTTACAGAATAACACGTGTATGTTTAAAAAAACACATTTATGTTGAACACATACACACATAGTAAAACATTTATACGCAAGCATTCAAACCTGCCAGCCAAAAATTGGACATGCTTGCGAGGTACTGAAAATTGTTTGTAAAGTTTTACTCCAAATTGTTAAGAGTGGCTTCCTTTGGCAGTGGAGTGGATGGATGGGAGAACTTTCATTTTTTAATATATGCATATTTTTGTCCTTTGACTTTTTGTAATCACAAAGACATAATAATTAATAGCCTAAACTCAGAAGCCTAGAGGGCCTGGGTCCACATCCTAGCTTTGCCTCATAATAGCTGATTGAGTGCCTTGGACAAGTCATTTAACTTGGTTGTGACTGAGTTTCCTCATTGGAAGTGCCTATAACTGTGACTAGCCTATGGGAAGCATGATATTAGAACTAGTTATTATTTTTTTAATATATTTTATTTATTTTTTACAGAGAGGAAGGGAGAGAGATAGAAAGTCAGAAAAATCGATGAGAGAGAGACATCGATCAGCCGCCTCCTTCACGCCCTACTGTGGAGTTGTGCCTGCAAGCAAGATACATGCCCCCAACCAGGAATTGAACCCGGGACCTTTCAGTCCACAACAAGCTAACGCTCTATCCACTGAGCCAAACCGGTCTCGGCAGAACTAGCTATTATTAACAAAGTTGAAAAATTCTTTTAATGTAAAAGATATTAAGGGGGGAGGATGTCTTGGAGTTGCTGATTTCAATGGTGGTCATTCCTAGAACACATGTTAGAGAGGGTGAAATTCCCATATTATTATTGTTTTTAAAATATGTTTTTGTTTTTTTTTCTTCAGAGAGAGAGAGAGGAAGGGGGAGAGAGAGACTTCAGTGTGAGAGAGAAACAGATCAGCTGCCTCTTGTATGTCCCCCAGCGGGGATTAAACTGCAGCATGGGCATGTGCCCTGACTGGGAATCGAACCAGTGACTCTTCAGTACATTGGAGGATGCTCAACCAACTGAGCCACACCAGCGAGGATGGAAATCCCCTTATACAGAAGAGTTCTTTGCTGCCTCTTGCTCTCCAAGTAGGCAGAAAGGCTTTGTGAATAAGCTTTTGCTATAAAAGTCTGTCCTTGCAGTACTTTACAGCTCTACTGATGATATAGGTCAACATTGGTGTTCAGACACTTGCACCAGGGTTGGGCTAACAGAAGGGACAATGGCTGGCTAGGGAGGTGAAGGGGGTATTGTATTGCCTGTCCTATATCCAAATAAATCTCTGATCCTAACATTTAACCTACTATCCTGGGGATGAGGGGTGGAGAGTGGGCAGGACAAATAGTGTGAACCTGGGCTTTTGACACTGACCTCCCCCACTGCCAGATCTAGAAAATGGGGGTTTGGGGAGTAGATGACTTTGGGAATGTGACTGTGACTTTCCTCTTTCAGTGGAGCGGGATGCAGCAGATGCTGAATGGGACACCCCTCTACATGTACCAAGACTGCGCAGTACAAGGAGGAGGAGACACTGACCACTGGCTTCGTTCCAATTGGATCTACCGGGGGGAAGATGCTTCTCAAGTCTACGTGGAGCTACAGTTCACCGTGCGGGACTGTAAGAGTTTCCCTGGGGGAGCCGGGCCTCTGGGCTGCAAAGAGACCTTCAACCTTCTGTACATGGAGAGTGACCAGGACGTGGGCATTCAGCTCCGACGGCCCATGTTCCAGAAGGTACTTTTACTCCTCAGTGCCATTTCAGTCCTAACCCTGATCCCTGACTCACTCCTTTCCATGTGCCTACTCCCCTAAGAAAAAGAGAAGGTGCCAGAAACAGGAAGAGGGTCTAGGTGTCAGATATTGAAAAGACAGTGGGACTAGAGCTCAGAGGAACTGGATTTGAGTGCCCTTTCTGCTATGTCCCGGTTTTGGGTGCAGTACTTAACTTCTCTGAGGATTGGTTTCCTTGTCTTAATATAGTGATCATAGTGCCAACCTCATTGACTGCAGAGGCTATGCAGGCATCCACTGAGATAACAGCATGGTGGAGGCAGGGGAGAGGTGTTTTAGCTTCTTCCATTAATATCCACAATGTCCTTTCACGCCCCATCCCCAGGAGTATTGTTAGAGTTGTATAGGAACTCCATTCCAGGTGCTACTCCTCTGCAGGCTCCCATATCACCCCTTCCTGTCCTACTCAAAAAAATATGCTGAAGTGCTGAAGACTTAGGAGCATATGATTATAGGATGCACTCACATTTATTTCCCAAAGAGATGATGCTGTAAAGTTTGTTGTTAGTACTAAATTAATCATGACACACTTTATAACTGATCACCCCATTGCCACTGAGGTGGGACCACAACTTCAAATAGCAGAAGTTATATGAGCTGTAGCCCCACTATCTAGGTTCCAAACTCAGCTGCGTGGTCTCAGAGAAGGTCTGGAACCTCTCCTAGCCTTGTTCTCCTCAGCAGTTAGATGGGGATAGCTATTCATCCCACCTCAGAGGATCATTGCATGGACGCAGTAGCATATGCACACAAAATGCTTAACTCAGTAACTCACACGTAACAAGCCCCCGGTTTATGGTTGTGTAATTATGAAATACTAAGCAAGCAATCGTTTCTGTTGTGTGATTGCTCCCCTCTGCCCCCATCTTCTTCCCAGGTCACCACGGTGGCTGCAGACGAGAGCTTCACCATTCGAGACCTTGCATCAGGCTTGGTGAAAATGAACACGGAGCGCTGCTCCCTGGGCCTCCTGACCCGCCGTGGCCTCTACCTTGCTTTCCACAACCCGGGGGCCTGTGTGGCCCTGGTATCCGTAAGGGTGTTCTACCTGCGCTGCCCTGAGGCTGTGCATGGCTTAGCCCAGTTCCCTGACACTCTCCCTAGGCCTAACAGGTTGGTAGAAGTGGCGGGAACCTGCTTGCCCCACGCCCAGGCCAGCCCCTCAGGAGCACCCCGCATGCACTGCAGCTCTGAAGGCGAGTGGTTGGTGCCAGTGGGGAGGTGCCACTGTGAGCCTGGCTATGAGGAAGGCGGAGAGAGATGCCATGGTAAGAAGACTCAAGGAGGTGGTAACAACCTGCAGGGACTTGGGGGAAGGAGACAGTGTCCAAGTTATCAAGGGAGGGAGGAAAGATTATTTAATTGAATGAGTATCTGAGGGCCCCACAGATGGAGGGGTGTTTCCACTACAGGGATGAGGGAGAATGCGATTCTTTCTACCTGTACAAACATGGGACAACTGCAACTCTGTTCATTCTCTCTCCAGCCTGCCCAAGCGGCTCCTTCCGGGCAAATGTGGACTCACCCCATTGTCTCAAGTGCCCCCAACACAGCATGGCTGAGTCTGAGGGGGCCACCTTCTGTACCTGTGAGAGTGGCCATTACCGAGCCCCCGGGGAGGGCCCGCAGGCAGCGTGTACACGTGAGTCCTGGCGCAGGGCCTGACCATCTGCAAGGAGGTATGGGGCCCTTGCTCAGCCCAGGTTAGGCTGAAATTGCCCAGAGCTGATCAGGTATTGGGCACTGAACCAGTCACTTCAAGACTTTCCCTACCCTTTCTTCCCCTAGGAGAAAGCAGAGCCATAGTAAAATTTCCTTAGCAGTAGTAAAATGTCCAGTGGCCTTTAGAGGACTTCAAGAAACGGGGTGGTGGGAAGCCAGCAGCTTGGGCTCCTACTGATGGCCCCTCTTCTCCCACAGGTCCCCCTTCAGTCCCTCAAAACTTGAGCTTCTCTGTTTCGGGGACTCAGCTCTCCCTGCATTGGGCAGCCCCAGCAGATATGGGGGGGCGCCAGGATGTGAGATACAGCGTGGGGTGTTCTCAGTGTCGGGGAGCAGCACAAGGTGAAGCCCCGTGCCAGCCCTGTGCAGGAAATGTGCACTTCTCCCCTGGGGCCAGCGAGCTCACAATGCCTGCTGTGCGCATTGAGGGCCTTGAACCCTATGCCAACTACACCTTTCACGTTGAAGCCCACAATGGAGTGTCAGGGTTGGACAGTTCCAAGCCTGCCAGTGCCTGGCTCAGCGTCCATATCGGGCACACAGGTGAGAGGCTTGGGGAGGAAACCGCAAGAGCACAAGGAGGGGCAGGAAGCCATCGAACAGCTCCTCAAGTTATTTCCTCTTTACTTCCAAATGCGCTGGCACCCTCTGGACTTACAGAGCCACCATTAGGCCTGTCCCTGAGGCTGGTGAGGAAGGAGCCCAGGCAGCTGGAGCTGACGTGGGCGGGGTCCCGACCCCGAAGCCCTGGCGGGAACCTGACCTATGAACTACATGTGCTAAACCAGGTGAGGACACAGCTGAGAGTCTCCATGTCCATGCCCTGCACATCCCAACACTCTAGCCTGGGGTGCAGGATGGCTCTCTTGAGACAAAAGCCTACACAGAGCCCTGCCATGACTATTTGCCAACCCTTCCCCTTCCCATGTGCTCCCAAGACTGCCCCTTACCTCCACTAGGTCTGGCTCCACCCAGCCCACTCAACCTGAGTCCCCCACCCACAGGATGAAGAATGGTACCAGATGGTACTAGAACCCAGAGTCCTGTTGACTGAACTTCAGCCAGACACCACGTACATCATCAGGGTCCGAATGTTGACCCCACTGGGCCCTGGCCCTTTCTCCCCTGACCATGAGTTTCGGACCAGCCCACCAGGTGAGTGGCTTATCTTTTGTTCTGCCCCAAACACACAGGCACCTGTCATCCCAGGGAGGCTTCTGAGACCCTGTTCCAGTCAGTGACCCTTCCTCTCTCTCTCTACACACACACACATGCACACAAACTCCACATACATGCAGAAGCTGCTTTGGGAAGACTCACACAAGCATCCTCCCATAGTGATCTCACACACATCTTCCAAACACTGGATACTTCTGACACACCACCCTCAGATCTAAAGGCTCAGTGAGTGCCCAGCCGCAGGCAGCCCAGGCCATCCCTGTGGCTGCCCTTTCCATGTGCTCTCTCTCACACACACACACTTGTCTCCCCGGGCTTGCCCTTCTGGTTTCCTTCGTCCCCGTGGACTCTGACCTCCAGACTTCCTCACCCGTGTGCCACAGTTTCCAGCGGCCTGACTGGAGGCGAGATCGTGGCCATCATCTTCGGGATGCTGCTGGGCATGGGGCTACTGCTCGGGATCCTTGTCTTCCGTTCCAGGTGCTGCTTCTGCCCCTCCCCAGCTACCATCCTCAGTCCCTTGTCTGGTCAGAAGGCCCTGAATGCAGCCCCCAAAACCCTCCCACCCCCTAATATCAATGCTTCACTGTGCCTCCCCTTCACCCTACTCCCTGGGGAAAACTCAGCCAAGGCCATTGAGCCTTTGATGTGGTACTACGACCCTAAATAAATTGTCCGCACCCCCATCCACAGGAAACGTCGACAGCGACAACAGCAGAGGCAGCTTGATCGAGTCACCAATGTGAACAGAGGTGAGCTAGGAGCAGCTGTGTGTGTGTGTGTGTGTGTGCGTGTGTGTGCACTTGCATGTATGTTGAGAGGTGCCCCTGGGATAGAACCAAGGAACCTAATTCTGGGGGCACAAGTGAGCTCTATTATCTTTAGGCTTCTTGTGTTTTGCTACCTAATTAACTTTGGTTAATTAACTTTGTACTGATGGTGCCCCAGAGGCTCTGTGCAATTACCTGTTAGGTGTTGGTGCCACTGTACCAATACTTGGGCTCTCGGGCTCTAGGCAGCCTTCCCCACCCTGGTCTGGGCTGAGGCTGGGCGGAAAGGGGATTGCTTGGCAGGCTCCCTGAAGTCCTCCAAGACATATGGGCTTCCTGCTGGTCACCTCATTAAGTGTCCCCAAAAAGGGGAGTCAGCAGTCCATCCAAGCAATGGGGCGGGAGTGATGTCTGCCTGGGAATGTGAACTGAGGCGTGAGTGATTGGAGGAGCATGGCAAGCAGGGGTGAGGAGGAGGGAAGGCATGTGAAGCCTGGGTCAACGAGCCAGGGAAAGGCTTGGGCACTTTAGGCCGTGAACACTCTTGGGTCTGGGTTCTGGCCTGCTGCTCTGGGCCTCAGGGCAAGGACACAGGAGCTTTGCGCATAGACAGGAGGAAGAAGAGCTGGCTGTGGAAGCTTCATTGCTGAGGATAGAGACTTTCTCCCACTTCAGCCAAAACAGGACTCCTCAGGGAACAAGAAGAATGAGAAGTTCGAGGTCTGCTGCCAGTCCCTCTCCCCTTACTCCTGAGTCCTGCAGTTGGCACTCCTGTGGCCAAGCCTTCCCTGTTCTCCCCGCAGGGGACAAGCAGAGGCTGAAGCCTTATGTGGACCTCCTGGCGGAACCCTTGACAGATGAGGACCCTGCCCTGGGGGCTCTGGACTTCACCCAGGAGCTCGATCCAGCCTGGCTGATCGTGGACACTGTCATAGGGGAAGGTGAGCCCTGCTGTTTCCTCTGGGTGGCAGCACAGAGCCACTTCCTTCCTGCCTTCCCTGCGGAGCCCTGCTGGCCTCTCTTCTGGCCCCAGAGCTCCCAGATGAGGTCCTCTCTGGCCAACCTTGTCTCCTTGAACTGCTGTGGTCATGTTACAGCCCCCTTACTGAGTGTCCTGGAATAGCCCACATGTCATACCCAGCCTGCCTCTCTGGTTATGGAGCTTTTGATAAAGAGCATTAGACATATCATCCTTGTCAATGGGCAGGAGAAGGGGGAGGAGAGGGGTTCTACTGTGTCCAGGATCAGGCTCTTCTCAGATGGTTCCAAAACGTGGGAGAGATTCATAGCCTCCCTCTTTCCACATTCTACCCTCTCAGGGCCCAGTGTCCTTGGGCTGCCCTGATCCCTCAGGTCACCAAGGGAAATGGAACTGAGCAGAGAACAAAGCTTGGCAGTGTTCTTGCTGATTTTGCGGCCACGCCAGCCAAGCTTGTCCAGAGGAACTCGTGGAAGAGAGTAGCAATGGTCAGCCTCTGGTCACTTGTGCTCTGCCCTTCATGAACACACCCCAGTACAACAGCACAGTGCCTATTCACCCAGCATTTACTGAGCACCTACTGTTCTCCAAGAACCATGCTAACCCAGAAGACAGTGGGTTAGCTGAACAGGTTATAGAAATGTATTTCTGTCCTGGACTCCTGTCTCCTTCCCCAGGAAGTATAGCCTAGCCCTTGTACCAGGAAGGGCACACCAGGTTTCTGATCCAGAGAAGAAAAGAGAGCTGGAGGACGAGAGGATGTCATCCATCCCCCTGATAGTAAGTACACTGGGCCATGATCCTGTTTCTTTTTCCATCCAGGAGAGTTTGGGGAAGTATATCAAGGGACCCTGAGAATCCCCAGCCAGGACTGTAAGACTGTGGCCATTAAGACCTTGAAGGACACGTCTCCAGATGGCCAGTGGTGGAACTTCCTTCGAGAGGCAACAATCATGGGCCAGTTTAACCACCCGCACATTTTGCACATCGAAGGCGTTGTGACAAAGAGTATGAGGATTGGTCTCCATGAGTGGGGGCGGGGAGAGGGGTGAGAAGAGGGGGTGAGACCACAGGAAGTGGAAGGAAGCTATTTTGCTAAGGGTAGAAAATTTGGTTCTGGTGGTTTTGGGTTGAGATGGGATGAAGGCTTCCATGGTGACCTGCTTTGTGTCTTAGGAAAACCCATCATGATCATCACAGAGTTTATGGAGAATGGAGCCCTGGATTCCTTCCTGAGGGTGAGGAGGGCAGAGGACCAGTTGGGAAGAGGGTTGCACTCTGAAGCCCTGGTCTGGGAAGAGGCAACCCTGCCCATTCCCTAACCCTCCCCTTCACCCTGCTGCAGGACCGGGAGGACCAGCTGGTCCCTGCGCAGTTGGTGGCCATGCTGCTGGGCATTGCATCTGGTATGACCTACCTCAGTGACCACAATTATGTCCACCGGGACCTGGCAGCCAGGAACATCTTAGTGAGTCAGAACTTGTGCTGCAAGGTGTCTGACTTTGGCCTTACCCGTCTCCTGAACAATAAGGATGGTACCTACGAAACTCAGGTGAGAGCCCTTTATTCACCATGTATACATTTGCACACACCATTTCATGCCATACATATAGGCACACTTCTACAATAAATACAGGACAGATGCTCCTGTGGACATAATGACTTCATTGTAGCATGCTGGTCAGAGATGAAGCTGGAGAGGTAGGAAGGTCAATACAAGGAGGGTCAGTACAAGCTCTGCCCTGAAACACATCACCTTTCTATTCTACATGCCCTTTTAGGGAGGAAAGATCCCCATCCGTTGGACAGCACCTGAAGCCATTGCCAATCGGATCTTCTCCACAGCCAGTGATGTGTGGAGCTTTGGAATTGTGATGTGGGAGGTGCTAAGCTTTGGGGACAAGCCCTATGGGGAGATGAGCAATCAGGAGGTGAGCCTGGGTACTCTCCACAGTGGTCGTCTCTCCAAATCCTCCCATGGCTCCTCCTGAACATATTCTTATTTCTTCTTCCTCACCAATGGTTTTTCTGCACTTCTGTTCCCTCTGGTCCCCTTTGCCTAACATCCTGTTCTTCTTACTAGTGCTCAGGGGTGAGGATGAGGGAGGTTAGATGCTCCTTTGCAATGATCTTGCATGAACAGATTTCTTATGGGCTGCTAGGTTAGCTTTCTACCTCGGGCCTCCCTCGCCTCTCCCTTGCTGTAGGTAATGAAGAGCATTGAAGATGGGTACCGGCTGCCCCCTCCTGTGGATTGCCCTGCTGCTCTCTATGAACTAATGAAGAACTGCTGGGCCTACAACTGTGACCATCGGCCCCACTTCCACCAGCTAAAGGCACAGTTGGAGCGATTGCTGAACACCCCTCACACCCTGCGGACCATGGCCAACTTTGATCCCAAGTAACTATGTTGGGGAAGACAATGGGATTCAGAGAGCAGATCTAGAATGAAAATGGGCATTCAGCCACACCCACCAAGTGCTGGGCCTGCAAACCTCTGGACAGAGTCCAGCACAGGTGGCAACCTGGGGGAGTGGCCACCTTAACTAAGATTTGGTCCCACCCTTGACAGCTGTAGCTAGATAGAAGATAGGAAGCAAACAGTGAGATGGGAAGCAAATATAAGCAGGGCTTACACCCGAAACCTTCTCCAGGGAGCTTAGTCACATTGGCGGGGAGGGAAGGGAAAGACAGAATCTGTTAAGTGATGGACTGTAGACTGAGTTTCCTGACTGCGAAGGGCAGCCTTGTGGGGTCTGGAAAGACTCCCAGATCAGGTGCCCAGCATGCATTTGGGGAGCTGTGGGTGGGCTATTTGCAAATAATGCAGGGTGACAATAGCACTCAATTCAGGAATAGTGGTCAGAGATGAAGCTGGAGAGGTAGGAAGGTCAATACAAGGAGGGTCAGTACAAGCTCTGCTGAGAAGTTGGACTTTATCCTGAGCACAGAAAACTATTGATCAGTTTTTAAAACTGCCCATGAGAGGAATATGGTCAGAACTGCATTTTACTAAAAACATTGGCAGGATGTAGAAAAGGAACTGGTGGGGCCAGGGAAGGAGGGGAGAGACTGGCAAGGCTGGACTTCACATGCTTTATCTGGTAAACCAGTCCTGGCGTACTGGCCTCTGTATCAAACCACCATATATAACCTTGTTTCTGGGAGAAAATGTGCTCCAAGTTCCAACTTTTGCAACTATCTTTTGGAGCATAACTCCCTCGTACACTAGAGACTGCATGTGCTAATCTTTCTGGAATGTTGGATATGTTTCCCCCAGTAGATTTACTTTGCTAATGGTTTTTGGCTCTGGCTGGCTTTTGTACAGGAACACTCATTGTATTGTGGGTGTCAGAGTGCAAGAGTAACAGCCAAGGTTGGAGGTGGCAATCAGGGCTGCTCCCAGAACTCAAGGGCCACCCTGGAGGATGGACCACACCCAGGACCAGGCCTCTGCTCTCCTGCCTCCGCTTCTTCTCAGCTGGGATAGTTGATACGTTCCCAGAACTGGCCACTCCAGTGGAGATAGGCTGATGGTAACCTTGTGTTGCAAACTTTTCAGAGCTGCCACCTCCCCCAGTACTGCCAGCTTGCGCTCTGCTGTGAGTGCACCAGGAAACAGGCCAGGAAATGGGTTCACAGACAATGGCCCAGCTAATCCGCAAAGTCTAGATAATCTCTGTGCCCAGACACTAATTTGAATGCTGGCCCCAGATGCTCATAGGCTAGGCCCAGCTTTCAGGAAAGCAGAGGACAGCCCTTCCCTCTCCTACATGACTGAGACAGTCCCTGTGACATCCCACAGGGTAACCCTTCGCCTGCCCAGCTTGAGTGGCTCAGATGGGATCCCCTATCGAAGCGTTCCTGAGTGGCTGGAGTCCATTCGCATGAAACGTTACATTCTGAACTTCCGCTCAGCTGGGCTGGACACTATGGAATGTGTACTGGACCTGACGGCCGAGTGAGGACCCTGGGGAGCCGGCAGGGGAGGGTTGCTGGGGTTTGAGCCCGCACATTCATGAACCCCTTTTCCTTGACCACAGGGACCTGGTGCAGATGGGGATCACGCTGCCAGGACACCAAAAGCGCATTCTTTGCAGTATTCAGGGATTCAAGGACTGAGCCCTCCCCTCTCCCATCCTGTCCTCAGGAAGTAAAGGATGGGGCCAGGGTCACTCAAGTCCTTTCCCTCAGCCTACAAGGCCTTGGTGCTGTTCTGGCCCACCCTTCCCTGAGAAACTTGTCTTTGGAGCCTGGGAGCCTCTTTGTTTTCAAAAGTGAGGTTGGGGTATAAGTAAAATCACCATGCTGGGAGGAGGGTTTAATATATATATATATAGGTATACACATATATATTTTTATAAGTAAACAGGAGCTGAGTTTTCACCTGGATCCCAGTTTTTTTGTGTGTTTTTTTTTTTTTTAATTTCTCCGTCTCCATCTGTAGCACAGGAGTCAACTACTAAGAATTCTGGAAAACAAGGTTTTTTTATTTGTAGCTGTAGCCACAACCTGGCAGCATGGGGGCAGGTAGGAACATCCAGGCCAGCCAGCCCGGCCTCCCTGGGGCTCAGGGGACTCGGCCCTCAGCAAGCAGAGTAGAGGCTTCCGGGAAGGGGTCGGGGGAGAAGAGGGGCAGCTGAGGGCATTTGTGCAGCGGTGAAAGCAGCAGCGCTCAACCTGGCGACTCTCAGGTGGGTACCTGAAGGGTGGTGAGAGGTCCCTGCAGGATGGAGAGGGGACTAAAACCCAGAACTGGGACTCTGCATCCTGTGTTCTGTTGGGACCCTGGATCAGGGACCTTGGGATACTGGGTAGGGTTTGGAATGGAGGGAGGGGCCAGTGGAGGAGCAGGGTGGTCTCAGTGTGGGTGGTCCATTGATGGAGAATGAACTCCCAGTGAAGAAGGGGCCAGTCCTCACTCAGGTCTGGGCTCTGGCAGTGTGGCACTTCCGGCAGAGCACGTGGCCATCCAGGGGGAAGCAGCCATTGTCGTCCGCCTCAATGGACAGAGCCTTCCCACAGTCCTAGGAGAAAGTGGAAGAATTCCCTAATGGGAAGGGCCCCTGTGCACCCCACATTCCTGCCCCCCACCACTTTTACATTAGTAAGGCCAAGTGCTTCATAGCTCAGAGTTGATATCCTCATTGTGCCCCCACAAACCTACTCATCGCCCACTTTCACTTTTGTTCCCTAGGCATCCAGTACGAGGATGGGCAGTGGATAGAGCTGCACCCATCCCAATAAAGAATATGGGGCCATTCCCACATGTCTCAACTCCATTCTCACTCTCCTTTCTTCTGAGTCTCAGTGAAACCCCATCCGGGTCACCACAAAGCATAGCACCCTTCCCTTCCACTGCTCAGTCTCCTATCTTGGTTTATCTGCAACTAAGTGACCCCACAGAAACGCCACTACCCGCTTCCTGCAGTGACCAAAGCATCCGGGCTGGGTGGGCCTGGACACTGCCACTAACCACCGTCAAAACTGCAGGCTGGAATTGCTCACCCCTGGCCAGTGAATAATTTCCCCACACCTCCCAGCCCTCAGGCCCCAGGGACACTGACTTCACACTTGTAGCACTTCATGTGGAAGTTCTTGTCCAGAGCAACCACTCGTACAGTCTCCTCCCGGCCAGGCTCAGGCATGATGGGCTCTGCACAGACAGAGCACCTGGGCGCGTATTGCCTGGAGGGCAGCAAGGCAGTACATGTCAGGATGTGGGGAGGGGCATCCGTGCTTTCACCAGAGCACAGGAAGAGCAGACAGTGGTGGCATGGCAACAGGCAGACTTCTCTGCCCATCTTTCCCACATCTCAAGGTAGAGAAAAACCCCACCCGCCCCAAACCCACTACCACCAGGTTCTCACCCCATCACATTCATCCTGCAGAAAGCATACCCAGAGGAGCCCTGGTGGTCCCATCCCTGGACCCCTGACCCTAGTCCACCCCCCACCATGCAGGTGTCTCTGCCCGACTGCTGGGAGGTACAGGGACATGAAGCCCTGGCCACCCAAGGTGGAATCCTAAAAACATACCCCTCAAACACAGAGGTGGGAGCCAGATTCTGTGGGGGGTCCCTGTACCACTCTCTAGATACCTTACAGGATTTTGCTGCTGGCCTGTAGCCACCTTATAAACACTTTCTAGGAGGAACCAGAGTTTCTAACAACTGTCCTCCAAAGGAACATCTACAACCTGGTCTGTGTGAAATGAAGTCACTCCAGCACATGTCGCCAAACCCCAGACCACAACCAGAAGCTTCAGTGAACCAAGGGCCAGGGGACTGGCCAGGAGCAAGACTTGCTACTTAGATCTAAGGCTCCTGGAGAACTTAGTCCACATGAATTTGTCCCTGCCATCTAATAGGACATGCGGCCAGTAAACCAGACCAGGGGTTTGGCGCTGTCTTAGGATCAGAGGGGCAGCCTGGCTCCCAGACAAACCATGGTTGGCCCCAGAGAAGAGCCCAGAAGTAGTGGTGGGTCCTCACTTGTGGTAGTCAGGGACGCAGTGGGGCCGGTTGGCCTGGTCCACAATGAAGGAGGTGCCCTCCAGGGGGCAGGCGCAGACTACGCAGGTGAAGCACTGAGGGTGGTAGGCTTTGCCCGTGGCCCTCAGCATGCGGTCAGTGATGGGCTGCCCACAGGTGTTGCACTTCTCCAGGGTGTCCTGAGGAGGGAGCAGTAGGAGATTGGCAGGGGAGATTGTACCCAACAGCCAGCTGCCAAGGCAGGTCTCCACATGTCCACACCCCAACCCCTGACTGAGCCCCACAGTGGCCCTCAGCCCCAAACCTGACTCACAGTGTAGCAGTCCTCACAATATGGTGCCCCCTCCACGCTGTAGAACTGCTGTCCTTGTAGCTGCTGCTCACACTGGTGGCAGGTAAAGCAGGTGATGTGGAATAGCTGTCCCAGAGCGCGAACTGCAGGCTGCGCACGTGCCAGGGGCTGGTGACATCGGCCACAGGATTCTGTGTAGGCCCAAGAAGATAAATAAATAGGAGTCAGATGATCCTTTGAAGAGGGAATGGAGCCACAGGAATGACCAGCACAGTAATGAAGGGGGGTGGGGACAGACATCTCAGCGAGGGGGCGGTGGGCTCACCACTGACGGCCATGTTCTGTCTCTGAGGATGCTCCATGTCCTGCATGAGCTGCTGGGTCAGCTGCTCCAGCTCCTCCACCTCCTTCAGAGTCAGAGGTCCTGGGGCCCCCGAGGAGCGCATCTGAAACCCCAACACTCTCTTTATACCCTCTAAAGGATCACCTCCTCCAAGAACATACCCCAACCAGCTTACCCACTTTCTTCCAGGAAGGACTAACTCTCTTCCTATTTCCCAAATGCTCAGATTTGATCCTGAAAGTTCCTCTCTACCCCTCCCAGACCCCAGAACCACACGAATAAAGGAGAGGGGATGACCTTCCACCCCCTTTGCTCAAACACCCCTAAGCAGCCACAGACAGGCCAGAATGACTGAGCGGACGGAGGCCACGCACACAGCAGCTCAGGTCACTGAAGCACCAAACACACCAGGCCACACATCAACTCCACAGAGCATGCTCGGACATGGCCCCCCACAGAAGAGGTCGGCGTGATGGGCTGCGCACCCAGGTGCGCACACACCTACCCGTCCCGCCTGCTGCTGAGCTGCTCTGTCAGCGTGAGGATACAACACAGTCAGGAATCACAGGTTAAACCCCAGAGCTGTCTGCAGCTGCCCAGCCCCCAGCCCTCCACAGAGGTCCAGGGTCCCTCCTGACCTCACTTCCTCACCTGGAGGCCTCAGAGAAGGGCCTATCTTAGGCCAGCATACAATGAGGGATCCCACTATTTAGGGGATCCTGAGAGAGCTTGGGGGTGGGGTGGGATGAGGTTGGGGGGCACTGCAGGACCCTGACAAGTACCAGGAGGAAGCACCACTGGCATTGTCTGACTCCACCAGCATTACCATGAGACGCTTCATTAGGAATGCTAGTTGGTCTTGCATTACTGGAAAAGTCCACGTAGGACTGTGGTCACTGAAGGTTCTGCCTGCCCATGCCTTCATTCCCATAACACCTGGAGCCTCAGTCTCCCAGCTACCTACCTCCTCCCACAGACACCTTTTCCCTCCACTATCACCCCCCCTCCCCCCGCCTCAGCCTGGGCCCACCCTCACCCCCTCTGCATCCAGAGCTGTGCTTGCCTGGAGATGCAGACACATAGAAGGCCCATGATCATCTTATTTCTACAAGGCTTTCCCAGCCACTCTAGCCACCTTGGGCCACCATCACTTATCTGGCCCAATCTCAGCCCAGGCCACACCACCCGCTTCCTGTTTCTGCCTTCAGGCTACAGAAGTAGGCATAGAGGCTGCAGAGTGAGTTCACAAAACACAAAACACAGCAGGGCCCTCGGTGACCTCAGCCCCAGTCATCCGCAGCTCACAGCTCGGCTGTCTGGCTTTCGGCTCCTGCGGGTTCCCAGTGGCCTTCCTTCCCCACAGCAGTTGTTTCAAACATTCCCATCCCCTTGAGCCCCTCGCTCTCACCAATTACCTCACCTCCTACATGACTGAGAAGATGGAAGCTGGCCAGCTCAAGCTCCCTCAGTGTTCCTCCTCTCCACAGAAACACTGCAATGATTCTGTCCTTGCTCTCTGGGAATGCCACGGCAGGGGGGCCATCGCCTCTTCTCCTCCAGACTCCATGGAGCATCAGCTCCTACTCTCAGGTACTTCTAACCCCCCTGCACCAGCTTCTTCCTCTTGGTTCACACACATACCTGAAAACCCGTCCCCTAACTTGAAAAACCACACACACACACACACACACACACACACACACACACACAGGCCCTGCCCTTGTCCATCTCTGCCAACCCTCCAGAGCAGGCCACTCTGGAAACTCTGTTTTCTCACTGCCCATGCAGTCCACAACCCCTTTCACTGTCTGCATCAAAGGGCACAAATGGGCTATCCCACAATCTTAGGTGACTGCCAAATTATCAAATCTGTGACTTTCTTATACGTAGTCCTTATCCTCCTCAAACCCCTACAGAAGGGCTCCTCAGCCATCACATCTGTACCCCAAGATTCCACCCTGACATGATGCTCCTCCTCCTTCTGCCATTGTACCCCCTCCCACCTGACCAGCAGGAGCATCACCCAGGTTCCTCCCAGGTCCACAGCTCCCGCTGTGCAAGCACCCTGGGCTGCTTCAGTTACCACTGCCCTGATGACAACCTTGAATCCTGGGCCTCTCCTAAAACCTGGCCCTCCATTTCTAACTGAGTGACAGTTCCAGCTAAAGGAAAGTCCTCCTGAAACCTGTTGCTCAATATGCTGACAGCTGGACCCCTCCTCTTCCCATTCAAAGCATTTCCCCTTCTGGACTTCTCTATTTTGTCAGCATTATTGTCACTCATTCCCACACACACCCAGGCATTTTTTACCCCTCTTCTTCCTCTCCCAACTGCTTATCAGTTACCAGGTCCTAGAGGCATTTGCTTTGACAGCTTTTATCCCCTCATATATCACTAATTTCCAACCTCTAGTACACACCTCTGCTGCAAACACTATTCCAAAAGCTTCCAAAAGCATGGCTGTCACAGGTCCTCCAACTCACTCACACACCTACTTGAAAGTTATGAAGGATTTGCCAGAACTGACTGGCTCCCTCGAGCTCCCACCTACCTCTCGGAAGCTCTGTAACTTCCCAGAGGAACCTTCTACTTTCTAGTATCCCAACACTCTGGTGTTTTTGTGCCCCTGAGTTTTGCTCATGCCATTCCAGTCCCAGAGCCTTTCACTCTCCTCTCTGGATTCTTAAGTCTGACCATCCCTCACCCTCAGAGCACACCAGCTCCAGGACACCTTTCCTAACTGGCCAGCCCTATGCTGACTCGCTGTTTGGAGCTTCTGTAACACAGAATTCTGCACAACTCATGAATATATGGTGTCTTCTCCTGCTCCATCCGTCCTGCACATACAGAGATAGACACTCCTGCTGTCCGTTTACTCTGTCGTAGACTAGATGGTTAGACTAGATGACCATCAGAGTCCCTTCAGCTCAGAAGCTCTCGGTTCCTGAACTAAAAAGGTGGGAATGAGAGTTTTTCAATTTGGGGCACTCATGTGCTAGATAAAGCCCCTCAGCACGCTATGCATTAGTTCCCTTGAGCTTCACAACCATTGTATTAAGTGGATAATGTTATTTCAAGGGCAGAAACAGGCTTAACGTTCACCTCACTTGCCTAGGATCTTGTGAGATGGGAGCTGGGAAATCTATCCCAGGTCCAGCTGACTTCCTCAGGCTTAACCTCTTTGAGAGATCTCTTCCATCCTGAGCACAGAGCACAGTGCCTGGCACTCAGCAGATGCTGGCTCAGCCAGTGAAGCCACTCTTATCACCCTCAGGCAGTGAGAGTGCTCAGAGAAAGAGAGATTAACTCAAGAATCCAACCAGGGGAAAGAACCAGGGTTGGACTGGTGATGAGGTCATCCTCCCCTCAAACATACTGGGAAGGGAGTATAGGATGGTCCACCAAACCCTCCACCTAATTCAGAGCCTGTGCTTCTCCCACTCCCAATCAGGCCACACCAAGCCCCAGGCCCACCAGCCCCTGCTCCAGATGAGCTGTCTTTACCATGCCCCACCAGTCCAACCCTAGGGTCTGGAAACTCCTACCCCACCATTGCCACTCACTCATCTTTGCCCTCATTCTCTGGCTCCTAATTTATCCCCTGACCCCAGCACCCATGTCTCACTCAGACTGGTCCTTCCACCCCGCCTCACCTGGTTTTGGTTTTGAGCCTGTGTGGGCACTGGGTGCTGCTTCTCCTGCACTGGGGGCTTCTCCCGCTGCTGAGCATAGGTGAAGCTGGGGGGTTGAGGGGAGCCTGTGCCAGTGGAAGAGGGAGCTTGAGGGGGCCCCAACTTTTGATTGGGCTGTGTTCCGGGTCCACCTGGAGCTCCAGGGCTGAACTTAGAAGACACAGGAGTAAACTTGGAAGTCACTGGAGAAAACTTAGGGGCTGGAGGCGGGGCTGGGGGACTTCGAGGCTGACTGTTAGCCAAAGGCACAGTCTGGGGCTGGGGCTGGGGTTGGGGCTGGGACTGGACGTGGAACTGGACCTGAGGCTTGGCCTGGGGCTGGGGTTGAGGCTGCACATGGAACTGTGCCTGGCTCAGAGGCTCAGCCTGAGCCTGGGGCACAGGCTGGGAGCTAGAAGGGGCCTTCCAAGGAGGCAGGGGTGCTGTGCCCACAGCTGCAGGCTTAGTACTGGTCTTGGAAATGAATGGAGTGGAGACAGGTGGGGGAACATATCCAGATGATACCTGCAAGGAGAGGGGAGAGGGTTAGAGAAGTGTGGTTAAAGGAGGGTGCAGCCCTCCCCAGTTCTGTCCCCACTCCTTTCCTCCTCTCTAGTTCCTTACCCGGGCTTTGAAGGGATCATTCCTGGTCATGTCATCCAGCAGAGAGGACAAAGAGTCTATCTCCAGATCAATACTGCTCACCTTCTCCCTGGGCTAGAAGGTCAAGGGTCAGAACACCCATCCCAGTCCTCCATTCCCCCATCCGGCAGAGGTTCCGGGGAGGTCAGACACTCCTCTCCTTCCCTGCAGGGTGTCCCGGCTTAGCTGCCCCTCCCAGGCCTCGTACCTGAGGTGGGAGCGGGATGGGAGCTTCAGGGCCCCCCTCCTCCGCCAGTGGAGGCGGTGGGGAGGGGAAGATCTCCTCCTCCAGAGGTGCAGGAGGAAAAGGCTCCTCAATCGGGGGAGGGGGAGGCGGGAAGGCACCTCCCAGCGAGTTCTCCGTGTCCTCGCCATCCCCAAGGAGAGGAGGAGGTGGTAAGGGAAGGTCTGGGGTAGGAAGGAGAAAGAGAGCCGTCAGCAGGCGCCCCTCTACCCCATTCTCTAAGTTCCCCTCCTCCCACAGACCTAACCCCTCACCCAAGAACTCTCAAGGGTCCCGGGACGTGCGGGAAGGAAACGGGCGAGCATGGGGACTCTGCGCAGGAGTGATGTGGCTCCCGTTACACTTCGGAAAACGGACCCGGAGGCAGATTCGTGCCCCACATTCCCACCTCCCACCCCCAGGCGGGGACTTGGACCTGTCCCAGGAGCCCTGGCTCCCAGCCATGAGCTCCGCGATGAGGTAAGAACATCTGCTCGGGACAGGGTGGCTGCGCCCAGCCCCCTCCGCTGCAACCTTTCCAAACACCCCCAACCCCTGAGCCACGGCCCCCAGCGCGGCGCCCGCCCTCGTCCAGCCCCCAGCCCGGCCGCATACCTTCCGGGGGCGGCGGCGGGATCTCGCCCACCCGGCCCATCTGTGCGCGCTGGGCCCCGGCGGCCGGCAGAGGTTCGTTGTCCCCGGGCCGGAAAGGATTCACTTTGGGCTTTGGAGCCACCACCGGGGCGAACTTCTTCTGCGGGGCGTAAAAAGCGGGAGCCGAGACCGAGATCGCGGGAGACGGGCGGGGGGCCGCCATGGCCAGGCCGGGCTGCGGGGTGTGGGGGGCCGGGTTATGCGGCGCCAAGCCTGGCGGAGGACGCCCCCGGCGGGCCGGCTCCCCGCCGCGTCCCCGCGCGCCCTCCCCGCGAGCGGCTCCCGGCTCCTCACCGCGGGCTGGAGCGTGCGCGCCGCGTCTCAGTGGCCGCCTGGGCGCCGGGTCTGCGGACTCTGCGCCCGGGTCCCGAGCCGCCTCTACCCCGGCGGGGGAGGGACGCAGAGCAGGGGGCGGAGAGAGGGGCGGGGAGAGCGCGGCGCCCAGACCATACAAGGAGCGGCCCCGAGAGGGGGGCGGGGAGAGCGGGAGGGCCGACGCGGCAGGAAACTCCCCCAGGAAGGGGCCCAGGTCTTGCCCCCGGGCCACAGCCTCCGTCAAGGTCCTCCCGCCCCGGCCCCCGCCCCCGCCCCCGCCGCTCGGCCCGCCGAGGACCACCCCTCCCCGTGCACAAGTCTCTGATGTCATTTCCTGACTTGCCCCCCTCCAGGCCAGACCCGCGGTGCCGGAGATCTGACTCACCGTCCCCGCTCCGGGATATGCCGGTGGGGTCAGTCGGGTGTCTCCGAGGTGCCGTAGAAGCCCCTTTGCGCTCCTCCCCGACCCAGCCGCCTCCTCTCCCGGCCCCCGCTACCTGCACCCGCAGTCTCCCCACACAGCTGCCAGCCCCGCACCCCCAATCCCCCCCGTGGTCGCCCGGATTGGCAAGATTAAGATAAAACTGGGCTCCAGGGTGGATGGAGAGGGTGAGTGGGCGTTCTCCCTTCCCACGCCATTCCGTGACCTGGGTGGGCGTGTGTGCGTGTGTGTGCGTGTGTGTGTGTGTACACGCACCTTAGGGGGCAGCCCCTTGAGGCTTTTAGGAATTTGCATCACCCATGTCCCCTCCTGCAGATCTCTCTGTTAAGATTTGCGGGAGGGAGAGGCGGGGACCAAGAACCCCGGGAATGGGGGGGAGGAGGGAAGGAGGCGAGGGCGGCCAACCGGCTAGGGAGGAAGATCGTGGACGCGGGCGAAACCTCTTCGACAGTTTCTCAGCGCTCGCAGTGACCCCTCGAGAAGCCTTTGGGCAGCCGGGTGGCCCTCGGGAGATTCGGAGACTGCGCTCGGTGGAGCCCCCAACTGGGCCAACCGGATTCTTCAGCCTTGGACTGAGCCCCGGGCTACGAAAAAAGGACAGACCTGGGTTCATTGAACACTGAAATTAACCAAACCGCCGCTTGAATTCTTGCACACTCACTACTTACAAACTATGGAGTCATTTGGCCTCTCAGCCTGTAAATCCAATATATCACCCTCGGGCACTGCCTTTTCTCTGCCTTCTAAGGCAGTTCCCTTGCGCATGCCCCACTCTGTTTCCAGTTCCTTGGCCCTTCAAATTGGCTACAGCCTACTGTCAAGGAGCATCTGGGCTCTGCTGGAGAGATCCTCCAGACCCACCCCTGACATTCACCAGAAGAAATCAGGCTGGGAGCTTAAGAGAGGGGCCCAGGGTCACACCCAGTCAGCGCCAAGGAAAGTCTAGGCTAGAACTGTTGTCTTGAGGGCTCTAATGTCAGCAGAGCTCACTCCCCCACACTTTGGGGTCAGATGAAGCATCACTGGAGACAGGAATGCAGAGTGAGGTCTGGGTGCAGCGACTAGCTTGAGTGTCCAAACTAAGTGGCAAATATCTTCATTCTCTCCGTTTCATTTTCTCCGTGTGTAAAAGAGTGGTGATATTTGATCTACTTACTTTATTGCATTAAATGGAGAAGTAAATGAAATTCAATATCTGAAGTGTTATATAATACTTGATATTATTATTCAAGTCCCAGTTCTGCCCAGAATTCTGACAGGTTAACCTATGAGCGTTATTCCGTATGTTCCCTTCTGAGTTGCCGCCCAATCACTCCTGGGCCTTAGGGTATGCTATGCCTGCTTCTTTCTTCAACCTTATCAAATACTTAATTATGTCTAACACTACATCTTCATCTCCTTCTCATAATCCATTGACCTGTATTTGATGTCTCACTGTCTTGATCACGGGTGTTTCACACTGCCATAAGCATGTGTGGCCACGTGTGATATAAAGCCCGTCGTGCAGGTATCAGCTGGTCCTGGGCTTGTCCTTATGAAAATAGACTAGAGATTTGATGCTGGATTTCTGTGCAGATTGGAAATGGTGTCTTGGGCTTTCCAGACCAAAAGTCTCCTTGCCAATCCTTCAAAATATACCCACTTGTTGGGGAAAAGTTAGGAAGATGGTTTCCAGATAGTGCCACAAGAGGAAAAACCACTTACAGTCTAAATGTCTCTTCAAGGAATGTGCATGTGCAAAAATATAGTATGTTTAATTGTTAGGCAGCTGAACCTATTTATAAATCAAGAATAGAAGAGTAGAAGAGTGGGTAGGCAGGCTTAGTTGTACTGACAATTAAAAGCATTTGGGATGCAGAATATTAAAGCCGAGTTTCCAGCAAGCCATTCTAAATACTGTACAAGTAGAAACACACCGAGTATCCCAGAACAGGTTTGCTAGGCCAGGATGTCTCTAGCAGAGTTGCAGGATCAATGCTATTAAAAGGCACCTGGTAATCAGGGAGTGGCCCTAATGATTCTTAGGTATTTTTCTTAAGTAAACAATTCTAATTGATCTCGGGGAAAATGTTGAAAAGATAGCAAGTACACAGATGTTCCCACTGAATCATTTCCATCAGCTTGGGCCAGGCAAGAAGAAGAAGTAAAAAAATGTGTAGTAACCTTTGCTACCTGAAACATCTCTACACGCCTCTGAGAATTTATGTCCACCAGTTACCAGAAAGTTTTCTTCAAGGTCATACAACATAAAGTAAGCAGTTAGAAGCAGCCAAGGGAAAAAAAAAAAAAGAAAGAAAGAAAGAAAAAAAAAAGGGAGGAACAAGGGCAGTGGGGAAAAAGAAGAATTTTCTGAGATGAAGAGAGAGATGCGATCAGGTTCTTTCTGTATACTGGCTGCAGATGGCCAGAGGGTCAGTTTTGTACCAGGCTCTGTGCTAGGCACTCTAGCAACAGCAACCACCATAACAGCATCAGCAATAATGTGCTAAGCTTTATCATAGTGAGTGCTATTATGGTGCTAGGCACAATACTAAACACTGTAAGCAAAAAGCCCTCATTTAATCCTCACAGCAAACCTGTAAGGAATGTACATTATGATCCCATTTTTTCAGTTAGGGAATTTGAGGCTAATTATCCATTGCATTTTTCACCTCTGAAACTGCAGAAGAAAATTTTTGTAATGCAAATATTTTATGGAAGACACCCTGCTCCCCACTTACATCCTTGAAGTCCTCACTTCTTCCCTTCAGGAGCCTGTCTGGTACATCAACAAGCTCTTCAGTTCAGCTTCAAGTCTATTCCCCACTTTAAGTCCTTCAACCACCATTTTCTTTTTCCATCACATGGCAACATCAAGTTCTGTCTGTCTCTTTATGTTTGTGTTTATATATAGAGAAAAGATAAGGGGAAGGGGGTGGCGAGAGTTTTGTATAATAGAACTTTTCCAGGAGGCTTCTCCAAGTATTGTTAAAAGTGGTTGGTGCCATGGCTGGTGTGTTCAATGTTTAGAGCATCAGCCCACAAACCTAAGGGTCAAGGGTTCAATTCCCGTTCAAGGGCATCTACCTGGGTTGCAGGTTGGATACACCACCCTGGTAGGGGCATGTGTAGGAGGCAACCAATCGATATGTCTCTCTCAGGTAGATGTTTCTCTTCCCCCTCCTCCTACTCTCTGAAAAGCAATGGAAAAAAATATACACAGGTGAGGATTAACAAATATAAGTAAAAAATAAATAAAAGTGGCCCTAGATGGGTTGGCTTAGTGAATAGAGCGTCAGCCTGTGGACTGAGGGGTCGCAGGTTCAATTCCAGTCAAGGGCACATGATCAGGTTGTGGGCTCCATCCCCAGTATGGGGTGTGCAGGAAGCAGCCAATCAATGATTCTCTCTCATCATTGATGTTTTTGTCTCTCCCTCTTCCTTCCTCTCTGAAATCAATAAAAATGTATTTTTAAAAAATAAATAAATAAAAGTAGTTGGTGTTAGGGTATAGAATTGGAGAAAGCAGAAAGCTTTTATTTATAACTGTTGATTTTCCCCGTGAACATGTAAACTTTTATCATTTAAAAAAGGGAAAAGAAAAAAAAATGGCAGAGCCATCATCTCTTTTTCCTAATATCAGAGTGTTTTCTTTTCCACTTTCTCCCAAATTGACTCCTCTCCTAGCCCCACTTGCATTGCTTGTCAGGACAAAAGGCTTTCACGAGTGGGGCTACAGACACAGTGGAGGGGTCGGTGGGAAGGGAGTGTGGGAGGGTGAACCATCCAGCAAGAGACCTAGGAATCTTTGTGGCAAAGCCAAGGAAGAACAGCTTCCTGCTCTGCCCCTGGGTCACCCCAACCCAGCTCCAGCCCCATCCCCAAGAAAAGGGATGGACTGACAACCACAAATGCCCCCTTTTTTCTCCTTTCTTCCAGGTAGGCTGATGTCAGCACATCATCTTCTGTACCTTTTCCACTCCACTCCCCAGCCTCATTTCAACCAGGATTTACCAATAACTTCGTATTTTAGGCACTCTAGGTATAATTAATATGCCTTCAAGAAACCTTCATCTAGAGTAAAAAAAAACACTTACATAGATATTTTAATACTAGAGGCCTAGTGCATGAAATTCGTGCACAGAGGGGGTGGGTCCCTCAGCCCGGCCTGTGCCCTTTCTCAGTCCGGGAGCCCTTGGGGGATGTCCAACTGACAGCTTAGTCTTTTGAACTTCTAAGCCATCAATCAGACATCCTTAGTGCTGCTGTGAAGTGGAGAGGCTCCCGCCACTGCTGCTGAGCTTGGCAGCCATGAGCCGACTACTGGCTGAGCAGTGCTTCCCCTGTGGGAGTGCACTGACCACCAGGGGGCAGCTCCTAAGTTGAGTGTCTGCCCCCTGATGGTCAGTGCATGTCAAAATGACCGATCATTCAGCCATTCAGGCAATTTGCATATTAGCCTTTTATTATATAGAATAATAAGATGTTAAGATTAGAAAACAAATTTCTACCCACCAATAGTACTGGCTTGGTGTGGCCACACCAATTTCAATAGCTGGTGGCCTTCTTGCCATTTAGAAATCATCATTATTGTCCCACCAGGTCCAGGCAGCAGTGAGCAGAGCCTGCACGGGGCATCAGAGGAGCAGTAGAAGGGAGGAGTTCATAACCTCCCAAGGTCTGAGCCATATGGGCACCCAAAGGCACTGCAAGTGTCAGCAAGGTAGCAATGTGTGGTGGCTGCGGGAGGCAGAGCAAGGCAGATGGTCAGATGATGGAGAGTCAGCAGCCAAGGGAGTGGGGAAGGGCAGACAGGAACAGAGACCCAGGGCACCAGCAGCAGCACAGGCAGGTTGCTGGCACCAAAGCAGCTACTAGCAAAGCATCTGCTACCTTTTGCCTTCCTTCTCCTGAACCCAGGGGAAGCCAAAATTAGAGAGCGCCTGGCCTAGAAGCTCCAGTGTTTGTCACTGAAAATAGCCAAGTCACTAGGGGAAGTAAACATTTCAAGGAGGGAGGGTGGTGGTGGTAAAGATCTTTAGATAACATAGCTGCTTGAGATTAGAAGTATGTTTCTCTAGTGGCTCCTGCCACTTCCACTCCTTTTAATGAGAATCACCTAACATGAAAAGTGGGTGCTCCTGAGCAAACCTCAGAACTCAGGCACCCCTTCCTGCCAACCAGAGGTGTGATGGAGGTGGCAAATGGACACTGGGTCTCAGAAAGAGGGATGAGGATCTTCCCAGATGAGGAACTACACAGGTCTTACTACTTAACTTCTCAATATGTTTGAGCAGCTGGGAGACAGGTCTTTCTACCCAAGTGGGATGCTGCCAGAGGACATTAATGCCACAGAGCAACCTACCCAGTTCCAACAGAGTTACCATTGTGTGCTCAGTAGTAGCATAGCAAAGGAGACCTAGCACAGCGCCTGCCACACAGCCAGGGCCTGTGCACATTTACTGAGTGCAGCTGAATCCCAGAATCATTGAACTCTCATACTAGATCAAGGGAGGTCCTGTGTTCTGTAAAGTTAAATGGCTTTTGAGTCAGCTTGCATCATTTGTTTATTCACTAAGCATTTATTGAGTTCCCACTATGTGCAGGATACTTTTTCTGGTGCTAGGGATATAATATTGAGCAAAAACAGACATGATCCCAGCCCTTAGAGAGGTTCCATGACCTTGGGGAGCCTACAAAGGGACATAAATATTAATCAATTATAAACAAATGTAAAGCTGCCTCTGTTATAAGCACCTCAGGAGAAGGTACACGATGCATGTGATGAGGTACAGATTGGGATGGGACCTGATTGTGGAGCTCAAGAAAGGGATCTGAAAGATACATAGGCATTAACTGGGCAAAGTGGGAGGGGAAAGCATTCCATGTAGAGAGAACAGCATGTGCAAAGCCGTGTGATGGCTGTGAGCACAGCCATAATCACATGTAAGTAAAAAGGAAGGCAAGCATGGCCTGGGTGACTGAGAAGGAGGTGCAAGCCCATGTGTAAAAGTCTTAACTTTATTCTGAGAGCAATTGGGGAGCCACAGCAGAGTTTTAGGTGGAAGGGTGGCATGAAAATACTTGGGAATTTTGAAAAGGGGCAATATGGAGAATAACGGTAGGGTTCAGTTCAGATGCAGACAGACCTATTAAGAGGCTATAGTAGAGCTTTAGATGCAAGGGGGGAGAAGGGGAAGGTGATGGACATGGACAAAAGTGGATAGAATTGAGGGCCATTTAGGACATGAAATCATTAACAGAATCTAGTGATAGGTTGAATTTGGAGTAGGAGTTGGGGCTGTAGGAGAGACAGCATGCACTCAGCCCAGCACCCAGCTGGTACCTATCTGGAGTACAGTGCTCTAGGCTGAGAGATTGTAGATTTGGGAGTAAGATGGTGCTTTGTTTTGAACATGCCAAGAATGAGAGTGTATTATAGATAGTGAGATATCTGGGTTTGGAGCAGAGAAGAACTGTGCTGAAGATCTGCATGTGTGCGTTATCTGCTTTGGAGTATGATTTGAATCTGTTATTGGCTGAAAAAAAAATCACCTATCCCGAATTGCATGGAAAGTTCAAAGAGCCAGGATGGGCTTTAATGGTTTACAGCATTTGATGGACAGGTGGAAGAAGGAGGCAGGACTTTCAAAATAAGGAGACCCCAGACCCCTATGTCTCCTCCCAACAGAAGTGAAGCAAGGGCACCTCCTCCCTGCAAACCTCCTACACTCATCATCTTGCCTCCATTTGCTCTGCCTGCAGACCACCAGCACTGATTGCATGAAGCCCTGTAACCCCATATGTCAGTCACCTTAAGAAGGCTCAGATTCCCAGCTCCCGCCACATCTTGTTCAACTCCTGAAACCATTGCTGGGTGTTCTCGGGAGCTCACAGAACACTGTCAGCAAACATTCCTCTTCCTCCAGCATCTCTCTTCTGCTGCTCTCACTTGGATTACCTCTGAAAGACATACCTCCCGCATAGTCTTCTCAAGTGGCAGTACATTTGCCTCCCACAGCCCTGGAGGTAGAACAGATACCCTTTTTAACCTCTGTTACTACTTCCACGCTAGTCTCCTCTCCTCCCTAAAATCTCCAGCTTTGAGCATCCTATCATCAAACTATACCAGTTGCTGCCTGTCCATGAATCACTATTGATTGCCCTGGGTCATCCACCCTCATTTCCATTTGTAGGTCCAAGATCAGTGGTTGGCAAACTGTGGCTCAAAAGCCACGGTTTGCCGCTTTGTTGACTAATGAGTTTGCCGACCACTGGAGTAGACTAAATGTTACCATGTAGTTGGAAGCTGTGAAGATTAGGCAATTGTGGCATATTGTGTGCAAAGAGGTAAAGGGTAGTATATGACAGTGGTCGGCAAACTTATTAGTCAACAGAGCAGCAAACCCTGGCTTACGAGCCTCGGTTTGCCAACCGCTGTCCTAGATCATCAATACTATATATATGATCTTTCCTTCCCCGCCCCCCCCAACCTCTCTGTTCTTTGAACTTCTCACTTCCTATGATTTTGCTTGACTTCAGCCACCACTATCCCCACTATGATGCCCTAAACCCACATTGACAAAGGAGATATGATGTAAGCCACTTATATAATTTTAAAAGAAATTAAAAAAAATAGGTGCCATTAATTTTAATAATATACGTTAACCCACCATATCCAAAATATTATCATTACAACATTACAACATGCAATCAGTATTTTGAAAGATCAAATGTTAAATTCTAACCCCCATCGGAGAACGCAGAAATTGCTTGCACCCCCTCCCTCAACACAGCTTTCCCCCATCAGTAATAAAATTCAACTCAACTACCTGTAGCCATCACATTATATATATATATGAATTTTTGATTGTCTGCATTTTTAAATTTGTCAGTCTTCTTAAGGTGACTGATAAACCATCAATGATGAGAAAAAATTATGGATCAGCTGCCTCCTGTACACCCTCTACTGGGGATCGAGCCTGCAACCCAGGCATGTGCCCTGATAGGGAATTGAACCTGTGACCTCGTTTCCTAGATCAATGCTCAACCACTGAACCACACCAGCAGAGCTAAAATGGGTTTTATTACTTGAGAGCAGCACATACATACCACCTGAAAGTCAAAATTTCCACTTTTTTTTTGAGCTTTGCCATGTGAGTGGGTCTGCTACCAACTGACAGAACAATCATGAAGGACTCAGTGAGCCAACAGCCCTCAAGTAGTTGGCTGACCAGAACCCAGGACCATAAAATTTTTGTCCCTGTCAGCTTATCACCATGAAAATACCTTCACCAAAGAATGACCTGCACATATAGATGATGATTAGTATTACACATTCACAAAGAGCAAACGAACAGTTACCTCTAGAATGCCTAAATTGAATAATGGTCCTTTCTTGTTCATTTTATTGCTGTGACAACACCTAGCATGCAATGTACCCAGGTAGAACAAAGTTCTTTTTGCCTCATTTTATCCAAAAGGAACTGATTCATCTCAAGCTTGTCAAACACTGCATGCTTCATTTATTTAAATGAAGCATGCGGCCCTCGAGTTTGACATGCTTGGCGGTGAGCATATTTCAACAGTATTTAGTATTATAATAAAACTCAGAAAAATAATCGAACATAGATTTAGGGAAACATCCTAGGGTAGGGAAAAAAATGGTGGAAAAGAGAAGACCTGAATTTGAGTTGCAGTAAAGCCATTTACTAGCTGTGTGACTGTAAAAATCTAAGAGACAAATAATGTTCCTTGTCTGTGAAGGCACAGCAAGTCTCACTTCTAAGTTTTCTTCCAGTTCTAATACTCGGTTATCTATACTTAGTGCCCTGTATACCCTTTGCCCTTTCATTGTCAGGAAAATGCCTCTGCTGCCCTCGCTGAACTTGGTTGGCTTGTTGAATGATAGCAGACTGGCAAGGGCTGAAACCTGGAGCTCCACCAACCCAATATGCATTGAACACTACCTCGGATAAGGACCAATTGCAGGAAAGCAGAAAAGACTTTGCAGCAAAAACAGATCCTCATCCAAGAAGGGATTTGTAAGAGGAATCCTAGCAAGGAAAGACAAAGGGATGGGGACCCCAACATTGAGGTATATTCAAGAATTTGAGAGGTAGGCTGTCAGCTAGCACCTGGTGACAGGAAAGTCTGGCAGATAGTAACAGAGCATGAGCCACCAGGCTGTGATGCCAAAGCAGGACCAGAGGAGGATGCCTTATAAGCCTGAGGCAGGGTCTCTCTCTTGGAAGAACTGGGCATAAAGGTGGGGTATAGGGATCCCAGCACGGGAGGTAAGAAGACTCCAGAGGCCTAGCTGGTTTGGCTCAGTGGATAGAGTGTCAGCTGAAGGGTCCCGGGTTCAATTCTGGTCAGGAGCACATGCCCAAGTTGAAGGCTAAGTCCCCAGTGGAGGGCATGCAAGAGAGCAGCCAATCAATGATTCTTTCTCACCATTGATACTTTCATCTCTTTCTTCCTCTCTGAAATCAATATATGGGGTCTGGGCAGAAATTAGAAGAGTCTGATTCCATGTACTGGTATATATTTAAAAGAAGACCCCAGAACCATAATGTGACATCAGCTGATCCTCAACCCTGAGTTTACAAACACTAGCCGAGCAACTATCTGGATGCTCAGGGACAAGCCTTCCAAGTCCATGTTGTCCCTGGTCCTCCTGGCGAGTATAAAATTGACAGGGTCATTGAGTCTGGAAGAAGCAATTTGATTCTTCCCTTTTTCCATCAGTGGCTCTGGGATTTGTGAGCACTGAGTACTCGCTTGACCTCTGCTGATCCCATCTGCTCCTGCTCTCTGGGATTGATAAACTCTGTTTTTATTGCTTACCTGGCCTCCGACTCATGGTTGCCAAGGCCTTCTTCCTTGGTCCTGGCATCCTGCCTGGTCTGCTGCTGCCTGTGACCTGATGATGGCACCTCAAGGCCCTGACTATGCTTTGGGGCCTGACAAGGACATTGTTCCAGGCCCTCTGGATCTAACTTTCCCCTTCTCTGAGAAGGATGTGGGATCCCATTAGCCCAGAACCCCTGGCTGGACTTCTACATCAGATGTTTGGGTGGAACTCCCAAATCTGAAGTGACTCTCTTCCAAGCTTTCCCAAAGGCCTGTTTTTCAAAGAAAAGACAAATTCATTCCCTTCATAATGTAAACAATAGACTCTATTAGAGTCACCGGCAAACATTTATTTGGGCACTATCCTCTGCTGAATGGAGCCACAGGATCCTGGGAAGTATGCATTCATTGATGCTGACCTGCCTGTGTGTCTCTGGGGACTGCACTACAGGGGTTGGGTGGAGGAGAGGGATCACCACTATCACCCATGCTGCCAAGCTTCTTTATCTCACTACGCATTGCAATGAGCTCATCGTAGGTCCCTAATATTTTGCAAAGGTTTCAAACTTCATCTAAAAGTCAAATGAGCATTGACCTATGTTGGTCTAAAAATTATCTTCCACACAGCGCAACAGATCAGAGATTGGTCAAATAAGGCCTTTTTGTCCTCACCACCAACCCTGGAACCAGAGAACTTCTGCTATGGAACGTGTCTTCCTTTACAACTAGCTGTCCTGAGATGTCCTTTCTTTCTCAGCAAACTTGCTGTGCCCAGGAAAGACCTTGCCTCAGCACAATGGCTAGGACCCTCATCTATTGATTACTGGGGGAATACAGCTGAAGGTGGGGGTGGGGACAGAATGAGGAAGGGAACTCCATAAACCTGTACAGATTCTGTGGTATTTCCTCTGTGGAAATAACAATTTATACACTACCAACACCCCACCCATCCATGACTGAGCTCTGGGTCTGCCCCCACGTTTTAACAACCCAGCCCTCCAAGCTCCATTCTTTGTCTTCTTGTTTACTGACTGTTAAGGAAAGTATCCCACTAAAGAAATACAGACCTCCATCTCTACTTGTTCTCAGATTCTCCTGATTTCTGCCCAGACCCCATGCTATATTCCATGTACTAATATGCCTCCAAACCTTTCCCAAAGTTCCAATATCAGCATACTGATTTCTGGCTGCTTATGCAAATAGTGCCTCCTTGAACTCTGAAGAGATGCCCTCAAGCTGACTGAACTTGGGAGCAGCCTGAGCCACCTTCCTATCACCCCAGACACATAGATTCTGATGCAATGCCTAGTCTTTGACAAATAGGAACTGAGACACTTCTGTCATCAGTACTTTATGACAGCACCAAAGACCTGTAGAAGTCATCCTCAGGAAAAGTCATCACTTTTCCATTTCAAAATTTAAGAATGTAGATAGAGTAATCCCTCTCTTCAGCTTATGGTTCCACCCTAAAAGAAAGGCAAGAGTGAAAGAATGTGTATCAAATAAAATTTCCTAAACCAAATCACCCTAATATTTAAAAACAGATGAACAAACACATAAATAATGCTTCTTCCTACAGCAGGATGAACTTTTCATTTGAGGGGCTGAGTTGAAGTTCTAGCTTCTTCTCTCTCTAGCTGGGTTATTTGGGGGGAGGAAAGTTAACTGGTTTTATCAAACCCAGGTTTTATCAACTGTAATGCAAAGATAATGACTTCCTTATTGGGTTGTTGTAAGAAGAGACTGAGAACTCTTTGCCAACTGTAAAGTGATAATGGCATATTATTTACTATTATTTTATTCTCTATGTTCTCTAGTCGCAGACTCTTAGATGATCTCACCTCCTACTTCTCAAAGAAAATAGATAACATCAGACAGGAATCCCATCTTCTTGACACCAAATGTACAACCTACTGGCATCTGCTTCATCCTTCTTTCTGCTAGAAGAACGTGTGTGTGTGTGTGTGTGTGTGTGTGTGTGTGTGTGAGTGATTTTTAAACAAAAATTTGATATACTATAATTCTTATACTATAACATGCTTTTAAAATAAATGTCACAGCACACTATGAATAATATTCCATCGACAAATACAGTTATAAAATACTATTAATGGCCCCATAGAATTCTATTATAGACATGTACCATAATTTATTTAATTAATCCCCAGGTTTAATGTAGCTTGTAAACAATCTTTCCTTATTATGCAGTTAGTGCTCTGATGGATGCTGTAGATGATCTTTGCCCACATTATCTTTATTCCCTTAGAATATTTCTATAAATGGAACAGCTGTGTCACAACTTAGTCACAACAACAACAATGATGCATATTTTAAAGATTTTTTCATCACTACTGTCAAATTGTCCTACGGAAAGGTTATTCCTGTTCATGGCAGAACTGGAATCTTTGACCTTGACTCAGAAGGTGGTAAGGAGACTGGAAGAATGCCTCCAAATGGTGAGAAGTAAGAGGGTCCTACACAAGAAATAGGAAGGAAGCTGGCCAAGGTTGTGCCTATGATAGTCTACTTTTCTGTGGTGCAAAAATATACCATAAGACTGAATGTGGGGTGAGACTGAGGCCTCAGACCTGAGTCCTTTGTGTGAACCTTAATTTAAATCATTTGGATAAATCCAGCCTCATTTAGTTGTGCTAAGGGGATTGTGTGAGGGGTTTACAGAGGATGTTTAGATCAGAGTAACAGTGGAATCAGAGCCCCCGAACCGGGGAGCAATGTTAGGTGGTAACGCTTGAGCAGAACTGGCCATTTGGCCCATTACCCCAGATCCGGAAACTCCCAAGCAGTACTTTCTCTGCTTCAACCATAAGGGGTTGGGTGGTGCTGTTGTAGTAACAGAGGCTGTTTCTTTTCTCTCTCTCTCTCTCTCTCTCTCTCTCTCTCTCTCTCTCTCTCTCTCTCTCTCTCTGCCATCTTTCCTTTGCAGCTAGACAATATATTCCAGGAAGGCAGAATCCTGATACTTCTTTTGTATAACCAATCATAGTACATATGGGGAAATACTTTCTAATTCTCTCCACTGTCAAAAGAGGGTATCAGATCCTGCCACAAATTATACTAGATAACTAACATCTAAGCAGATCTACAATGGATTATTCTGTCTTCTCTCTCATGGTTTTATAAATGTAGATTTGGATATATATATATTAGAAAGGAAGAGAGAGGGAGAGAGACATAGAATATCAATGGTGAGAGAGAATCAACGATTGGCTGCCTCCTGCATGCCCCTTACTAGGGATCGAGCCCACACCCTGGGCATGTGCCCTTGAAATCAAATCCACAGGCCAATGCCCTATCCACTGAGCCAAACCAGCTAAGGCAAATTTGGCTAATTTCTTCATTAGTACAAAGATCAAAGATTAGTTTTCTCTCCATAATCCCATCTCCCAGATCTGAGATTAGATTATTAGTATCATCTCCCATATCTCTCATGTGGGGGTTCCACTAATAGTTATCACCGTAAAGCTTAGCTCTTCATCAGTAAGCTAAAGATTAACAGTTACATTCATAAGACCTGGTCTCTCGCCCTGTTACATGCCCACACCACGGAGCCCTAGCCCACTGCCCTACTCCCTTTTCAACCTGAGGAGGAACATGAAAGAAGGCGGGGAGCAAACAGACCCCAGGTTAGGTTATTGGTGCTAAAACTCTGCCTTTTCTCACTTTGGGTTTTCTGGACACTGCTCAGACAAGTCTTGTTGCCCTTTCTCAAGTGATTTTTCTGGACTCCACTTCTTGCCTGCTGTAAATAAATACCGGCCCACTTGACCCTTGCCACTTAGATTTCAATCTCTTGTTCCTATTCGACCCTCCCCACTAGCCAGAGGGTAATCCTTTCTCTCTTGATTTTGACTGCTTCCAGACATCCATTTGTCAAAGAACACCAAGGCTCAGAAAAGTTAAACTGGATTACAAACTATGTCTTCTAGCCAGCCTCCGGTCCTGGCATTTTTATTTCACTCCGGGTGGGATTGAATTAGCTTCAATCCGTTCCTTCATCCCCAATCAGGGCTGGAATTAGATTATCATACATACATCCCCACACCCATCCCCGAATTTCTGGCGAGCACCAAGGGAAGTCTAATACACGATCCACTTGCAAATATTTCGCGATCTGTTTGGATGGGCAAACCATGCACAGGGAACGGAGAGAGCGTCCTAAACTGTATCCAATCACGCCACCCCAGGAAGAAAGCAAGTGTTGAATTTGGCGTCCAAGGCCCTTCCATCCAGGCTTTAATCTCACCCCACCCCACTTTCTCTCTGAGCGTCCTCAACCCGGACCCTGCAAATTAATCCATCAGAACCGAACTGTGGGATCGGGCGCTTTACCCGGTTTCTGGGACCCCGAGCGGGCATTCTCCGGGACTCCACCGGTCCCCGGGCGCGAGCTCAGCTGGGACCCGTGGGAGCCCCAGGTGGGGCAGAGTGAGGGCAGGAAGAGGGGGAGGCGCGAGGCCCGCCGACAGCCCGGCCCCCGAGGGACCGCTGCAAGGTGCTCGGGGAGCGCAGCGGCGGGTTTGGGGCTGGGGGAGGCGCCGGCGCAGCCAATCCCCGGGCCACCCCCTCCGCGGCCGCCAGCAGAGCCGGGGCGGGGGAGCCAGGCGGCGGCGGCGGCGGCGGCGGCGGCGACGGCGGCTGCCGCGGGGAGGGATGGAGAGGGGCGGGGGGAGCGGAGCCGAGCGGAGACAGCCGCGGCGCTGCAGAGAGGCTGGGGCGGCGGCGCGGCTCCCGGTACTCCCCCCGCGCCCGCCCCGCGTCGGCGAGGGTCCGGCCCCGGAGGCCCCGCGCCATGGGCTGCATCGGCTCCCGGACCGTGGGTGGGTACCGCGGCGGGGCGAGCGCGGGCGTTGGTTGGGCTCTCCGCTCCGGTCCTCCGGCCCCTCCCCCACCCTCTCCGCGCCCCTCCGGGCACCTCGCTTCATGCTGCCCAGCCCGGCCTGGCTACCTTACTTTCCCTCCGCTTCTCTCCTCCCCGCTCCTCTCGCGCGCGCCCAGGGCTAGCATCCCTCTGGGCTCTCGGCGTTCTTCTCTCCGTCTCCCTCCAGCTTCCTTCCATAACCTCCCCAGGCGCGGTCCCTCTCCATCATCTCTCCATCAGCCTCTTCTCTCCCCTTCGTCGCTCTCCCCTCCTCTCCAGTCCCTCACCCTCCACCTCCAAGCCATCCGCCTCACTCTGCCGCCTTCTGCGCCCCCGCGCCCCTCTCTCCATTTGTGGAGCAGCCCTCTTCTAAGAATCCTCAGCAGCCTCAGCCCCCAGTCTTTCTCCGCACGCACCCTCCCCCCCAACCCCCGCCTCCATCTGGCTTGGGTGTTTTGCACCCATCTCTTTCCCCCTCTGTTGCCTTTTTCTGTCATTCGTGCCTCCCACGGTTTGCTTTGTTCACGTGCATTTTCCCTCAGGGGCGGGGGCGGCATGCGCCTCGGGGAGGGAATGGTTTCCTCGCCTGGAGGGAATGAGGACGGGTCGGCTCTTGAAGGGTGGGGTGTTAGAGCCGGTGGACGCCGCGGGGAGGAGGTGGAGGTCTAAAGGGATCGAGAGGGGTCAGTAGCCAGCTCCCAACTGGGTGGGGCCGGCCCTGGGAAGATCTTCGGGACTGGACAGCACCTGTCAGCTGGGGGGCGGGGGGGGGGGGGGGGGGGGGAGGGAGGGGAAAGAGAGGCGGGGCCGCCGCTTTATTTACCTTTGACTGGGGGAGGGGCCTCCTAATTTGTTTACCCACCCTCAACCTTTGCCCTGTTACCAACCCCACTCCCTGCACACTCTGCTTACCTCTCCCTAACCTCCAATTTTTCACATTTCAACTCCTCATTTCTCCCGCCTACACGCCCCAGTGACCTCAGGCTGAGAGAATAATTTGTATTATTATTATTACAAACAAACTCACCCTCCGGAAGCTTGATTTCTCTGAGACCTGATTTATTTCCATGGATACCCTCTCCCCCTCTGTTTTCAACTCTTCTCTGGGTTCTCTCCCTCCCCCTCCATGCCCCCCACGCTCTGACTCAGCTCTCCCTTTTTTACAAAGGCCACCTCTCCCCTCTTCCATTTTGCCTGCCCCACCTCCCTCCTCGGAGATTGTTCTCTGTCCCATTCTAGCTCTCTCCACTCAGAAGTCCATCTTTCCTCTTCCACCCAAGCCACAGTCGCTGGTCTGACCCATCTCACCACTCCCCTGCAGCCCCAAGGAATAGCGGCACACTTTGGAGGGGTCCTACCTCTCTTGGACCCCTTAACCAGGAGCCTTACCTTTTGCATCAGCTATGTTGTCGCATGCTAAATGCCTCCTCAGCCCCAAGACCCCATTCAATTTATCCCTTCTCAAGAGTGGACCCCTAACCCAAAATTCAGAATCATAAAACTTCATGTATAGCAAGGATCTATAAGGTCTACAACTATTCAAGTGGTTCTTCCCCAAGCCTTCCAGGAGGCACCACCCTGTCCTCAATCTCAATCGCCCTTCACTATGAGCTCTGGCCCAAACCCTCAACCCTTGCCCAGCATCTTCTGTCTTCTCTTTGACTTGAATTTGTGTTCTTTTAGGTCCTATTTTTAAAAGTCCCCTTCACTCCTCTGGTGATCCCTTCCACTCCTCTTTAATCTATCACTTATCTCTCAACAGTCAGGTAAAATTATTCTATCCCACGCTTTGCTTTCTTTGCTCTGCTGTTTCTGGTAAACACACCCAACTCCCTCCTCTATCCTCTCCAAATTCTTCCTGTGGGACAAGTTCATGACTCTCCTGGGGAGGGCCCCCTACATTCCTAACACCTCACAAATAATAAAGCCCACACATAGAGAAGCTAACTCCTAGAAAAGCTCCAGCCTTATTTGTAGAAACATAATAGGTGAAACATGCAGTTCCCAGTGTACTCCTGCATAGAAATCCTCTATGACCCCTCAGAACAAGATGGACACCAGTTTTCCTGCTAAAACCCAACCACTGACCCTTCCATTTAAACAACAACAATAAGTGAGGCCATACACCAGTTTTTCTGAGTTTACTTTTCTTGGTTGAGTTTAAGCTGAATATTTTGGCTCAGTATTACGATTTCTTCTATCAAAAAATGTGGGCAGAGTAGGGATGTAAAAGGGATGGGCAATGGGAAGAAGTGGTAGCTAAGGGTAGAGAAGGGTCTAGAGAGGCAGCTTCAATGTGTGGCCTCAGCATCTGAATCCAGGAGGGGCTTTTGGGTTGGATGCAGGGGAGTGAGGTGGAGCAACTAACCCTCTTGCCTCTTCAGGGAATGAGGTGATTGCAGTGGATTGGAAGGGTCTGAAGGATGTGGACCAAATCAACATGGACAGCACCAGCTCGCTGCATGGAAGCAGCCTCCACCGGCCATCTACGGAGGTGAGGCCCGTGCCCAGCTGCCCCTCACCAAAGGACCTCTAAAAGACCCCAGAACCCTCCCTAACAAAGCCTCCCAGTTGCCTGACCCTTGAAATCCACTCTTAAAGTCTAAGTGAACATTCCAAACACTCCTTCAAACTGAAACTTAGGGAGAACATTTCTCCTACATTCCTCAAAATACAAGCCAAATGTTCCACACCAACACCCTAATTTCCTATGCTAATCTCAGGAAAGCCCTCCCTTCTTCACACACTTCTGGAAGTTCCTCGGAGGAAAGGGGTGGGGTTCCTTGCATTCCTGAAAGTGCTTGGGATACCCATTCCCTTTTCTCTCTCCTCACAGCAAACCCGAACTGATTTCTCCTGGGATGGCATCAATGTGAGTGCAGCTCCCCCCACCCCAACCTAACTGGTTTTCTTCTATTCTTGCATAACACAGTACTCCCTCACTTCAGCAAGCCCTCCCATGCTCTACCTACACCCCAATTTTCAAGGATGGTTGGAGGATATGCCTCCTTGGGACTCCTGGGTCTAATGGTTTTCCCAATCACCTGCTTTAGCTCAGATCCTTCATCCAGGAAACCATGAACTTTCCCCCACATATAGAGCACCCCCATGTCCTCTCATTCCTCCCACATTCTCCATCCCAGCTCTCCATGGAGGACACCACTTCTATTCTTCCGAAGCTTAAAAGAAACTCTAACGCCTATGGCATTGGAGCCCTGGCCAAGTCGTCATTCTCAGGTGAGATTCCCTACCTAGGGATGCATCCAGACAGGAGATATTTACAGGCTCCTGGTGTCAGTCTCCCTGCTCCTTCTAACCTGAGGGGGGACCTTCATCTTCCTACCCCTGACCTATTTGTCCTTTCTGTCAAATCTCTCCCATCCTTTAGGCTGCCCTCATATATTGGGACCATCCCCCATGGGATGGAGCCCCCTGAGAGTGGGGTGGGGATAATGAGTACCTGTTATGGGTATTGTGTGATATTCTGGAGAATGGGGGGAATGTCTGGCCCTTTAGGGATTTCAAGAAGCATGAAGGACCATGTGACGAAGCCCACAGCCATGGGGCAAGGCCGGGTGGCCCACATGATTGAGTGGCAGGGCTGGGGGAAGGCACCAGCCATTCAGCCACAACACAGCCACGAGGCAGTGCGCAGGGATACTGATGCCTACTCTGACCTCAGCGATGGCGAGAAGGAGGCACGTTTCCTTGCAGGTACTTGTTCCCCCAAAACCTCAAGAGGCATATCTTGGGTGGCCAGAGACTTGAACCTTCAACCTCACTCTGTGACAAGATTGATTCTATCCATAGGATGACCATTAGACTTAATTTCAAGTACTTTGACTTGCTAATTCTGATAAGTGCCCTCAAACTTATTTTTATTATCATCTCAGAAGTTGAGGAGAATTAATGTGGGGTTGTGGGTTCTGATGCCATCTCTCCTACATGGTGGGACTATCCTATCCCTGGACTTCCCCAGTACAGGGCAAAAAAAAAAAAAAAAAAAAGGCAGAGGCTGTTGGCTTAAAAAAACTGTTCTCCTGTTTCTTGGAGAAAAAGAAAGAAAGCCTTGGAGATGTTTACTAGCCTTAGTCCATCAGCACATTGCAGTCATGGAGTCACATAAGTGGCTTATTACTTGTGACAACCACTGGAAGGTCAAGGGGACCTGGATGAGGAGAGAGTGGTTTACAGAAAAAGTTTCCTTCCAGGAAAGTAGTGTAGGTATGAGACAAACCTATAGTGCACCTACAATGGTGGCTGAGCCCTAGTGGCAGGTCTCAATAGGATCCCTAGGAAGAAGGACAGATCTGGAAGAGAATATCTTTGTATTGGTGTGGGTGTGGTGGAAGAAATATCAGTGAGGGAGAAGGCAAACATGTAAGGGGCAGGGCATGGTGTAGAGCAGCTAGCAATATAGGCTTCAACTTAACTCATGGCTTTGACTAGAATTGGGACCCCCAAGTCTATCCATCTTCACTATTTTATCTTCCCTCCCTTCTCCTTCTAATTTCTTGAACTATCAACTTGGTGGTCTTATAATCTTTTGGGGATTTTCTGTTAATCTTGAGGCACCATTTCCACCACATCTCCCACCTAGATATCTAGATTTCTCTGTCCTTGACTACCTAATACCAGCTACCACTCCTAAAAACATCCACAAAATAAACTTCTGGAAATCCCAAATTTCAATCCCTTAGGATATCTCATCAGAAGACCCCCAACTCTTTTTCTTAGGAATCCTAAATCTGACCTTTTGGGAAATCCCCCATGATATTGCTTTGTTTCAGGGCACGTACAAAGGCTGTGCTGTCCAATATAGTAGCCACTGGCCAAATGTAGCTATTGAGAACTTGAAATGTGGCTAGTCTGAGTGGAAAATGCTGGAAGTGTAAATATCCCACTAATTTTTATATGGGTTAGATGTTGAAATGATCATCTTTCATACATATTAGGTTAAGTAAGATATAGTAATAAAATTAATTTCACCTGTTTCTTTTACTTTAATATGGCTACTAGAAAAATTCAAATCATGCAAGTGGCTTGCATTGTATTTCTATTGAACAGTGCTGCTCTAATGTCCCCTACCCCATGCATGTGTCTAAGGGTTCTCAGATTTACCTTGTGCTAATCACATTTCTTCTCCCAGGCGTCATGGAACAGTTTGCCATTTCTGAGGCCACTCTCATGGCCTGGTCTTCCATGGATGGTGAGGACATGAGTGTCAACTCTGCCCAGGAGCCATTGGGCTGCAACTACAGTGACAACTACCAGGAGTTGATGGAGAGTCAAGGTGAGGGATGGTTCCAGAATCCAACCCCTGAGGCTTAAGGGGCCTCCCCAACTATCTATGCTAGTTTTGTACAGCTCGTGGTTCTAAGACTTTCTGTTCTTTCTAGCTTTCTATTCCCCTTTTCCCCCAATGTCTCACCCTCAATTGCCTGTGCTGTTGTTACTGCCTTTGATAGTCTATGCCCCCACCTACCTCTACGATTCTCTTTACAGATGCCCTCACTCAAGCCCCCATGGATGGATGGCCTCACTCCTATGTGTCCCAGGGAATGTACTGTCTGGGATCATCAGATGCCTGGGAAGCAAGCGACCAGTCCCTCATTGCCTCTCCAGCCACAGGATCTTATCTTGGCCCTGCATTTGATGACTCACAGCCAAGCTTACATGAAATGGGGCCTTCCCAACCTGCTTCTGGATACTCTGCTCAGGAGCCTCCACCTTTGCTGGGGGGAGACACTGACTGGGCTCCAGGGATGGGTGGCGTGGACCTGGCCCCTGAGGAGGAAGAAGATGCAGGATGTAGGGACCTGGAATCACTTTCCCCACGAGAAGACCCCGAGATGGCCACTGCTCTCAGCCGAAAGGTATCTGACGTCACATCCTCAGGTGTGCAGTCCTTTGATGAAGAGGAGGGTGAGGCCAACAACTAGCTTCTACCCACTCTACACCCTATCTTCCACTCCCACCTGAGGGGCCTGGCTGCAACAATACCCTCCCTTCCCCCAGCAGTACAGCTGAAACCCGGGCAGAAGACCACGAGGAACCCAGGAGCTGCCAGTTCTTGCCAGGAAAATGGAGGGCCAGGATGGTATTCCATCCAGGCTTGTGCTGTAGAAACCACAGGTCCAGGGACTGAGCCCCTGGCAACTAGATGGCTGTGAACTTGGCTTGCCTGTGAGCTTCTGGTTCTGTGATGATGAAGCTCCAGTTTGTATCCTGGGGACAGGAGCCATCAACTAGATCTCTGTCTTGCACTCCCTGACTTCAACTTTCAGGAGCCTTGACAGTGGCTGTCTGAATGCCTCCTTTCTCATATCACTTTTGCTTTTTCCAACTCTGTGTTTTCTCTGGCTGTGGTCCCAGCTTGACCCTACTGTGAAGAACAGACCTGCTAGACATGACTCAATGAGCATAGGGAAAGCCATGTCTCCTTAAAGAATGGAGAGGCTGCCCTCAATGGGTAGCTTGGCTTCTGAGATTATAAGTCATGGGGGAAGTGGACATAGCAGCTGGCGTGCACAGGATTCTTTATGTAAGGCCCACCCAGAGACCAGAGAGTCATTGATGGGACCAAAAACAAACATAGCCACCTGTTATGGGATTTTGAATATCCTGTGACTGAAAGATGGGTCCTAAGCATCTGGAAAAGGACCCAGTGGGCTGGCTGCTCCAGCTCTTGCTTCCTTTGTCTGCCTTCTTCCATCCCTTGCTCCAGGAGTCTTGCCTAGAGGGGGTGACAGAATGCAGGTGTCCTGCCAGGTGGGGAAGCAGGAGGGCTGTGCCTCCCTCCCTCCACCCCCAAATTCTCTGGAGCTGTTTACACTTTTCTCTTTGCCTTTTCTACATTTTTATAACTTACTGGGGACTCAGGTTGAGTGGGGTGGAGGGAGAAGTCTGGTGCTGTCAGGCCCCTGCCCAGTGTGTTGTTGGCTGAGAATCAGTGTGGGCACTCAGTCCCTTTTTCTCCTTCTTCAGCTGCCTCTGTCCCAGGCCTCTTGCAGAGAGTGGAATCAGTCTTCTTCCTTTTAGGAGGGGTTTATAGTGAGGCAGAAGCCCCTGAATCGGCCAGTCCTTCCTCACACAGTTCCCATTCCGGTGGAGACTTCTGTCCATAGCACACAAAGCCCCACACTTCTGTATGTGATCCTGACAGCAGGGACAGGCTGGAGCAAAGGCATGGCAGCTGAGGAGCACACCAAGGGACCCCATTCCCTAGCCTCTGGCAGAGGGAAAAACTAAGATGGCCATTGCCTACTTTTTGTCTCCTCTTCTAAGACTCCAGCTCCAATGCCTGTGTCCTCCTTTGTCAGAGGTCCTATTGCTTCTGTCCTCTACTAGGAAGGGGGCACTGTCACTCTCACAGACCCTGGGCACAAACGAGCCCAACCCCCATTCCCAGATGTCTATTTCTTTAGAATGAGAAGGTTACGAGTTTGTGTCCATCTATGACTCTGACCCTCATCAAGTTCACACTTTCATAGGCATGTGGTCTTGCAATGCAACCAAGGCTGGGTCCCACATCTTCAGGGGAGGGGCGGTCAATTCTTGGAGGAAACATGAGTAGGCTTGGTGAGCACAGATGAGTGAAGAATTATTTACCTCATCTAAAGCTGTGGCTTTGTCTGATCATGTGACCTGACTCCGGGGTCACCAGGACCTCTTGTCTGGGAACTTTGGGCAGTAATATTGTGGCCTCACCCTGCATTCCTGTCACAGGTCTTGGAGTTTGCATGCTCGAGGCCCCCTCCTTTCAGGGGGTCCTTGTTACCTCACCTTGTGTAACCTGCTCTCTGGATGAGTCATTTTTTCCTCTAGTCTCATCCTCTTTCTGTTCTGCCCCCAGACCGCAGTGGACATCCACTCCAGTGAGTGGGGTCATTTATTACGTTTCTTTTTTGCTCAGGGCCCTGGGGAGTTAGGGAAGGTAGAGGAAAGCAGTGTTCTTTCCTCCCTCCCTATTGTAGGAAGCCTTTTTGGTCCCTGCTGAAAGATGACTGCATGGTCAAGGAATCTAGCCTATTTGACTCCAGCAGGGCTCCGCATCCCTGGTGCTGGCAGCTGGCACATGCACAGGCAGACCAGGGCTCAGCTGGGGATCTGCATTTACAAGGAGCTTCCCCTACCACTTTGAAGAGGGAGAAGACCCAGGGAGCTGGCCTTGGACCCTCTTAAGACTCTTCTGGAAGGAGGAATTGCCTCTTTGGTGCTGGGGGCAGGGTGCATGGGGTTTGCTTATAGCCTATTTGGGGGGAGGGGAGGGGCATGTGCTGGAAGAGGCTATTAGGGGTGAGGGAGGGTTGCTTTTCCTCCGGGGTTCAAGGCTGTGCAGCACGATTTACAACAGTTCCAGAACAAGGCTGTTTTTATATTATTGTGAATGAAACTGCTCTTGCTAAATGATTTTCTTTTGGTGGGGGTGCACTTTTAATTTCAGTTTCATTTTATTAAAGGGAAACCCAAAATTTCCATTTCTCTCCTTCTGCCCCCCCCTCCTCCCCTTCCTTCTTATCCTTGTATTAAGGAGGGGATCTTGGTGAATGTGTTTATGATCTTTTCCTTGTCCCCACCTATACAACCTATGCTCGTCTTCCAGGTCTGGGGAGTACCCATTTTTGTGTCAGTCTTAGCATGTTTTCTTAATGTGACCCCCCTCAGGCCTAAGAGAGATTCTATGACATATATTACAGAGAGAATTATATATAAATATATATAAATATTATAGATTATATACACATGGGCATTGGGCTCTGATGTCCACTGCCAGCCCTCTCCCCAGGCTACGCTACAGACTCTCTGTCTTGGCCTGAGGAGGAGGCAGGGATGTAACACTGGAGAGGGCTCCAGACTGTGTTCAATGGCACTAAACAGAATGTGGTGGCATCCTCTGACTATGAGTGTCTTATTTGGGGGACGAAGGAGATTGGGCCCAGGGGAGGTGAAGGAGAATGGCTCATTGGAGAGGGGATACAGCTAAAGAGGATAAAGGAGGGAGGGGAAAAGCTTAAGCAGTGGTTCTCAACCTTTCTGATGCCGTGACTTTTTATACAGTTCCTCATGTAATGGTGACCCCCAACCATAAAATTATTTTTGTTGCTACTTCATAACTGTAATTTTGCTACTGTTATGAATCATAATGTAAATATCTATGTTTTCTGATGGTCTTAGGCGACCCTGCTAGCAGTTCTCAACCCACAGGTTGGGAACCGCTGGCTTAGAGTGTAAATGCATGGGCTTTTGGATGCTCAGAGCCCCTGGGACCACTTGCAGAAAAGATAGACTCATGGCAGGCTCCCTGTTGCTGATTTGGGGAGGATATGGTTCTGACCTCCTAAGTGTGGAAGCACTGAAGAAGTCTGCCATCTTGACATTGAAACCTCAGCTCTCCACCTCAAGAAGAACACAGAGAACTCATCTAAGGGCTGGTGTCTGAATGACCAACTGAAAGGTTCTTGGCAGGAGAGATCCCAGCCAGAGCAGTTCGAGGGCAGAGCTAACCCTTGGGAAAGACATATCAATGATCACAGTGGAAAGAAAGGGGATGGACTTTTCTAGGAAGTGACCTGGAGATGAGGTAAGGAAGCTGTGATGTGAGATAGGGAGGATTTCTGATGGAGGGTGTTTGATGGGGCAGCATGACTATTGGGCTCAAGTTGCCTGCCTCTCACACATCGAGCCTTTTGTGACATTTTCTCTTCCAGGCTTCTCCCCCTAATAAGTCTTTTTATCCACATTTCACTGTGTAAATCTGGGACAAAGAAGGGGGATTGGGTTTGGCTTTTCATTGCCCCAGTAATGGCCTTGCTTGGGGACAGAGAGTGGGAGTCAGATGGAGTCTGGAGGCAAATCTCAAGGAGTGGGGAGACTATGAGGTGGGGAACTTGAGAGAAGGAGCTGTGGATGGTCTGAATGCTAGTCACTGTCCAAATTCTTGTTCCTCCTCTAAAACTCTCTGTCACATTTTAAAATTCCCAGGAGGGTCAGGATATTGGCCTGATCTCCACAACTTAAGGACATATGGTCTCCCACACAAATCCACCCTCAGGCCTGGGCTTCCTGATGGACAGACTGATGAGGCAGTCCTGGGATGTGGTCAAAGGATCAGTTCTTCCTCATCCTCCTCATCGGTGGATCGCAGGCTGGGGCCCTGCAAGATGTCAGCCAGCTCCTCTTCCAGTCCCGGACTGTCCACCAGCTCCAGCTCCTCCAGCTCACCTTCTGCCTTGTCTGGAGTCAGGGAAAGTGGGGGTTCTGGGGAGGGAGGCAGTTCAGGGGTGTCTGGGGAGGTAGGGACCACATCCTTTGGCTCAGATGCCCCAGCTACATCCTCAGGCAGGTTCCAGGCCTCCAAGGGAGGGAGCGGGCCCCCAGGAGTCATTCGACTTGAAGTTGTGCTCCGGAAGCTGGCCAGGGGAGGGCGGAGATGCACCCCTGATTTGGTGTGCCCCTCAATGGCCTTCTGCAGCTGGGAAGCAGAGGGAAAGGGGAAGAAGGTACAGAATTGGGAAGAGAAAGAAGATGGGGCAGTGTGAGAGGAACAGACACAAGAGAAGAATAGATATGATAAAAGGAAGAAGGAATGGGAAAGCGGTAGAGTGATAGACCACATGGAAAGATCAAAGAAGACAGAAAAAAGGAAGAGAAAGGGTATGGCCAGCAGGCCCCTGTGGAGCAGTGAGTCTCAAGCCCCTAACCCAGATGTCTTTTGGCTCCTTCCTAGTGACCTTCAGGCCCCCTTCAGCCACATCCTATCTCCTCCTCCTTTCCATGGCCCTCCTCATAGAGCATCCCTATAAAACCATGTCTTGTGCCCTGAACCCCAATCCCAAACTCATGCCAGCTATGGAAGATCACAAGGACTATCTATATCTAAGGTCAAGAACTATGTCCCCTTCAGATCTTTGTAGTCGTCTCCACCTGTACCCCTTGATTGCTGAACCCTCTCTCCCTCCTCCAATCTCTGTATGAGAAATAGAGAGGGAAAGTGGGGGAGAGGGGTTAAAATCATCCCTCCCCCTTCCTCACATCCTGCACCCACCCATTCCTCTTGCTGCTCAAATAGGATGCATTGCTGTTGTTACCTCTTCCAATGCCAGCACACCCCGGAGCTTCCCCATACTGGTCACATAGGCAAGGTGGAGACCAAGGAGTGAGAACAGTGTGTGAATCTGCATAGAAAAAGCAGCAGGTCAGTGCACAGTGAGCTCCACACCTCCCCTGCCCTCCCAGCAGCTCTGACTAGTGGGCAAGGACTAACCTTGTGCAGGGACGTCTGTTCCACCAGCTGGAAAGGGGACTGATCAATACAGCAGCAATCAAAGCAGACAGGCTGGCTCAACTGCTCTTGCTCCCAGGCCTCAATCTGTGGGTTAGAGCAGAATAGTCACCCCATATCTCAGGTATAAGACTTGGACCCCAAGCAGCCCTACTAGCTGGAAATCCTGAAATATGCAACTGAAATATGCAACAAATGAGCACAGACCTTCCATATTACTTAACAGCTCCCCTTTTCCCAGGGTACAACACCAGGCTCCAAATCAACCTTCAGTCTCAGGCATTAGCACCCCATTCTCTCCTTCACCACCACCACCCAAGTGCTCCAAACACCTTTTATTTTCAAGCTATCCTTTCAATCTTTCCCCTCCTCCTGTCATACTCCATGCTCCTATGAAACCTGATTGGTCTTCTGGCTTCTGAGCTGGTTGAAGCTGCATTTCCCTTATATGCCTACCCTGCCCTCACTGGATACTCTTGCCACTTCCAGGCCAATGTGTTTTGCCTCTCTTTCAATTCCTGCAGCACTCTGCTGTTCTCTTCTTTTCGGAAAAGGCACAGAATGTACTCACTCTTGTATTGGTATTTGTCTCACCTCTGCCCACTGGACACGAATTCCTGGAGAATGTTACTGGTATGGATGGGTGCCTGTTGTGAAGATACTAGAACATTTCCCTTTTATACAGTGTAGTGCACTAAATATTTGTTGGGTTTGAAAAGCTGTGCTGGGTCATATGGCGCTTAGTGGACTTGAGCAAAGCCATCTTTTTTGTTTGTTTTGTTTATGACAGAAGCATTAAAACAGGAAGGCCAACTCTCTTGATTTAGGCACGATGCTCAAATCCTCAAGCTTCTAAAGAATCCAGGATGGCTCTGGCTTTCATAAGCAAATATAAAATTTTCTGAAACTCTCCTCTTCTTTTACTGAAGGTTCCCATGGGGACTGACCGGCTCTCACAGCACAAGATAGTGACCACTTAGCAGATATGTCATAGAGATGATTTATTCATGACAGGCAGACACATTGTCAACCCTGGATCTTTCCATGATAATTTCTGGCCTTCCCTAGTTCCATTTCTGCCTTTCCTTAAGAAACAACAATAACAATACTTGTATCAAGCACATTCTCTGTGCTGGACATTATTCCAACTGCACAGAAATGAAGCTGGGCTTCTGACCTTGACTGCTGGTAGTGTTCCAGGTGCCCCCAGTTCTTGTCCAAGGGGAGGAGTATGTCTGTTCTTGAGTCTGAACTTAAGAAAGCTAAGCCCCAGTTACAAACAGGAGCTCTAACTGTGTGTACTAACAGTGTAGCAGAATTAAGTCATACCCTGGGCTTCTGAAGACCTATAATAGAATTCTTTCAATATTTCTGTAGGTATCATCTCGATATTGCCAAGGGTATCACCTTGATCTAGTCTGATAACCATGTTCAAAATAACATGAATTCTGACTCCAATTTGATCTTATTCCTCCAAAATGTCAACGAGTCACATGGGAGCTGGGAGCTGCTTAAAGTCTCCCTTGGGAAAGATATAAACTAAAAAGGCATACCTGTCATCTTTTTGTCCCTGGCAACACTTTATTTTCAGCAGTTATAAAGTAGCTCATTTATCAACTAGCTGGCACTCTCTCTGGTGTGTTAACAACAAAAAGCATTATTATTGAGTTTAGTACTCTATTTCTTAATTGCAGATAAGTCACATTTGATTCCTGCTTATGGATCGAGGAATGACTTTTCTTTTTCCTTTGTGATCATCTGTTTGACTTTTCCATAAGTCATATATCAGAAGTGTCTGTGTTTTGAGGGGTGACAAGGGGAGAAGGAGGTTTTATTCTCGTCACTCCCCACCCCTTCCTCCAACCCTGGAATACTTTTCATTTTCAGCACTTATTTATTCTGGATGTACAATAAGATATTTATTCTAAAATAATATGCATTATGGTTTTGTCAGCTACAAAGCATGAATCTGCATTCTCATTTACTAAATGGAATGGCAGCTGATGGACTTTATTGTGCCTGCACACCCTCTAGGGTGTGTCCCCATTAGTATTGCTCCCAGTCACTGCTCTACATTCTTTTACTACTTAAAAGTTGGAAAGGAGGCATAACCATGGAGACAGGTCCAGGCCATTCAGTGTGCTCAACTTTCTTGCTCATGGACTTGATAACTAGCCTTCTTGAGTAATAGGCATTTGTCCTAAGAGGCAGCACTGTGAATACTTGTCCTCAGGTTGTGGTTCTTCCCAGTCCTGCTTCCTGGCATTCCCTAGTTGTCCACTGTCTCAGGGTCCTGGTGGATTAGCAGAGTAACCTCTACCAGGTGCTGATTTCACCTTTATAGCTTCAGTGCTGTTTCTCTACATTGGGGTATGTAAGTGCTGGTGCCCGGTGCTCAGCCTTCCTGCAGAGCCTCTGCTTGTCCAGAATGTCCCTAATGCCTACAAGATCTGCGGTTCATCTCAGCAGCATGGGCCCATCGATGCACAGAGACTCAAAACATCCCTTTTTTCAAATGACGGTGGTCCTTCTGAGAATACTATCAGTTCTCCCCACCTCTGTGCAATGTGCCCATCACCAACTCCATAGTCATGCCTCCTTTCCAACCTCTCAAAATGCTTTCCCACCTAGACTCACATTTTATTCTTACAACAACACAAAGAAGCAGACAGAAAAAGATGAGCAATATCTTCATTTGATAGAACAGTCCACCCCAGGTTGCTGTTTTACTTACTTACCTCTTCAGGTGACATGTTATCCACTAACGTGGTTGAATCCTAGAGAAGAAAGATATAGATCCAAGTTCTTTCCTAATGGAATTATAGCCATGACTCCCTGGCGAGGGCCACAGATGCATGCTTTCAACTCATCATCCCTTCCATATGATGAAGGTTCTCCTTGGCGGAACTGCTTCCCTCTAAGGACCAGGCAAGTTCCCTTTCTCCTGTCATGCCCGACCCCATCCCCATTCCCACTCCCATCCATCTCTCACCTGGCTTGTTTCCTTCTTTGTGGGGCGAGTTTTGCCCAGCAAGCAGCACAGCAGAGACTGAAAGATGGAGCGCCTTTGACCTAAGGAGTGGGGAGCAGATGGAAATGGAAACAAAGCAATTCCTACCTGACATGGGAGGAAATAGCTAGGGGTTCCCAAGTGGTCCCCTGACACTATGCCACTATCATAGATAGCCTTTCTTCTACCCTCTCCTAAATACTGGTAAGTCCTTGCCCCTCTCCTTGGGGCAGCATATGGAGACTCAATGAATAGGAACCCTCTCCCATCACCCTAGCTTCCCCCTCCTCAGAGTAGCAGCCCTTAGGCTGAATGAACATGCATGATGGGAGAATCTTCACCTGCAGGCTCCGGAGCTTCTGGCTGCTGTTTGAGGCCTGGTAGGGGCCCATTGGGCTCTTCAGGGGACAGTGGAACAGTAGAAATGGGGTGAGGAGGAGGAAGTGGAGGCAGCTGTAAGGAGCAGTAAAAATTCTCAGTCCCAGAGAAGAGGCTGCTTAGTGCTTTCCTGCCTTTACTGGCAGGTGTCCTGGGAAATCCATCTAATTCCATTCTTCCTCCCCATTTCAGAAGTCCTATATCCCACTGAATTCTCTCCATACCATCATCCACAACCTTATCTCCTTCAGTCCTTCGGATCGAAGGGCACTGCTCTCTTTGACTTTCTAAGTGACCAGTATCTCCGTTCCCTCTTCCTACTTTCCCTTTGTCTCAATCTCTCCTGCTCCCGGGGCCCTTCCCAGCCTGGTCACCTCGGATTTCCCAGAGAGATCTTCATCTTCATCCTCATCCACAAAGGCGAAGGACTCAGGTCGGCCCTGGGGCGAGGAGCCCCGTTGCCCCTCCCCAGGCGCCTTCCCATCAAAAGGCAGCTCGGACAGCTTCCTGGCCAGGTCCTGGGCTTCCTGAAGCCTCCGCTCAGGACACAGGTGGCGCTGCAGAAGGGCCTGTAGCTCCGACCGCTCCACGGAGCCCAGCAGGATCATTGACTCTGGGGGGCGATCCAAGCTTAGCTCCAGGGCCTGCTTATTACAACCCCTTACCCCACATCTCCACCCGGCTCAGCAGGGACAGAAAACCAGCCCCCGTGCTTTCATTTTACTTTTCTTCAGTTTTTACCTTCTCTTCTTAAACACTCGTTTCACAAATCTTGCATGGTTGACCTGACTCAATCCTTTTGATTTCATCATCTAGTACTTAGAAATCCAATTGAGAGTACACTAATTGGTGCTAATTTGTGCTTATTTTGATATAGTCTGTTTGCAAATAGGTGAACTTGGTACTGTATTAAAATAGGCCAGATAACCCTGTCTCTAAAAAGGAACATTAAAGGGCATCCGTGTAGGCTGAGATGTGAACATACTTTGAAAGAAGTCTACTAGGTTATTTAATTCTTTAGAGTCTGAGTTCTTCTAGGATATAAACAACAAGCCTACTTTTTCTGGGAATGTCGAAATTCTGTGACTGTAATTACATTTTCATTAAGCTTTAAGGCCATAAAATTGCAGCAGTGTTATTGAGATAAATCTTACCATTAAGTCTTAGTCATTATCATAGTGGCTGAACTACTGCTCCAATGAAGAGCCCCTAGTGTACAAGCCACTTAGAGGTATTGGGGTTTGGGAATATATTAAAACTGACCTAACTTGAGCAATTTGAATACTCTGATTATCTGAAATCAGAACTATTTTAATGGCTCCAAATGGCCTGCCACAATTCTTCTCTTACAGTAATTCAAACACCAAGCAAGTATTTATTCAATATTTAGTAAATATCTACAAGGAGGCAGTCTGATGGAGATGGAAGTTATAGTCTCCACCCTCAAGGAATACCCAATCTAGTGAAGAAGATTGGATATAGACATATAAACCACAGTAAGAAATAACACAGAGCAGGATTAAGTGTCAATGGTGGGCAGAAAGGATGGTGAATGAAGGAAGAGAAGTTTGAAGACCCAGCTTACTAAAATCGTTCACTCCTTCTTATGAAAGTTTTATCTCCTTTTCCAGTTGGACATTAAAGAACAGTGATTATTTAGCTA
>JAAGEH010000307.1:44475503-44512852 GCA_011751065.1 Lasiurus cinereus
GAAGGAAGGAAGGAAGGAAGGAAGGAAGGAAGGAAGGAAGGAAGGAAAGAAGGAAGAAAGGAAGGAAGGAAGAAGAAGAGATCTTGGTTAAATAGCATTCATGCAAAACAGAAAACACTTCTGACAGCTAATATTTGCTAAAATACCCAACAGTAATATTCATGGGGAATGTGAGGTTAAGCTACAGGTGATCAGATATAATAGAGATTACCATTTCTGACTTTCTGGAGACAGAGTTCTAGGCAACTTACAGTTTAAGCTTTTTAAGTGCCTCTGACCTATGCTAGTTTGAGACCCCTTGAACTATTCTGTACCATATCTTTGGAATAAGTACATAAGGGATTTTGTAAAGCCATAGGGATTTGTAGGCTCAGGGCATTCTGAAAGCTTCATTACTACAGATAATAGGTGGCTAGCAGGTCTGATTTCAGAGGATGAACTTTAGATTAGCCTCCAAGATATGAGGAAGAACATAGAGAACACAGGAGTATCAACTCCTATAGCATGAAGAATAGCACATGAGAGTAGCCAAAATGTTGAGCTATTAGCACATAAAGCAGTGGTTCTCAGTCTATGGGTCGCGACCCCTTTGGGGGTCGAACGACCCTTTCACAGGGGTCGCCTAAGACCATCAGAAAACACCTATTTCCCATGGTCTCTCGGTGTAGCAAAGTGTAGCAATGTAGTTTACTGTTGTCATATGAAGACTGTTACCCATGCTACACCATGACTCAGGACAAAAATTTCATTTATTTATAATTAGAAATAAATATTTCACAATATATAATTACATATTGTTTTTGTGATTAATCACTATGCTTTAATTATATTCAATTTGTAACAACGAAAATACATCCTGCATATCAGATATTTACATTACAGTTTATAACAGTAGCAAGATTACAGTTATGACGTAGCAATGAAAATAATTTTATGGTTGGGGGTCACCACAACGTGAGTAACTGTATTAAAGGGTCGAGGCATTAGAAAGGTTGAGAACCACTGACATAAAGGGAAGATCAGGATGCAATGTAAATGATTGGAACACAATTATCTACCAAGATTTTAAATTCTAGGGTGATGGGAAACTAGAGAGCCAAGATCACAGATTCTACTTTATTTAGGCCCTTCATAAGAAGGAGTGATCTGAAGATTAGGCAAAAAAGAATTCTGCGGAGCCTCAGGCTGTGCTGAGAACTCCGTGACATTCAATAATCATGTTAGACTTATTGAAAGGGAAATGAGAAGTTGTAATTATATTTCACACTCATTGTGAAACCTCCTGACTTACAACATAATGATACTTTCCATGTCTTAAGACTGAGGAAGATGGAGGTTCCCTTCTCAACATTATAAAAGATCTGAACGAAGACTTTTATCAGCCTGCACTTACGCAGCCAGAAAACCACATGAATTTTAAATCAGACGGTGGGAAAATAGTTCTAGTCACTGTTATATTTTGATTCTGCTATGTAGCCGATTGCCCACATGCTGGAAAAAATAAAGGTATGTTAATGTGTCCAATGATAGGACAGTGAAAATTAGAGTGATAGCTGAGTAATATGGATTTATAGCTTATGATGATTTTATGTTTATAAATACGATAGAAAATAATAGGCCTAATACAAACTGTTAGACTTGAAATATAGCCCGGAAAGCGTGTAAATTCCTTTGCCTGATACACTAATGATATAAACATTTTCAAGGATATAATTCAGTGCAAAATTAATAGTAGTGACATACTTTGAGTTTTTCTATATCATCCAGGAAATTTTTCAGAATAAATTTTAATCGGTAGGTTTCTAGATATATACCTGGGAATCCTGAGAGGTGAGGTGAGCTGTGGCTAATCTAAATGCTGAAAATATACATTATTTTGTTTCTCTAAAATATTTCAAAAGCTTGACATTTTAAAAGTACACATGTCCCCAACTTTACCATATAGTTCATTCTATAGGAATACCAGAAAAACACAGTTATTATCATTGAATGATACATTCTGAAATGCCATCAAAACTTGGACTTGATTATAGCAGATGGGTTTGTATACTCAACAATTACAAGAAGTTGAGATTTACAAATTAGAGAAGATGAAGTCTATAAAGAAAGCCCCTTCCCCCAGAAAAAATCCTTAACAAGACAACTGTGAACTGCTTTATGATGAAAATATAAAATATTTTGAAGGAAGAAACAAAATTTAATAACGCAGGTATGCAAAATGTGGAAGCTATAGACCCAATTAACCCAAGTGATGTGAAATAGGGAAAAACATACATAACCACAGCTTCTAGAAACCCACAGCAAATCCTGAGAATGTAAGTTATAAGTTGGAACCTGGTGTCTCAAAGTGCCTGGTATCTCTAAATCATTGACAAGTACATCAAATAAGCAGCAACAAACAAAGGAAAAAAACTAAAAAAAAATTTTTTTTTCAATCATAAGCATAAGATTTGCCAAAGATCAGCAATCAAGTACTTGGCACATAGAAGATATTAAATATTTATTGAATAAATGATTAAGTGAACCTACTATAGCTATTACAATATAAAAATTATTTAGAGACTCATATTCTGGTGAAATACAGATTCATAAAAAGTATCATAAGTAAGTTAATAGCAGAATATTTAAAAACATGAAAGTTCAGTGTGGACAGACTTTTAAATGAGAGCCCTAATATTCAGAGCCCTAATATATATGTCTTGCCTGGATTATTCAGGCAAGACATACTATTAGTAATAAGGCAATCATCAAAAAAGAAAACATATGCAATAGGCAATAGTAACAGATGTCACAACCAGGGGTGGAAATTAAAATATCTCTGTATAAGGTAATAATTGAGAGGTCTATAAATACATCATCCTTGACAGGCAGATGTGAAAAAGAATCGACATAAAAAGAGATCAGCTTTTGTTTCCTAACTGGAGTTAGAAGAGAGTGGTTTGAGAATGGCAAAACCCTCAGAGCCTTACTACTTAACCGAGAATAATAAAGTTTATAAAAATTGTTTATAGTCACTAATAAAATTGATTGAAATATTTTATCTTTTTTGAAAGTCTAGAAAACAGATTACCCACTAAACTGGGGGGAAATGAATATGTAAATCAGCTAGAAATGGATAATCAGATACACGGAGAATGAAGTGCCTAATTATCTAATATGTGGGAGCCTTGGTTAATTTACATGAGCTTTTTATACAGTTATTTATTTTGTTGAAATCTATCTTGTCCTTGTTTATTTGGCTGCTGTGATGTCTTAATAGTGAGTGGAACCTCTGGAAAGGTTAAATAATTTTGGCAACATCACTAAGTTGACATGAATGGAACAATTAACCTAGATCATTGTTCTAGGTTCACTTACAAAAATAAGCAATTTGTGCTATGGTTTCCAAGCTAATTCTTTTTAAATTGGATGAACACCAGATGTATTTTCACCCTTTCCTACCCTATGCAAACCCTGGATTTCTAGATTGTAAACAAACGAAGCTTAGGGCGTAGGAGTGTAGGGAGAGGTACCTTCATGATAAAGAAGAGGAAAACAATGATGACAACGTTGACCTGTGGGTGGATCCACACAGCTGACCGGCCCAAACTTTCAGGGTCACCCACGTGTTTTACCCACGTATTGTTGTCAAACAGGGTACTGATTGCTTCACGAGGCATCAACTGTAAGAGGGGAAGCAAAAGGGGATAGTTCTCCAGGGATGTTCGTTCCTTCCTCTTTTTAGAGAACTGACTTCCAGTCTTACTTTTCAAAGGTCCTGTCTGCTCTTCTCTCATGTATAAATGTTATCCTTGGTCAGAAGTCCATATGCTTAGAAGCCCGAGGGACATCTGTGTTGTTTCCCTTTTTCCATGTGGCCCAGTTCTGGCTTAGTCCCTATCATAAGCTCAGTGACCTTACTCCACCCTCAGACTCCCTTGCAGCTAACCTCTCCAGCCATGAATTGACCCATTCCTGGTGGAAAGGTGCACGAGGCGATGACAAAGGTGACAATTCCAGGATACAGTAGGCGGCTGAAAAAGAAATAGAATGAATGATCCCTGAATTTAGTCAACCCATAGTGGATACCACACTGAATTCTGGGAAGCTGAAGTTTCCTGTGGTCTCTTATAATCTCAGTTCTTTAAACAGAGTATCTTTCCACTAAAATACCATCTTTAAAGGGGAAACCACACCACTTACCTCCTATATATAGTATCAGGGCTTCTGTATTTTATCACAAGCCACCGAAAGGCATTTAACACCTTCCACATAGACTTAAAAAGAGGAACTCATGAAGAAACCAGAAAGTAAGTGGGAAGGACTGAGTAAGGGCAGTGACTCACTGCTTAGCAAGAAACTGGCTGAGGGCCTTGTGCTTTCGGACACCGAGCATGACTTGGCGATGCAGATACACAAATACAGCTCCCAGGAAACCACAGCAAATCCTGAGGGGTAAATTATACAGAAATGGCCCCCATCCCTCAGACCTACCCATGGGGAACAAATACCAGGCATCTACCTTCCCTTTCTACCCACCTTTCCCCAATAATTTATGCTTTTCCCATGTGTGCCCCATCTTCTTCCCAGCTTGGGTCCCTTCTAATCCTAAGATACACCCACCCCCATCTCACCACTCTCTGAGGAGGTGACCTCACTGACCCAATGACGGCAAAAGCTGGCAGTTCCTGCAGGTCAAAGGGGAAATCCATTCGGAAATTGGTTCTGAAGAGAGCAGTGATGGTATCTAAAAAATGGAAAGGCCAAGGATTATGATAGGAGTGTCACAAAAACCCACTGAGAGGGAACCAGAAGTCATCAGGTTTAAGGATCAAGTCCTTTTTTCTCCAAGTCCAACATCTAGTCTTCTATTTAATTTATTGTTTCTATACACAACCAGTATTCCCCCATTCCTTGTCCTATATCCTTGGGTCTTGGTCCCACTTCCCAAATAAAGCCATCTATTCCTTTTCTGCATGGCCTCATGGAACTTCCCTCTACACCGCATTACTAGCCTCCCTATTCAGGTGCCTCCACCCCAGGGTCTCATACCAGCATCCTTGTTCCACACGGCCAGCACACGGAAAACAAAGGCACTGAACGTGGCTGCAAAGAATCCTCGCCAGTAGTTGTGCACAGCAAAGTAGGTAGAAGTGACCTCGATGCTGAACAATACTCCTGTAGGGGCATGAATGTAGGGTCAGATGCAGGCAAATGTGAAAGGCTCTCTCCCACACTCCCACCCTGTGGACCTGATGGAGTCTGTGTTTAATCCTTTTCTCTTGGAGTCCATGCTCTAAACCATTTACCTAGTCTTGGTAGCAGCATTGTGTAGGCTAGGGATGTGGTTCAATAAGATACAGAGAGAACAACATATGAGGATCAGGTGGTCATACTCTCTCCATCTCTTAGAAAGTAGGGTTGGGTGAGATTCACAAAGTTAGATAACCACAAGGATTTAAGAGTCACTAAAATTTTTCTGCAGAAGAGTCATGAGAGAGAAGGTAGAAAGAGAACAGAAGAGAATAGGATGGGTGGAATTTCAGGAAACTGATGAGGGAATGGGGAATCTGGGGCAGACAGAGCTTTGCCAACCACCCTTCTGCCCTTGCTCCTCAAATCACACCAGGCAAGGCAGCTGCCTTCTTTCCCTAAAAGAAGGATTCAACACAATAGAGAATCAAGTGGAGAAAGTCTCTTTCCTTTACCAGTAACAGAAATACAGTCAGCTTTGATTTGCCTAGATATAAACTATCCAACTTATGAATATTTTACAACCACTTCTTGAACTCCTAGGCTAGATTTTCTTTCCCACGATGAAGTTCTGGGACACTTCCCCTAACCATCTGTCACTTTATACTCAGGAATGAGAACTAATTTTAATATTAGCCTGAGCCAAACATAAAATATGCTAGGAAACAAGACAGTAAAAACATAAACAGCCTCTGGAAGTGCTCTATCTCTTAAGTTCCATAACATTGCTCTCTTCTCCCACCCTGAATGTTCTCCTTATTCCTCCTCTGCCTTCCTTGCCTCTGTCCAATCCAAGGCCTTGGTCTTGGTCTCCTTTTTTTTTTTTAATATATTGATTTTTTTTACAGAGAGGAAGGGAGAGGTAGAGAGTTAGAAACATCGATGAGAGAGAGACATCAATCAGCCACTTCCTGCATGTCCCCCACTGGGGATGTGCCCACAACTAAGATACATGCCCTTGACTGGAATCGAACCTGGGATCCCTCAGTCCGCAGGTCGACGCTCTATCCACTGAGCCAAACCGGTTTCTGCGGTCTCCTATTGTTACTCATAGATACACTTTGTCTCTCAAGTTCATTTATGCCCATAGATTCAACCAGTACTTATATGCTACTGATTAACAAAACTATGGTTTTAGCCCAGTTCGTGAACTTCAGACTTACCAACCCAGCTGCCTATTTGATATCACTTGGATATGCCACAGGAACTTTAAATTCCACATATGCAAAGTGAAAATTATCAACTCCCCATACCTCTTTACTTCCTATATTCCCTAGCTTGGTTACTACCACTAGCCACCCAAATTTCCTTACTATGAACTTGAGAGTTAGCCTAGATTCCTCCTTCTGTCTTATCCTTCATATCCTCACATAAACTCAATCACCAGGTTGCATCAATTTTACTTTCTATCGCCCATATATTTCATCCTCATCTCTGTCACTTCTGCCTCTGCCCAGTTCAGTCTCTTGTCATCTGGCATCATGACAATGATGGTAATCTTCTTGATCATCTTGGATTAAATCTGTTCATCCACAAGCCAGTTCTATCCTGCACACACCTGCCAAAGAGATTGGATCACCATGCAAAGCTGGCCATAGCACTTCCTTATTCAAAGTTCTTCAAGGGCTTCCCTTCACTGTGACAACATTTCCCAAAGTCAGGTCTATGAGATGCTATGAGGCCCTTGAGAAGGTCCTTGCAAAACAGATTCTGTGGGGTTGCCAGGTGGGAGTGGGGGTTAGTAACAATGAAGTCATATGTTATTTTATTCAACAAGAGTATACTGCCTGGCCAGCATAGCTCAGAGGTTGAGCGTCAACCTATGAACCAGGAAGTCAAAGTTCAATTCCTGGTCAGGGTAGATGCCTGGGTTGTGGGCTTGATCCCCAAAGGGGGCATGCAGGAGGCAGCCGATCAGTGATTCTCTCTCATCATTGATGTTTCTATCTCTCTCTTCTCTGAAATCAATAAAAAATATTTTAAAAAAGAAAAAGTTTAAAAAAAGTAAATTTTTAAAAATAAGATTCTGTGGGAAATGCTGAATTTGAGCCACATTTTGCATGTCAGCATATCAAACATTCTGGTAACCTTTCCAGTTAAAAACAACAACATGATTTTCCAACTTATTTGCCCTCAGAATCCCTTTTGCACTTTCCATCCATTAACACCATGAATACTGTGTTCTGTAAAAACACATTGGTGACAGAAGATTTGACTTTGGGTGGTGGGCAGACAGTACAATATACAAATTCTAGCCTAGAGAATAAATAAAATCTTGTGCAAGGCCTAAAAGGACCTTTATGAGTTAGTCCCCATTTACCTGCCCAGATTCATTTCCTGTTATTCCTCCCTGGTATCTTCTAGTAATACTCTTTGACTATCATTATAGCCCCCAGAGTTTGAATGTTGTTTCTTCTGCCCAGAATACCCTGTCTTCCCTAAGTGTCAGATCAAACACCATCTCCTATAAAGTTCTATTGACAAGCCGCCACCTCCCTATACCCACCCAGACAGCTTAGCAGAAGGTTCCCATTGTACTTGCCCAGGCTGCCATGAAGACACTCTGTGAGTGATGGTCTCTTTGCCTGCCTATCTACCCTTTCAAGGTGAGGTCCATGAGAGCACAGGGTCTAGCACAGTGCCCAGAGGGCAGCACAGAGTATGCATAATGGAAGCAAAAAGATGATTATCATTATGATAGAATGCTGAAGTCTATTTCTTTCATCAGTGTAAGCCTGCAAGGAATTAACAGTTGACTAGATAGTGAATAAGTGATCTTAATAGTAATTTTTTCTCTCAGAATCAGTCTATGTTCATAAAACGAAACCAGTCAAGTAATGTTAACTGCAAGTCCATGTAATATTTGCCACTTAGTACAAACATTCTAAAAATGACATCTTCATGGTGCTGGGAAAACTGGAAAGCCACATGCAAACAAATGAAACTGGGTTACAGTTTGTCCCCATGTACCAAAATAATAATAATAATAATAATAATAATAATAATAATTCAAAGTGGATCAAAGACCTAAATATAAGACCTGAAACAATAAGTTACATAGAAGAAAGTATGGGTACCAAACTTATAGACCTTGGTCAGAGAGAATATTTTATGAACTTGACCCCAAAGGCAAATAAAGTAAAAAAGAAATGCATGGGACTATATCAAACTAAAAAGCTCTGCACAGCAAAAGAAACAGAACTATATCAAACTTTTTGACAACTAAACAAAAAGGCAGCCAATCAGATGGGAGATGATATTTGCAAAGGTTTAATTTCCAAAATATATAAAGAACTCATAAAACTCGATACCAAACAAACAACCCAATCAAAAAGTGGGCAGAGAACCTGAATATACATCTCTTCCAAGAAGACATATGAACAGCCAATAGATATATGAAAAGATGTTCAACCTCACTTGCAATTAGGAAAATACAAATCAAAACTACAATGAGATACCACCTCATATCTGTTAGAGTGGCCATTACCAGCAAAACAAGAAATAGTAAGTGTTGGAGAGATTGTGGAAAAAAGGGAACCCTCATCTACTGCTGGTGGGAATGTAGACTGGTACAACCACTATGAAAAGCAGACTGGCAATTCCTCAAAAAACTGACAATAGAGCTACCATATGACCCAGCAATTCCTTTCCTGTGTATATATCCTAAACCTCAAAATGATGTATTCATAAAGATATATGCACCCCTATGTTTATTGCAGCATTATTTACAGTGGTCAAGACATGGAAAATGTCCCACAATAGAGGACTGGATAAAGATGATGTGGTACATATACACAATGAAATACTCAGCGACAAGAAAAGATGAAATACTGCCATTTCAATGACATGTATAGATCTTGAGAACATTATGCTGAGTGAAATAAATCAGTCAGAAAAAGCTAAGAACCACATAATTTCACTCATATATGAGATATTAAACTGAAACTCATTAACACAAACAGCATTGGGGTAGTTGTCAGAGGGAAGGGGGTAGGGGGTGAAAGAACTCTCAATATATGGTGACAGAAGATTTGACTTTGGATGGTGGGCAGACAGTGCAATATACAGATCTTATAACATACAAACCCACACCTGAAGCCTGTATGTTCATGTTGACCAATGTTACCCCAATCAATTTAAATAAATGAATGAATAAATAAATAAATAAATAAATTCACTTTTCAATGCTTAACATTTTCTTGTGTCAAGAGCCACATTTTGTTTGTTTCTGAAGGCTTCAGGACCATGTTTTATCTGTAACTTTCCTATGCTCTTTCCCATACTCTACACAAGGCCAAGACAAATCTTTCTCTGGCATCCCAGAAATTTCAATTTTATGCAGAAAATTCAGGTTATTTTTACTTTAAAATAATCTAATTTAAAAAATGGTTTTACCTGTCTAAAAAGGTTCCCTAGCCTTTTGGATTTGTGAGGTGAAAGAGCAAATAAAAGTGAAAGTGGGTATAAACCTTAAGTGTGAAATTTAACATGTGTAGAAATTCCAGCACACTACCCTCATGGACAGGGTCCAGTGACTCTAATGTCAAGGGCTGACAACAGAAGGGCAAGCAGGTTGCCAGCTGAAGCATTTGTTGACCTCACCTCCTTACGCAGCCCACACTGGCACAGTGTCAGGACAAGGGAACGTGATACATTTTCATTAACTCTGAGCGCTTATCCATATATCATCCCCAGGCCAAGCCACTTTAGCTATCTCCTCCACAAAATGACTGATCACATTCTCATAATTGAAAAGATACCTCTAACAGCTGGTGCATTAAGGAAGCATATGCTATTCCTATGATTTTGTTTTTCCAATTGTCAACTTAGTGTCCTTTCTGTCAGTCATGAATCCAATGACTGGTCGAAATAATCCCTGTTCTGTGGGTCTGGTTACAACGAACATTGATGAGTAAATAAACACATACAACTGCTTTCTCTGACCAGGCCTGCTTGTTAGTCATCCAGGACAAGGAAAGTAACATGTTCTCTTCTCTCTAATCTCAGTCTTGTGCAGCTTTTGGCAAGAATACATAGAAAGTGCTTAAAATGTTGCCTGCACACAGTACTAGTAAATGCTCACTGAAAGTTAGCTGTTTTTGTTATACCCTGGTTTTAACTGGTAATACTCATACTTGGGGATGCTGACAACTGTTTGGGGATCAAGGTCAGACAAGTGGACTAGTGTAGGAGAGGTAAATCACTTGCCTCCAAGTGGGGTCCCAAAACAACAGCCGACTCCCACAGCACAGCCCACTGTCAGCATATCAGTGTAATAGTATGGCTGCTACTAGGGAGAGACAGACCAAGAGAGAAAAGGGAGGGGTGAGGAAGTGGGGCAGAGAGAGGAATGGAGAACAAGCAAGGGTGGGGAATAAGGCAAAAAGAAAGGCTTAAGTCACAGGGAATCATAGTGGTCCCATTGCCCCCACAATTCCCAAGCCAAGACAGGAAGTGACCTCATAGTGCAAGGTCAAACATAGAAAATGAAATAAAAGTTAGGTAAATATATGGTGGGCAGGTAAGCCAATAAATGATCACCAGAGTTAGGCAGGAGGTGGGGACAATCAGGAAGAGGAGTGTCAGTAGCAAGAGAGAGAGAGGAAAGGACTTAATACAAACTGCACTACCAATCAAGCCTGCATGAAATAGCCGTCAGCCTCAAAAGAACATGCAGTTCTTTGGTAGAAAAGTGTGGGTGTCTGAAGACCAGGGGCTGAAGGCCCACCCACCAGTCCCTTCAGTAAGTACCCCCTTCTACCCCAAAGCTGTGGCAGCCACCCAGACCCCCCTTCCAAGTCATGCTCAGGAAATGAGTAGGGAGGAAGTGGGACTTGCCTCCAACAGGGGCTGCAAAGCAGCATCCCACGCCCACTGCACAGGCCGACACCATGAGGTCAAGCTGCCCAGGCACGGTCTGCAACAGAGAAGCGCGCGGGACAAGGAGGGCAGAAGGCTGAAGTAAGGCGGCAGTGTAAGAGAGATGGGTGGGGAACCAGGAATGAGGAAGGGACAGAGTAGCACAGGAGGTAATCAGGGAAAGGAACTGGCACGGGGCAGAGGTATGGACTGGCAGGTTAACAGAGGAACGAGCCATGTGCAGGCTCCAATGCAGGAGTGCAGAGCAAGAAGGAGGGGACATTACTGGACAGACACAGGCTGAACAGAGGTGTCAGGTGGTGAGGACAGGTGGTGTATGCATGTGTGGAGAATAGAGGAGCATGGATTAGTGCCATGCCCTGTTTTAGCATCCAGCCCAGCCCGGCGAAGGCAGCCCTCCTGACACCCTGAACACACACAGTCCCACTTCATTGGACTTTCTCCACCTTACCTCATACACCCCAGAGAACACAGACATAAACTTGCTGAGGACAGCGGCACAGATGCTGGCAATGTGGACAAAAGGGCCCTGGGAGAGAAACGAGGAAGAGATCAGGAGCAAGGGTCCAGGTGGGAGGCTTTGTGGCATTCCATGCACTAACATTTATTGCTCCAGGCCCGTACTATATGCTGGAAACACAAGGAGCTTCATCCCAGAGAGGAAGGAAGGTGACACACCGCATTTTATCATTTCAGAAACTTCTAAGGTCCAGGAAGAAATTGAGGGAGGACAAGGGGACAGAGATAAACAGATGAGGTGGGATCAGGGGTGTCTAGAGAAGGTGCTCAGGGATGGTCACCAATGAGTAGTGCCTTATTGAAATGAGAGTGTGCATCATGTGGGCGCCAGGAGGAAGAGTGTTCTAGGCTGAGGGCACAGCAAGCGAGGAGCCCTGAGAGGGGAACAGCTTACAAGGTTGAAGGACAGGAAGACGGCATTGTTATACATGAGGAACAGCCTGGGAGGACTGAAGAGGGACAGCAAGGAGCCAGGTCACCACGGTCTTTCAAGGTCCAGTGAGAGCTTTGGATTTTATTTTAAGAATGGAAAGGCACTAGGAGTTCTTGAGCAAAGGTCAGACAATCCTGATTCCACTTTGAAAAGATGGCTCTGGCTGTGATATAGGTTATGGACTGTAGCAGGACAAGCATGCCATGAGCATAAGCTTGAAGAAAGCACAGCCTCTCTCTAGGTTTCTGTTTTCACGTATTAAAACAAGGGCATTGGTCTGGAGTGGCTCTAAGGCAGTGGTCTGCAATTGGGGAAGACTCTCCACAAGGGGACATTTGACAATGTCTGGAGACATTCTGGTTGTCACAACTGGAGGTGCTATTGGCACCAAGGGGGTAGAGGCCATGGATGCTGTTAAATATCCTATCATGCCCAGGACAATCTCCAGAACCAATATTACCCAGCTCCAAATGTCAACAGAGCCCAGGTTGGGAGACTGCTCTGAGGCCCTCCCAGCTCTGACACTTCTGTTATTTTGCCCCAGGAGGAGGACCTTCCCATAATTCCCTTCACTTCCCCCCTGTTCCCAGTGTTTCCTTGGCTCTGACTCTTGTTCCTATGCTCATGACCCTGCTCATGTCTGTTCCCAGAGCCACCATCTGCCCAGCTCATGTCCCAGGGCCTGCCACCTACCTCCTTCCCCACAGGAATGCCACTGCCCAGTCCTGCAGTCAGGGCCACAACCTTGGCCACGAAGGCTTTGAGGGTGAGATATTCCTTCAGGATAACCCCACGAAGTATTGTTTTCATCTCAGGGATCCCAGAGCCTAAAAGGGTCGCAAAATGATTGTGTGCAGGTTCAAGCTGGAGGTTCAAAGGGAGATGAACATCCAGACAGTGGACATGAAGATGGGGGGTGGGCAGGGAGAGGGCTGTGTTGGTGAGGAGAGTGACAAAGCAAGGGCAAGGTCTGTCAATAGGGCTGGGTGAGGGAAGGAGAAGGGTGGAAGGGTCAGCAGGACAATGCGATTATACTGCTGACCAGACATGGGAGGGTCCAAGGGGAGGTTCTCACCAACAGCCTGGGGAGAGATGAGGTGGCAGAAGTGGGCACTGAAGAGGATGAGGATAAGTGGGAAGGACACCCACACCAGGAACTGCAGAGGCAGGCTGGGCTGCACCTGGGAATAGGTCCACTTGTAGACTGCAGAGACACGTGCTAGGCTCAGTCCCCTGTGGACGGAGGTTACTGCTGCCCTCCTTCCCCCTCCACTCCATCCTCTGCTGCACAGATCAGCATGCTAGGAGCATCATCGCACCAGGACTATCCCACTGAATCTCACAAGATGGTACTATTCTCATTGGACATATGAGTGGGAGACTTGAGTTGCTGGAGTGCTCTGTCCCTTGCAGTTCCCACCACTAGTAGGAGGTGGAGCTCTTGCTGCAAATCACACTGGAGCTGGGACTGCAGCCACAATGTTAGAGGCCACTGGGATGACCAGCCACACAGGCTTGCCAGGAACTGAGGTGTTTCTGGGTCCTAGAATGTTTGGTGCTCAAACCAGGGAAAGTCCTGAGAAAACTGGGGTGAGTATTAGGGTGACATCCACAGCTTAGCTGATGGCAGGGACAGGAGAAATGGATCTGCCTCTGGTCTGGTCTTGTTCTGGGCCTGATCTCCTCTGTGCAATGTCCCTCTCCCAAAACACACCCAGCTTTTCCTTGGTAGAAACTCTAGACACAGTCAGGTATGGGGAGAGGCCGAGGAGACAGGGACAGGTGAAACCTACCCTGGAGGGTTTTGGCACTAACATAATCCATGCTCCAGCTAACCAGAGCCATAAGCAGTCCTAGAAGCACCAGAAAGATCCAGTCTTCCCCTAACTTCCTTCTCACCACACGTCCCAGGCGGTAGATACAATCTGTAAGAGAAAGGGGTAAAGAAGAGCAGTAACCAGTCACTGCTCGGACCTCTCAATCGCCGAGTTTCTCTTCACTTCAGTGCCAGGTGCTACCCTGACCCTTCCAAAGGCACTAAAGTTCAGTTCCCTACTGGATTCTTGCATTTCTTTCTAAAACTCATTTCTTGGGTTGAGCAGGAGGGAAAGTGGGGAACAAGGTAAGTGAGAGGGAAGTGGCAAGAGCTGCCTCTCCTTTACTACTGGGAGGAGGGCTGTGGGGTGTATGCGGGGAATGGGAGAGTGGGATATATACAATAGGACATCCAAGGGCTTATTCTCCTAAGCCCTGCCCCTCCTCTATCCCAGATCACTTTATTCTGCAGTCCCCATCACCTTGACATTTAGAATAGTGGTCCTCATCTGTGCTGTCCATGGTGGCACTGGAGCCCATCTTCCTGGGCATATCAATCCCCTTCTTGTCTGAGAATTGCTCCTTTTGATGGCCATAAATCTGGACAGAGGGAGAATGGGAATGTCTGTCTTGCAGAAAAGTCAAAAGGAATAGACAGATGGAAGCACATAGACCCACAGAAATATACAAACAGACAATCTTTTAAAATCCTGGGTGTTGAGGGTCTCAGGTAGTGTCATTTTGTGGTCCTTCTGTCCCTAGCTCCCCACTCTCCATTCATACATGTCCCTCTCTCTATCTGTATTCATCTTGGTCCATGGCAACCTTCATCAGGAAGGCCAATTTCTACTCTAAGTAGAGTTAGAACTGTGCATCTGTGTCAATTAAAAGTTTTCTGTGTCACTCTGCTTACTATTTCTCAGCCTGTCTCTATAATACCCCCAGACTCCCCCACCCTGACTTCTCTCCTGGAATCCTGACATGGATGAGAACAGACCAGCAGGTGACTCTTGGTACACTGTGCCTTGGTGTATCTAAACATACTGGAGACCTCTGAGATGTCCAGCCAAGCTTATAGAAAGTCCATCTCTCACTCCCTGGACTGTGTGCAGCAACAGGAATGAGTCCCAAGAAGGTAAGTCAATTCACTTCTTGTCAGAGCAGGGTAATTAGATGGATGCTCCCCAACATCTGAAGAGGACAGAGGAGAACCCCTCAGATCTGGTAGCCCTCCACTCTCATCCCCAGGTAGCCTGGCCTGTCCCACTGCACTAACTCCCTTCTCTGGGTCCAGGGTCAGGCCAGGCCATGTTGCTGGTTCTGGGAGAGCCTGAGTGGAAGAGATCTGATTTCACAATATGAGCAGTGGAGTCGGAGCTGGAGTAGTGTGCAAGCACACACTGCTTCCCCTGCTCATGGCTGTTTCGTCTTCTGGAATGAGGTTAGTGATGAGGGAGGTAGTGTTTCTGTCCACACCCACCCCAGGACATAGCAAGAAGACACTACCTACCAGTGGAGCTCAGTACATGCCCTCCCACAGGCTGTCTCACTCCCTTGGGTCTCAGGCTGGTGGAAATGAGGAACAGGGGTGCTCTATACCAGAACTGGGAAATACTGAAGGAGCCAGGTCAGTGCTGGCTGGTTCAGGGCTAAGTACCATAGCAGAGAGGGCTGGGGAGGGAAGGGAGACATGCATCTATGTTTGGTTAGCAAGAATGCCCCTGTGTGTGTGTGTGTGTGTGTGTGTGTGTATGTGTGTGTTTGGGGGGTGGTAGGGGAGGATGCTGCATGTGGGTGAGGGTATGAGGGAGCTCACACACGCAGTGGCATGGACTCCTCGGTCAGTCACTCGTGTAGCTTATGTAAGCATAATCTCCTCATGCATGTGTGGCTTTGCCATCCCCATAGGATTCATGAGATTGCTGGGAAAGGTCATATAAAAGGACTTGTGTCTACTGAGCTAGGTCCAGCCCTCGGCAAGATAGTCATATTTTGAATACATTGCCATGTACTTTTTTAATTAAAAAAAGTAACACTGCTCCTGCTTTTCACCCAATCCCTAATTTCCCTCAGTCCATCACACCACCAGTTCCTCCAACCCACCGCCCCTCCCCTTAGGGCTTTACCTGTGTGGGGTGGGCGTTGGGACGGGAGCCTGCATCCCGCTGGGGCCTGTGCTGGAGGCCCCCATTCTCCGAAGGCAGCCCATAGCTGGTGCAGTGTTCGAAAGGCATGTACTGGTACTGGGGGGCACTACCCCACCAGCTTTGTTCGCGCCCACGTCGCTGGGACTCAGATGGCTTCATGCTCCCTCCCCCCTGCCAGGCCTGCTTGCCCCTGTCCAACCCCCAGTACAACTCCTTAAGCCTGTCCTCTTGCCTGTCCCCAAGGCGTCTGGGGCAGCATGCCCACCCCCAGCTATTTATAGCCATCTCTCCATCACATGACCCCCCCATTGCCACATCTGATCTGCTTGGGGTCGAAGCAGGTGTGAGAGCAGTGCGGGGGAGGGGCTGGGGTGAGAACCTTAGGGACAGCCCCGCAGGGAATTCCCTCAGTAGGGCAGCAGCACTGTCCCCCTCCTTAGTCAGTAAGAGGCTGCCAGCCCCCAGCCACTGGTCCCTCTATAAATATCGCCCAGACCAGGATGGAAAACTGCTCAGCATGCTCTCCAACCTGTGTGTGTCCAGAGCCTGTTAAAACTACACCATCCAGTGTCACACCTCTCTTCTCCAGCATATGGAAGACCAGGCTGCGATGCTGGACATGGATGGAGTGATTTCAAGGTCTGAAAACACTGGAGAGTAACTCACCTGGGGGAGTAACTGATGCTTCTCTCCCATCTTTCCCTGCTGAGTTGTTCCGTGTTCTGTATCTTCCCAAGGTGTAGTCCTCATCTGTCAGACCACCTCTCCCAAACCATCAGTGTTCAGTTTTCTCCTCCAGGTTGCCTTTTTGTCTGCCAGGGGCTGCTAATAAAGCTTTGGTGCCATCCCTTGACTCCACCTTATGTTACCCACTGGGTGTGGGGCACTGTGGGAAGCAGAGTGATAGCCTTGGCTTCTGGCATTTCTACCACTTCCCAGACTGAGAAGTGTCAGTGCACAAGCATCATGGATTTATGGGGAGGCACTCAGCTTCCGTGTGGGTTAGATAACAGGGGGAAGTGGGCCAGAGGCAGGGGGATGCAGAGGAGGAGAGGGAGTATTTTTCATGAGAACCCACAAACATAAATGATGATGGGGAAGTACTCTACTATTCTTCCTTTTTCAGGTCAATAAATCATTTTTTGGCCGAGAACAAACTATTCTATCTGGCATCACTCTTTTTTTTTTTTTTGCCAATTTTCCTAGGACATTCTTTCTCCTGTGAACTCCTTACTATAGAAGAAAAGTTGTAAACATGAGCCAACGTGTAGTTTAAGATCCATCACCAAGTGAGGCCTGTCCCAGAACAGTCCAAGTTCAGGCATGATAGGGAGAGACACCAAATATCTGGTCTACAAGTATATTTGGATCTAGGCTAAATGGATCTGTCCAAGCCACATGGGATGATGGATACCATCAAACATACCTTTTCTAACAAATCTTCTGAGCTTGAAGGTGAATAATCTTACCCACCCACAAAGGTTAACATGTGCCCATTTGAGGGACTGAATCTCTGCAGGCAGAAAATAAGGAAGGCATTCTAAGGGGTTGGTGTGAGATAAAAGGAATACTGTCTTAAAGAAAATACAGTGCCCAAGTAAATACATTATGGATTATGGCTCTCCTGAGGTAGCCAGTTCTGTAGGATCTTGATAATCCCAACAAACAAATATCTAAGAGAAGTCTTATTTCTTCACTATTCCGGAGAAAGTCAGGGTCTGGTTATGGATTCCGAGATTTAGAGGCAGGGATTGGTGGGACTGGGGAAGCCCTCACACTTGACCAAGCCAAGCAGAAGCACCTACTGCAATTCTGGAACCCAGATTCTGAAATGAGGAGGGCCAAGGAAACCTACAGCTGCTAGTGCAGAATGTGAGAGGAATTCCTTGAGTTTGAGGTTATAAATTGTTAAGGTCTTATGGGTTATCACCTGCAAAAGAATAAAATGTAGACTGTGCCCATCCCCCATCCCATCTCCTCATGGGTACAGTGCTTAGGTTCTTGTTTGGACAACTATAGATGGACTTCTAGGGAGTTCTGTGAAAAGCTCTTTATTTGGAAACAAATTCATAAGCATGGATGTATTCTCTAATATATGTATACTGGCCCAGCCAGTATTGCTCAGTGATTGAGCATCAACCCAAGCACTAGGAAGTCACTGGTTTGATTGCTGATCAGGGCACATGCCCGGTTTGAGACTTCATCCCCAGTGGGATGTACAGGGACATGTTGATGTTTTTCTCTCATCAGTGTTCCTATCTCTCTCTTCTCCCTTCTTCTCTCTCTAAAACCAATAAAAACATTTAAAAATCATATAAAAAGATATGTATACTGTGTTAGATATATATTCTTCTGAAGTTTTAAATAGATTTTCTTAAGGTCCATGATATTAAAAGATTAAAACCTAGTATAGGTTTATGGAATTGCTATTTGAAGGAAGATTGTCAGAAGTGACCAAATACTCATTGGACCTTGCCTCCCAGACCCTTTAAAAATCCTTGGTTCCTTTCCTTGCACTCCATGAGGCTCTCCCCACAGCACTGGACAGATTTCTTTCTCCCTCTTCTGGTTTTTCAAGTACGATACACTTTCCCCCTGTTCTCTACCTAACTAGGACAGAGATGGCATAATAATGTCATTAGTCTCAGGGGGGAAAAATTGAGAGCCCCTAAGTTGAGAAGGGAGAAAATCTCATGCTAGGAAAACAGTCACAGACGCAATATTGTTAGTTAAAGGTGCACACACAAGGTGACATTATTTCATATACTAACTTTAGTATTCTCAGAAAGGAAGTGACTTAGAGGGTTATGGAGATAAAATAATGCATGCAAAGTTACCACTGTGGTCCTGCTGTGGTGCTCATTTGGTTGGAGCCTTGTCCCTTGCACCAAAAGGTTGGGGGTTCAATTCATGGTCAGGGCACATACCTATGTTCCAGGTCTGATCCCTGGTCAGGGTGCATATGGGAGGCAACCAATCGATGTTTCTCTTTCATATCAATGTTTCTCTCTCTCTCTCTCTCATCAATAAAAACACATTCATGGGTGAGGATTTTTTAAAAAAAGTTACCATAGTGTTTACTCCCTGGTAAGCACTGAATGTGAACTCTCATTATTAAACTGAAACTTTATTTTGTGAGAGTTAATGCGTTAACACCATGTGATTTCCCTTACATCATCACTTTTAATCCTCATAGAGACCTTCGAAGGTAGAAATAATTTTTCTCATTTTAGATATGAGAGACTAATGTTCTGTAAGATTAGGTACCTTAGCCAAGGTCTCTAGCATCTTAAAAAACTAAGCCAGCATTCAAATTTTCTTGATTCCAAGCCCATGCCCTTCAGGTTCTGTTACTTGCTTTTTGTATATTTGAAGTCTCTGAGCCTCACTTCCTCTTCCGTAAAATGGGAAAGTGACTACCTCATGGGACTGTGGAGGATGGGAAGGCTCCGAACAGTGCCTGCGACATACTGTCAGTTGTAGCGATTATTAATGACTTCCCCAGATCAGAGGCTTTCCCCATGTTTCATTTCTTCCTGTTCTCTTCCCATTGGAGGAAACAGGCTGGAGGGCAGCCCCGGCTCCGAGATAATTTTAGAAGAGAATCCCCTGGCAGAGGTTATTAGTATGGGGAAGGGAATAGACTGAATTTCAACCTGATACTCTTATTCAAGGGCAGGGCTGGGGAGGACCTGGAATCGGGCTGAGACATATGCTCCTCTGTAATCCCAGTGTCACTCCTTCTAAAAGTCTTCCTCTCCAGAGAACAGGGACTAATGTTAGCCCCACTCTTCCAGTACTTTCTTAACCTCTCCTAGACTTTATATCCTCCCCTCCCTTGAGGATATTCCACTGTTGTGTCTTACAGTACAGCTAACCAGCTTCAGTCCACTCCCCAATGCCCTTTGACCCAGTGGTCTTCTCTAGCTGCTTCCTCTTCCTCCACCTGATATGCTTCCACTCTACTCAGTGCCTTTCTGCTCTTCCTCCTCTACATTCAGTCCCCAGCTGCTTCCCACCACCTGCTCCTGCAGAATGTCCCCTCTTGCTGGGTTTCCATAGCCCACCTGCACTGGCGCACTTGCCTCTCCAGGTCTGTTTCATACATATTGCAACCCGACCATCCAATTACACACAGCCCACTGCTTAGATCTTACCCTGGATGTTCCGGAATTCTTTCAACTTATGCTTACTCTAGGAAACCTGAAATCCAAATTGAACCATTAGCTAAGGAATTCCAGTTCCAGCCCAGTCTTTTTCTCTAGCCTTCACCCCATACTTGAAATAATTCAGAAGCAACACTGCTTGCTAATGACTATTCCATCTCTTCCATGCGAAATGCCAGTGCTAGCCATATTATGGGCAGCTGCTAGTGGTCATGACAACTAAGATGGGCCTATCTCAGTTGTGAACCTGGACATCTAAAAAAAATAAATAAAAAATTGAGGACATCCCTTGAGGGCCTGGCCAGTTTGGCTCAATGGTTGAGCACTGACCTAAGAACCAGGTCAGTTTGATTCCTGTTCAGGGCACATGCCTGGGTCATGAGCTTAATCCCCAGTAGGGAGCAGCTGAGCAATGATTTTCTCATCAATGATGTTTCTATCTCTCACTCCCTTTCCCTTCCTCTCTGAAATAAAAATATGTATTTTTAAAAAATTGGCAGAGCCCGGTCAATGTGGCTCAGTGGTTCAGCCTTGAGCTATGAATCAGGAGACCTCCAATCAGGGCACATGCCTGGGTTGCAGGCTGATTCTCATTAATGTTTTTATCTCTCTTTCTTCTCTGAAATCAATTTAAAAAATATATTGAAAAACTTAAAAATTAAAAAAAATTGGCAGCAAAATAAGAAGGGATGTGCCTTGTGAGGTGGTGAGGGATGCTGTAAGGGGCTAAGAAAAATATGCGGGCAATGTAAGATTGTCTGCAGACAAAGACATAAGACACATATCAGTAATAAATATAAGCATTTATTTGGCACCTGATGGCAATGCAACATCTGGCAGTGGGAAGTGAAAGGCTTATCACCCAAATATTTCCATACAATACTGATCCAGAGGTAGGAAGGACTTGGCTGTAAGTCTCTGAACCACCTGGCTCACAGAGCAAGCATTTATTGAGCACCTGAACTATGAAATAGGCCCCATGGGAAATGCAGAGGAAGTTGTCTCAATGTGACATGTCTTCAAGGGAAAATACCAGTGAATAAAACAAAACACACGAAAAAACACCAAACTGTGTATATTGTCAAAAGATAGGATTCTAGCTAGGGTTGCTTCCTTCAACATTTATTGAAGCCCTAATACGGGCCAAGCACTGGGTACATATTGATGAACAAAGAAGTTTTTGCCCTCATTGGAGCTTCTAGTACAGGTGACAGAATGAACAAGGGAAGCAAGTAAATATTATCATAGGTTATGAAAAGCGCAATGAAGGAATTAAACAGGCACAGGAATAAACATAGATCATTTAGAGACAGAATGGCCTGAGGCCTCCACAAGAAAGTGGAATTTAAGCCTTGAGCTAAGAATCAAGCTTTGAGCTTGAAGAATAAACCACCCAATTAAGTGATGAGAAATGTAACTCAGCAGACCCCTAGAGAGTGTCTGCGATGGTTCATGACAGGAAAGAGCTCAGAATGTTTGAAACCGAGGAAGCCACTGGGGTTGCTGCTTAGAGAAAAAGCAATACTTAATAAGGTTCATGGGGACGGTGAGGCATGTAGGCCAACGTAAGGAGTTTGGATTTTATTTGAGGTGTAATAAGAAACCAAATGGTTCCAAGCAGGGGAGTGACATGATCAAGATTATATTTAAAAACCAAATCTGTCATATAGATATTAGATTGTAGTCCTAAGAATGGAAGTCAGAGAGGCCCTCAGTAAGCACTGATAAGGATGGCTCCTAGGGTAAACAAACCTGGATAGCAATCTAGCAAAGGCCTCCCTGAAACAGAGAGACATAGGGGACAAGGAAATAGGCCATATAATATCAAAGGGGATTTAACACTGAAACAGAAAGCAGGAACAAGGAACTACATCACATCCTTGAGCAGTCAATTAAGTAGTATTTTAGACCACTTTGGAGGCAGCAGTAACCAGGATATCATGAACGAGAAGAGAAGCAGGAAGCAGGGAAAGAACAACTAGAAGGGGAGAAGATAAATTAACAGATTAGAGGATGAGAAAGCATCCCACCCACACCTGCCTCTGCTGGCATTGCCAGGCTAATTCCAGTGAAAGTTCAGAAAAAAGACCTTGAGGACGTCCCTGCATAAAGTGAGTTCCACATACAAGGCATCCGACCCCTAGCCTCTGCTGAAAGCTCAGGTTCCTTGGGTCCAGAGGAGTCACAGGTGGCACTGACCTTCCTACGGTGGCCTTGCTGCATGGGAGGAATGCACAGGCTGTTCCACACACACAGCAGCACTGAGTGTCCTTCCAAAGGCACATGGGAAATGACTACATTAAATGAGGACAAATGGGGCTGCAATATGAAAGATGAGAGATGACTTCCTACACACCTTAACTAACATAAAAAAAGCAATGACCACAATGCTACCTACAAAAGCCCGGGGCAGGAAGTGAGCACATACGTGAAGGAGACCTGCATGCCTCTCCCTATAAAGCCCCCGTGCTCACACATCTTTCACCAGGCTCCTCTACGGCAGCCAAACGTTGCTGGCAACCAGTTCCGCCAGGGCCAGCCCAGGAAGAGAGCCTCACAGGGGGAACCAGCCTGTGGGCCGTGACTCAATGTCAAGGATGGCAGGCTATGAAACCAGCCTGAAACTCCCAGTCCCTGAGAGGGAAGGACAGAAACCGAGATCCTGCAGAAGCTCCAGCACACCATCTGTGGCCCTGGTGCCGGGCGGTGGCGTCACGTGGGAGGGTGTCCGGGGAAGAGATAGAGGTGCCGGCACAGGGTGCTACAGTACTCTGACATCTCCTTGCACCGGTGGAACTCTGTGCCGGGAGCATAGCCTTCGCGCTCCTTGATAAGTCCGTTCACCTGGAAAGGCAAAAACCAAGGGTCCAAAGTCGAGAATCTGGTGTTTTCACAGGAAGGGTGGAGAGACTGCGGTGGTGACTGGGCAAGGGAGGAGAAGGGAAAACACCCTGGAAGGCAAAAGGTTCACAGAGCCAGACTGAGAGACTTACTTTGACAAGCATGTCGGCCACGTGCATGTCACAAGCCCTCTCAGAGAAGATCTGAGTGAGGGCCTCGATGTACCAGGAACCCCGTTTGGTGTTACGCATGGCGGCAGTCCCTACAATCAGTATAAAAGTCACCACAGTGTGATGGTTAAGGGGTACCCTTGCATAACTGGACATCCCAAACTAGCTGTCCATGGCGCGCTGTACCCGCCCCCAAAGTTTAAGTCTATAGGAGAGTGTAATCGTTTGGACTGTTCTAGAATTCACAATACCTCTGAGGCAGGCATAGCCACATATCATGTCCGAGCGAGTGGGCAGTCGCATCTTCAGCAATTCCTGTCTACCAGCATCACCCTCCTCATACCCAGGGGACAGGGCGTGACCCTTTCCATCCTGCTGGTCGACCCCACGATCTGTTTCATCTGTAGGAAGGCAGACAGAGTGGACAAAGATGTTATTTCCTCTCCTCTTTCTTGGGCCCATCACAGACAAGCCCAAGTTCCCTACAACCTTGACTGGGAAGAGCCATTTCCAGCTGCTGCCTCCAACCTAGGACTGATGAATTAAAAAAACAAAAAAACACACACACACATACACACATACAAAACCATTGCTCCCGTTCCTCTCCCAGCACGTATCTATTACTCTGGGGGGGTACCCAAACACATGGTCTGAGCTGTCTATTCTGTGTAAGATGGGGAAAGTGCTGAGTCACATACCCTGGTAAACAGAACCAAAAACCGCCTCTGTCCATGATTCACTTGCTCACTGAACAATGCACCTGAGTCATGGTGTTTTTTATTGTAAAACACAATAGAATATTGATAACTTGACGTACGTCATTTTGACGTATGTACCTATGTGCTTTATGTTTTCATTATTCACTTACCACAAGTAAAGGTAAGGAATTATCTTCCTTTTCAAATTTTTTTACTGTTTCACTTCATTACTGCTGTATATGTGCTCCATGTGAGTAATGTAGGTGTTTATATAGGTGGGTTCTGACTTAATGGCGAAAATCGTGTTACCTTGTACAGTAGGAACGGATCTCAGATATAACCTGAGGACCTACTGTATATTAAAAAGTTTTAGCAGTCGTTTCTCAACCTACCCTTAGCACATGCCCCGCCTCTTGACTTAGGCCTTACCTATTCCCAGACATGGTCTTATTTGATGTTGTTTTATTTTGGGGATGGGAGGGGGTGTGACGATACGAAAGAGAGAGAAGATACACAACTCATCACACAAAAGATAAAAATATGCTTTTTCACAACACAGCCTGCGCCACGCAACATGTAAGAGAGCCTAGAAAGAAAGAGAAGCTTGAAGAACTGGGGGGGGAACCACCAAGATTCATTGATCTAATAAATGAATTGAGCAACCGTCATGTGCCAGTCACTGTTTTTGTTTTAAGCTCTAGAGAAACAGTGAAGAAAAAGTCTCTACCCTCATAGACTACAGAAAAGGTGGTATTTTTAAAAAAATATGTATTTTTGATTTCAGAGGAAGGAATGGGGAGAGAGAAACATCGACGATAGAGAATCATTGATCAGCTGCCTCCTGCACACCGCCTACTAGAGATTGAGCCTGCAACTAAGGCATGTGCCCTACCCAAGAATCAAACCCTGACCTCTAGGTTCATAGGCTCAACCACTGTGCAACACTGGCCAGGTGAGGGTGATATTTTTAATAGACATTGACCATATTAACTAAATACAGAAGACAGGTGAGCTCAAGTTTAAGTATTTAATTTTAGAGAAGATTCAGATTCAGAGCCATTTCTCCCTATCCAGATCTACAGTGTGTGTTATCTCTGAATACAGGAGAAAATGATCATGAATGTCTTTCATTTTATTTTGCTGTTGATACCTTCTGAAGGAACTAGGCCAAGTTGAATGTATCCCTCAAGAGAAAGGAAATTCCTTTCCTACCTTCAGGCCTCAGAGCTGTTAATAAACGTTACTAGTTCTTTCTTTCCAATATCCCCATATTTGTTTTCCACATTATCGCTAGAGTCTCTACCCATTCATTACTATTTATTAAGTGCTACCTACCATACATCTATCAGGCAATGCTCTGGGCCTAGGAAAACAGCAAGTGAATAAAAACCTAAGTTCCTGCCTCACATACTCTTTTCTTAATGCAGCTTCCTGCCATGGTGATCGTCCTGGGAAAAAATCATCACATATTTTCTTAAGCTCCCAAAGCTTCATACTATTATCTGCTGAAGCCCCAAATCTCAGTTGTGACTAAAGGTTTATAACAGCTGGCTCTACCTCCTGTGGCCACATCTCACTATATACTTACAGATGCTCGGTTTTTAAATTACATCCAAGCTTACTTCTGACTCAGCACATCATTTCTTTCAGGGAAGGGGAGTACGGGGGCGGGGGAGGGCGGTTCGTCCTTTTAATCTTGCTGTGCTTGTCACATTATTACCAACCCCTCACCCGCCCTTTCTCCTAAAAGACTCTATCTGCCACTCCATATCTATGTAAATCTTATCATTCTGGGTCCAAATTAAGCCTCATCATATCCCCCAAATCTCTTCAAACTAAGCTGACCTAAAATGACTTACTCTTTACAACTTGCGTCTTCATATGTTTGGTATCTCACTAATTTCACTCTTGCTTACTTCAGGCCTTTAACTACGCAAAACTACTTCAGGTATATTGCTGTATTTTCCTAGTAATTAGTAGGCACTTTGGAGAGACCACATTTTCCTTTGCTTTTGTGACACTACCTAGTGTAGTCCTAGCCATGTTGTAGGATCTTAATAAATGATATTCTTTGGTGATATTAGGAGAATAAAAACATTATTAGTCATTTACATGTGCTGAACATACAACAGGTAAAAATAATTATTTGAATATTTGGACAAAGTGACCTTTAAACCAACCTATAAACCCTTCAAAAGCACTGATCATGTTATAACAGCCACAGCTGGCAATTTTGGTAGATTTACTAGGAGCCAGGCACTGGGCTAAGCAGGCCCTTCCTATGCACTATTTCATTTAATCCTCACAACAGCTCTATAAAATAGGCCTGATGATTATCCACATTTTATGTCAAGGAAACGAAGACAGAGGGACATCAGTGGTAGAGGTAGAATTTGATTGCAGTTAGTTTTTTGTTATTACTGGTTTCCTCCCAGTAAGCAAGCCCGCATGTCTGCTAGCCTAGAATGAGTCCTGGGGTAGAACTGCATGCAAGAAAGAAGAGGGAGGGAAGCAGCTCAGGAGGAAGAAGCCAGGGCTGAACTGGCACCTGCTGTCCTGCATGGCACAGGGATGATGAAGCAGGGAGGCAAGGATGGCAGAGTAGGTGAAAAGGAGAAAGTGGAAAGGGGACAAGAGATTGAGGAAGAAAAAGAGGAAGGGATAAAGTGAGAGGGACAGGAAGAAGAGACAGGAAATCCTTAACCGGAAGAAGTAACAAAAAAAGCACATCAGGTTACTGGTAAGTACAGAAAAAAGTCAGAGTCCTCAGAAAAGAGTCTTGAGAACAGGCATGGCGATGCAGAGAGCTGACCGACCTGATAGCCATGGGCTGCCCAGGTCCAGCACACCACATGCATCGGGGACACTTACAGAGCAAGAGAGGCGGTGGCAGCAGTGAACAGAAGGAGGTGCCCAAGGGATCCAATAGCACCTGAGAGGAGCAAACAGGAAAGTGAGAGCTGGGGGGAGGCTGCCCAGGAGCCGCCACCCCGGTGCTCGTCCTGCGGGGCACTCACCTCCACGGCAGGCCTGGATGAAGAACATTTTCGGCTTGTTCTGTAAGTTTGGGCAGTTGGCATTGTCAAAAAGCCGAAACACTTCTTGTAGCTGGTGGAAAGGAATAAGGGAGAAGAGAGGGTAAGTGGACAGTAGGACCTTCTGAGTCTTTACACACGGCAGCAGCCAGCACAGGCCAAAGGTAATAGACATGATCCAGCACCATCCACAAGACTACACACCTGAAGCACCTTGCCGTCCACACCATAGACACCGCCCTCCACGCCGTGGGAGAGGAGGGCCACAATGCAGGAGTCAGTGACTCGGTGAGCAGACAACTGGGCAAAATTCTGGAGTTTCTCTTGCATTTCCTAAAAGAAACACACCTTTTAGTGTTGTTCACTATAGCCAGCACCAATATAAGCTTTTCTGTGGTGTCTGAAACTTTAAGTTATTAGAAGGTAAAGTGATTTCTGTGGTCAATGATAAGTGAAGTCAGGGAGACCCACTGAGAGGCTAGAAAAAGCATGGATTCACTAGAAAATGCATGACTTCAGACACAGAATCTTACCTAATAAAGAGGGAATATGCTAACTGACAATCACTGTCACAGCTGAAGCCAAGTTCCCATAAGAAGTCTTAAGGAGCAACCAGCAGGGACCTGAGGCTACGCCCTCCCTTGCCCCTATGGGGCTTGATAAGGGACTTCAGGCAGTGTCCCCCACCCAGTAGGGCTTGACAGGAGACCTCAGGCTGGGCCCCCCGACCCGGCAGGGCTTGATGGGGAACCTCAAAGTTTGTCCTGATGCTGGGCTAGGGAACCTCAGGCCGTGTCCCCACCAGGTGGGACCTGACAGGGGACTTCAGGCCATGCCTCCCACCCCAGCAACAGGGTGGGGAACCTCAGACTGCACCCCCCGCCTGGCGGGGCTTGACAGGGGACCTCAGGCCATCCCAGCATTGGGCCAGGGGACCTGAGGCTATGCCCCCCTGCCTGGCTGGGTTCGACAGGGGACTCAGGCCGTGTTCCGCACCCAGCGGGGCTTGATGAGGGACCTCAAGGTGCATCCCCAGTGCTGGGTCGGGGGAACTCAGGCTGCGCCCCCCTGCCGGTGGGGCTTGTCAGGAAACCTGAGGCTGTGCCCCCCACCCAATGAGGATTGACAGGAGATCTCAGGCTATGTTCTCCATCTGGTGTGGCTTGACAGAGGACCTCAGGCCATGCCCCCCATCCTGGCGCTGGGCCAGGGGACCTGAGGCTATGCCTCCTGCCCAGCAGGACTTGACAAGGGTGGGACTGGCTGGGTCTGAATTTAGCCCAATGTGGGGAAGGGGCAGCCAGGTCTGGGTCTCAGGCGATTTTGAGGTGCATGTGGGTGGGCAGAGACTTGACTCTGGGTACCGTGGTGAGCCCCAGACTCTGACTGGAGGAAGATTTTCATATACATTTCACTAATTTTCTTTCATCTCTCACACTTCTATTATAGAGAAAGGGCAAATAGCAATATTAAATTATTTCCTCTAGTAAACCCACTTTTAATGTGCACGAATTTTGTGCACCAGGTCACTAGTTCTGAATATAATTGCACAAAATTCACCGACTGAGATATGCTAAGAACTCCTGGATTAAAGCACATCACTAATGAAGCTAATCAAGAGCTAGTTAACCTTATCCACTCTCCTATCAACCAGATTTCTTTTGAGCAAATACTATTGTACATTAGTGGCACAGAGGGACCTCTGCTGAGCGGTGAATGAGTATCACCTATGAGACCACAAGGAAATAAACTGCTCTGTGACAAAGAGCTTAACAGGACCATGATCTAGAAAAGAGCAGACCTTCTATGCTGTTTTCTGTCTGAGAACTAAGTGCCCAGAGACAGTGATGATGTCTATAAAACATCTTATTGAGGAAGGAGCATGCTGTCTGGAAAATTCTGTCAGGGCCATGACTAAATGCATAGGCCACAGGATCAGACAGACAGACTGAAGTTTGACACCTGGGTTCAAAACTGGTACAAGTTATTAAGTTCCTCAAGACTCTAAGCCCATTCTGTAGGAAAAAAAAAAAAAGACTTATAGCTATGTCTAGCACCTCCTGAAAAGACCTGCCATTATTATTATGTGTATGTCTAATTAAGGTTAACAATATTATCTCCCTTCCACCCCCACAAAAAAAAAAACCCTTGTATTCCAATTTAAGAATCTTGCTTTACTGCCTGGCTGCTGTGGCTCAATGTTTGAGTGTTGACCTATGAACCAGAGGTCATGGTTCTATTCCCTGGTCAAGGCACAAGCCCAGGCTGTGGGCTTGATCCCCAGTAGGGGGTGTGCAGGAGGCAGCTGATCAATGATTCTCCCTCATCATTGATGTTTCTATCTCTCCCACCCTCTCTGAAATCAATGTTAAAATAAACATTTTTTAAAGAATTTTGTTTATCTAGCACTATGTTGCCATACACATGTACCTTTCTACTTTAGGCATTTGGCCCATTAATCAAAAGTATACCATAATATAAAACCTGATACTAATTGTTAAACCTATGTCTCCCTCATGATGCCTCCTATCTGAGATCAACAGAGACATAAATTATTTTATTATGAATATGAATGAACTGTAATGAAGATGAGTATGCTATCCAGGCAGAAAAGTCACTATATATAGTCCCGACAAATAGCACACACTTGTGTAATATGTTGCAGTGGTTCTCAAAGTGTGGTCCCTAAAGCAGCAACATCAGCACCACCTGGGAATTTGTGAGAAGTGCAAAGTCTTGGGTTCCAGCAACTGTGTTTTAACAAGCTCTCAGGTGATCTGACATGCAAAGTCTGAGAACTACCAAAATACTTGTTTGCAATACAGTTGACCTTTGAACAATTAGTGGGTAGGGACGATTTGACACCCACAAAGTCAAAAATCCATATATACTTCTGACTCCCCCAGAAGTTAACTAGTTGTCCTTCAGTATCTGTGGGGGATTGCTTCCAGGACTCCCCACAGATAAAATCTCAGATGCTCAAGTTCCTTATATAAAATGGCATAGAACAAGGCATATAGTCAGCCCTCCACATCTTTAGATTTCCAACAGTAGGTCGAAAATACTGATCTGAGGTTGGTTGAATCTGCGAATGAGAAACCTGGGGATATATAGTTTGCATGTAAGTGGACCTGTGCAGTTTAAACCTGTGTTGTTCAAGGGCCAACTGTACTTCTGTTGCACATAATTTAGACTTCATTATATAAGACTTGTAAGTCTGCAACATAACTGGAAATAGAGAAATTAGCTCAATTGAAAAAGTATGCATATTTTCCGGGGAAGTAGAAGCTGACTGTAATATTGGAAATCTTAAGGTAATAAGACATCCAAAATTGACTTGTTTCAAGAATATATAACCTCAAGAGAATACGTAAGTATGAATGCTCCTCTGGAGAAGACCGTAACAATTTACAAGTAGTAGTTGAAGTTAAGTTTCAACTACTTTTATTCCTGGAAGGGAATAAAAAGATGAGCATTTTGAACTTCAGCAAGATTATTAGGTCAGTAAACAGACAAGGAAGTCCAAAGTGCCAAAACCGGTTTGGCTCAGTGGATAGAGCATCAGCCTGCGGACTGAGGGGTCCCAGGTTCGATTCCGGTCGGGAGCATGTACCTTGGTTGCGGGCACATCTCCAGTGTGGGGTGTGCAGGAGGCAGCTGGTCGATGTCTCTCTCTCATCGATGTTTCTGACTTTCTATCCCTCTCCCTTCCTCTCTGTAAAAAAATCAATAAAATATATTAAAAAAGAAAAAGAAAGTCCAAAGTAAGAACACATACTTTAACTGAATTGATATGACTAAACCTTTCAATAAATGGAGATTAGTCATTTGGGGAAATCTTTCCAAGGTACCATAATTTAAAATAGGATCTGTAGCTTTATTTCAGATAAAATTATAGTACTTCTCTAAAGAGCAGTCTTGCCTTTATTTTTTGGCTAGGGGTTGGAGATACAGGAGAAGCAAATAACCTGCAAACCATCTGAAATTGTATGCAAAATTCTGTGGAATGATCCATTGCTTGTCCCTACACTCAAAGCAATCTGTGACCCAACTGCAAGTTAAAAACCAATACCATATAGCAAAAGAAAATTTGCCACTTAAAATGGGTTATTTCTTTATATATGATGAATTGTAATTCTAGAACTGCAGCCTCATGAAAGCGATGCAATGAGAAGAGACTTTGATGCCAAAGAGAAGAAATGAAAACCAATACAAGCAGTGAACAACCAGAGAGCGCTCGTGCACTGTCAAAAAAAGAGGATTCCCTAAGTCTATTTACTATTTTCCAATTTTTAAATAGAAAGTAAAAAAGTTGTAACAGGAGGCAAAAAGAGGGGATCTTAATTTTTTGGATTCTGTTTCTTTGCTCGCCAAATAATTATATAACAAGAGTTGAGTTTCTTGCGAGGTCCTTCCAGGAAGAAAGTGTTCAGTGCAGATGTGCAGTGCACTAAATTCTCACCCTCACTGTGCCTAACTGATCGTACAGCATCTGAATGTTTGGCCACTGCCAGAAACCGGTTCTGCAATGTCCTCCTTGTGTCTCTGAATCTCTATAGCTGAGGAGTAGGCTACATGGAGGGCTAGCTCCCAGGGTTCAGCCCTAAGTCTTTTGCTCTTGTTACTCTTTTTCAAAGGTCTCATACTCTCACTAAGTATTTTTCCTACACAAGTAATTCCCAAATTTACATCTTTGGGTCTTGACTTCCTCTGAGGCTCTCAATTCCTCACTTAATTTTTCCATCTCCCTTTATATGCAGTCATTCAATGTCACCAAGCAATGAAAAGTACAACCATGCTGGTTTCACATATATTCTTTCCCTTTTGGTCCACTCGACCAGCAGTTGCCAACCAGCGGTGGTCCGTGAGGTCCGAAAAGTTGGCGATCATTGCACTGGAGTGTCCAGGCCCTCATCATCTCGTACTGGCATTATGATTTTAACTCCAAAGTGGGTTTCCTGCCATTAGTCTCTACTCCATTCTTTACAATGGTGTCATTGTAATCTTTTTGAATCATCATGTGAATAATGCATCATTTTCTGCTCAAGAATTATTAATGATATTCTAATGTCAAAACAAGGATGTCTAATTCCTTTGGGAAGACATCCAAGGCCCTGTGCATTCTGGTCCCTTTATCTTCAATCTTATTTTCTGTACTCTTTTGTCCTAGGCATTTGGTTCACCTACTAGGTCCCTAACATCACACACAGATTTCCTATCCACACACACACTATTCTCCCTGCCTAGGATCCCTTCCACCACTTCTCTCACCTAGTAACTTCTACCCTTCAAAGCCAGTTCAAGTCTCCACTTACCCATCAGATGGTATCTACCTAGGCAATTGTTTCTTCCTCTTAATTGTTGTAGAAGAAACTGTCTCTAATTTTGCTTGGTCCTTGGGAAATACAAGACATGTATTGTTTTTGCTGCTGTCAAGACTTTCTCATCTAATTGAGGTCCCCAGAACTCAAGGTCCACATTTTTAAATCTCTGGTACCTAACAGTCTGCCCATTCTAAGGTACTCAAAATTTGATGTTACCATAATTGCAGTTACAGAACAATGTAGCCAGAGAATGAAAATCCAGTAGGTCTTTGATTGAATCTGCATCAGGTTTAACATAAACAGGAATGGTCTCGTAGATCCACACATTGTTCTGAGTATTTCTGAAAACAACAGTATACAGCTGACTTGGTGACTCACGATTGTATCTTTCACTATCATGCATGTAAAATTCCCACTGACTACACACAATATGGAAAACCAGGACAGCATAAATACCTAGTAAAACGAACAGCCAGAGTAGAACCTGTAAGGAAGCATAGAAAGCATTCTTCTTGTTAAGACTTTCTAACAGGATTCCCTCTGTAGGAATCATGGCTGATTCCCAACAGATCTTTCAGGAACAGATGACCTACCTGAATACTAGATGACTAAAGCAGCTGCTCAGCCATGGTTTGGAGCAAGGGTGGCCTTACTTCTCTGCAAGAGCTGTTACTGAAAAGCTTACAGGAACAGCATGCAAAGGAGAACACCTGAGAAGCTATTGGTGAAACTGGCCTTACCAACATATAGCAAATACAGAAGCAAGACAGGTGAGAGAGAAACAGAGACTACAGACAATGTTGAAGGCAAAACAGAGACCCCTACCTCAAAAGATCAAAGTGAATCTCCCAGAAACTTTAATTTTACCACTGACATACCAAAAGGCAAGTTCAGGAAAGTACTACTATTCTGGAATCAAAATGAAGAATATTAACTCACCAATTGGCTATTACAATTTCAAAACAGAAATAGCCAAAAGTAATAAAGTTGGAAGTGTAGCTGGTTAACTGAGGTTAATGAGGAATAACTTATAATGATGCTTATGATCTACAGGCATCTAGCCAGAAGTAATTTACCCTAATATCTGCCTTTTGACCACACAAAACAAGAAATTTTAAAAACAAGAAATTTTCCTATATGTTAATTCATTAAACGGCCACAAAACAATATTTACAAGGGCAATTCCAGCAAACTCTCATTTGCAACAATTTTATCTGTGAAAGTAATCTTTACAACAAAAACTAGACTCCTGTTATGACTAACCAAGAAATAAATGTACTGTGTAGCCTTGGCTTAGAAATATCCTTCTGAGCTGGTGGGGTGAATCTCAGTGTCTCCTCACTCCCTAAGTGATGGGGAATTAATTTGCTGAGCATGAAAACATGAGAACCCAACTGTAGACTTTTATTACTCAGCAAGTAGAGCACAGCCTTCTGAGAAATCAACACTGAAGTAGCTGGCTGACCCTAGTTCTTTTTTAAAATAAAAACTAGATTGCAAGGTGAGAGGCAGAAAAGAGTCAGCAAAAAGTTAAGGAGTAAGGTAACTATTAAGATACAGCCCCTCAAGCAGAGATGCAGCAGTGGTTTCTGGCCCCAAATTCTGCATCTGTACCTGTGCAGTTTGGTCAAGTAGAACATGGACATCATAGCCCAAAAGCTTGAAGAGGGTGACTAGATTGCTGTGGTCCACATCCCCGCCAGAGCGAAAGTCCAGATCCTTCTCTCCAGTGAAGTGCACGTTGCTCAGGACCAGTGCCAGGCCACGCGGCCGAGACTGCAACCTATAGGCCTGGGGAGGGGACGCCAATTAGACTCAGAGCTTTTTTAGGACAGAAACTATGCCTCAACTAGGTGAGACACTTCAAGAAAACACAGACATCATACTCTTCTGAACCCCACTAGGTCAAGACAGAAATATGCCCATAAGAGACATCCACCAGCAAAGACTTCCTGACTAATAAACAGGGAGAAAATGTGTACACAAACTAAGTTCACATGCCCAAAAAGGACATCTCATTTCCCAACTCTTTCCTTGTGCCATTTTGCCAGACTCACCAGCTGGTGGTGTGTTCGATAGAATTCAGGAGTACAAGGCTTCACCTGAAGGCAGGGGGGGCCATCTCCGTTGTCTAGGGAGTATTCCACAGTATCTGTGGCACAGAAAGCCAAAAGCTAGCACACAATCTATGCACCAATCCTAGTATTTCATAACTTCAGGCACCTTTTGAATTGAGAATTTAATAATTACTGGTCTTGCTCATTCCCCTAAATTTGTAAGATCCATGAGGTCAGAGACCTATCTACTTAACCTAAATATAATCAGGTACTCAACTCACTGAATAACTGAATTGGATATATGATAAAAGCCTTGTTTAATCACAAAGCATCTCAATCAGCAGGCTAGTGGCTGATGATGTCTTTCCTCATTCTACAATAACTTAGCTTCATAGAGGAGACAGGCCAACCATATATATGCAGGAATTTCCTACCTATACAAGTTGCTCCAAGGGCCAATTACCATAAAAACATCATCTGTGATGAAGGGAAATAGGATTAACCAATACCCCATCTAAATTGCCCTGCTAGTCCCAAACAAATTCACCAAGGAAACTGTTCTCAATATGAATGAAAAGTTATCACTCCAGGGCAAAGTCAGATACCAGTTAAGAAATGGTACCCATTTTATCCCATCAATTCTCACCTGCAGACAGGCGGAGCTGCTTATGAGGAGGACAGGACTCACACATCGGGAAAGACAGACTCAAGTTGTGGTCATGGCTCAACTGTAAGAAATCAGGAGCCCCATGCAAGGTCTCAGGGAGATGGTCTAGTCCCAATCAAACAAAGATCTAGTCTCCCCACCCTGTCTCATAAATTCCCTACCCACCAAACTAACCCTTCTGAATACACCACGTGTCTAAGGCTCCATACCGGTGAGAGTACATGCTGAAGACCAGAGAGGGTTGAGAGTAACAGATCCTCCAGGTGACCCTGCTTGGTTTCCCTCAGGGCCACACAGAAGGCATCAAAAGCATGGGGACCCCTCTTGGGAAGCAAGTTGAGGAGTTCCACATTCTGGCTGAAACTGCCCACTTTGGCCTATAATACAAGAATAAAACATGAAATCATATTTACATATCTAGCTATAATTCAGTTTCTCCAGATGAGCTTCCTAAAAATGTCATCATCCATTTTAAGAATTCCTTTCACAGGAAAAACAATCTATGAAGCCTTTGCCATTATTTCTAAATTATATATCTTTTCTGTTCAATGCTTTAGGGTAGAAGGGCATTTTCAATTCCTTAATAGGACACCATACCCTTTTTATACTTTATCATGCTCTGTTCCTACTTCTACCACCAATTTACTTGGCTTTTCTCTTTTGCCTCCAGATACCTGAATGTGCTCCCTCATTTCGAAAGTGATGATGTCTTGTTCCAGGAGATGTTCTAACAGTTCACTCAGCAACAGCTGTTTGGCCAGCAGCACTCGGTTCTTTTTCAGAGCTTCCTGATGGTCAGGATGCATGCCACACACTCCCAATACCCTACAGATAAAAGGCAGAGAGAAAGGCTGTCAATATAGAAGATATGGCCCAGAAGAATGGAGTGGAAAAGGTGTGGGCAGGAAGAATAAAAGGAACAGAACTTACAATAACCAAGGTTAATTTGGTCGAATCTCATTAAAATCAAAGAAGTACTGAGCAATAACATGTTGAGCATAAGGAAATGATGTAATTCTTTATAGAGTATGTTCAACTGAGAATATTGTCTGAGATAAATGGTCTCTTTAGGGGAGGGAAAAAGCTATCTTATCAAAAATACACACAAGCACACATGTATTCATGAGAAGGAATATTCTTCAGACAAATTTCAATTAAAATAATTATTTCAAAAAACACTGCACATTATTTATCTAGGCTGCTGAAAGTGATGTAAGTTTTAAATGATTCTGGGTGAAGAATAAAATAATTTGATACAATGGCAAAAACTCAAAACCAAACACACAAACACACTCTATCTAGTCTAATTATACCAATTATAACTATGGCTTTTCAAACTTTCAGTTCCTGTGACAAAATGTGACTAGAAATGATCAGAATCCTGTAAGAACTGGATAAGTAAAAAGTATGACAGGAAGTTATAGTAGATTAATATCAATGATAGACACAATCATCATAATTTGAAATCACTTAAAGACTTAAAGCACATAAAGGCTAAATTATTTCCGTAATTTAGTTTACTAGGGATATCTTTATTTCAAGGATTCCTTAGTTTTGCTATTGGTTTGGAAAGAGATCAGTTTCTGTTTATAACTAAAAGAATCTTATTTAAATGTATATTATCTATGTGCATAGTTTATATAAATCTAGAGCTCACCAGCCTGCTTAGTCAGTTTCCAAATATATGATAGTAGTAAGAGCCTGATGGCAGTGAGAAAGGAATATGGTAATAGCTTCACTTAAAACCCTATTTAAAGATCCATGTTGATCTCAAAGATGCTACAATGTGCTTCTTAGAATCAGGGAAATACCATGCAATTTTAGAATGCACTTGGCTTTACTCTAGGTGAGAGATTTGTAGCTATAAAAGAAAAAATCATGGTTTTGGAAGAGCTGAGAGAGATCCAAGATAGCATGTGGGATCCCAAGGCAGAGGAAGTGGTCAGGAACACATTCCCAGGGTTGGAAGCAGCCAAGCTATGTTACAATTTAGGTTCAGAACAGTAGTGACTTTTAAATTCCACTTAAACTTCTTGTTTCTTGGGAGACTCCTGTTACCCCAAACTTTCAGTAAAAACCTGCTACAACACAATCTACAGAAACCAAAACTACTTAATAATCACTTTAGAACACACCAAAGCAATAGCAATAATCCAACTCAGGTAAAAATAAGTGTAATGAGGCCAACCTCAAAGTAAAGCCATTTGTAAAAGGCTTTGCCATACGCATTTTAATATGTGCCTGTTGCTGTTATTTTATTTATTTATTTATTTAATTTTATTGATTTCAGAGAGGAAGGGAGAGGGAGAGAGAGAGAAACATCAATGATGAGAGAGAATCGTTGATCAGTTGCCTCCTGCACACC
>JAAGEH010000307.1:44522339-44595256 GCA_011751065.1 Lasiurus cinereus
TGTATATATATGCATTTAAAATTATATATATACTGTATATATACACATTTAAAATTATGTTAATGAGAGCATTTGTTTGCCATCTTTTATAAAAATTGATTTGAACTGTTAAGTCTGAAATGGCTCTGGCATTAGGACTTAATTGTCTCCTAGTTGACAGGACTTAGATGTCACCGCAAAGGTGAGCATGTCCTTCTTTACTGGAAGTCCTTGTCTTGTGGCCACCTCAGGGCCTTCATTCTTTTATGTTGTTGTTAATCCTCACTCAAGGATATTTTTCCATTGATTTCTAGAGAGAGTGGAAGGGAGAGGGAGAGACAGAAATATCGATTGGTTGCCAACCAGGGACAGGGATTAAGCCTGTAACCAAGGTACAAGGTACCTGCCCTTGTTTGGAATTGAACCTGGGACCCTTCAGTCCATGGACTGACACTTTATCCACTGAGCCAAACCAGCTAAGGCAGGAACTTTATTCTTCTCAAATGTTTAACTACTTTCAATTTTTTATTCCCTGAAAGGGTTCTCTTGTGAACTTGAGGGGTATGCACATTTTCTAATCCAAGCATCTTTATTACATCTTTCTTCCAATGTGGATATCTTCTTGAACTTTTTATTCTAGTAACAATGTGCAGTTTATGGAGGCGCTGCAGATTCTCCACCATATTTTTCATGATCTACAGATGAAGGCTGAAATGCATTATCTGGAATTTTTGACTTGGTAGATTTGTGATGAATCCATTTTATACAAATGAAACCCTTTGTCATAGTTTGTAGTCTGCCTGGGGCCTTGAGTGTGGTGACTGCTTTGCAGAGGCAGCAGTTGCTAAATGTGGTTCAGACTGAACTTACCTGATGACCAATACATTTTTTATTGTTCATTTGCTGGGTATGACACTGTGAGGTGTATATAATAGATCCCATAGGAGTTTTACTCTCAAGGGGCTTACTGCCCAGAAGAGGAAAGATATGTATATACTAACTGTAAGACATGGTACAAAGTGACAAATGCTGCAAACAAAGGTACAAAGTGCTGCTGGGATTAGAAGTGAGACATTGTGCTGAGAAGAGTGGAGACCAGGAATGTGAGGGGTCCTGGACTGCAAGAGAGTGCAGGCCTGGCTGAGGGACCACCTCTCCCCCCGCCCCACCCACCAAGTGCACTAATTTTATGCACCTGACCTATAGTGTAATATATTTTAATATACTAAGACATAATTGAGATATACTATACAAGCTTTTTTTCCCAATCAATATCATAGCCTAAGATTTCCAATGTTGTCCATAATTCTTCAGACATAGTTTTTGATGGCTATGAGATATTACATCTTGGATATACCATAATTTAATTCAAGTATCTTCCTACTATTTGATATCTAAGTTATTTGGAATCACAAATAATGTTGAGACAAGCACCTCATGAAATATGCTTTGAAGGAGAGAGTACCTATTTAGTCATGTACTTTGGACATCACTTCACAAATAAGCCTTGAAATCCTGAAATATGCTGGAATAATGGAAAAGGGGGAGATGGGAGGAAGCCAAAACATGATGGGGGACAAATGGAGAAAATAGATGTGAGATGAGGAATAGCCAGAGAGAGGGGAGATTGGAAGATGGCTTTTGCTCCCCTTGAGCTGAGCCATTATAGTACACTTGGTTTCCACCAGACCTCCAAGTGTGGTTTCAGCTGCTGAATAAAGGATATTCTCAAAGAAGTTGATGGAAGGTATTCTGATTATTGCACAGTGGGCACAGGTAGAGCAGGGACTTTGGATAAATAATTGGGTGAGTGGCAAAGCTATAGGTTTGTGTGGGAGCAGCAGGGCTTGTGGTAGGCAGGGAGAGAGGCCTGGCGTTTTCTCAGGATCTGTATTGTGGGTGAGAGGAAGGAGTTATGAGGGGATGAGCAACTCCCTCAGGCCAAGGCAGCTCCAGCCTGTCTCCCTGCACTGCCTTGCCCTGGTTTTGCTGGTCAGTGTAGCTGGACCTGGTTTAACTATCTGGGCACAAGCTCAGCCAAGCTCTGGTTCCCTCTAGTCTTCTTCCACTGGGCCTCAGGTTCTAGCCCTGCCCAGACACTGTGGCTGGTCACAAGGCTGTAAGTGCCAAAATGGATAGTTGCAAAATCCATGTGACTTAGTTTGCTGTCCCTGACAGAGACCTAGGGATTTGCTGCAGCAGAAAAATAGGGACTGTTTTCTGCTCCTTCCACACAACCAGCCCGAGGGGGGCAGGGAGTTGGGAATCAGGAAGAGCTACTCTTCTCAAACACCTGAGTAGACAGGATGTGATGGCAGCAGCAAGGACACACAAACACTAGAAGATAGTATATCCAAAGGCAAAATTTATTTTGTGAGAAGGTAGAGTATGGGGCTCTCAAAAGGCACCTTTGAGGGACAGAGCAACCCCAAGAGTGAAGCAAATAAGGCACCACAGCCAGGGCCACAGAGGAGCCTCTATCCCATAGGGAAACCAGGGTCCTAATGCCCCTTGGTACAGGAGGGGTGAGCAGATGGTCTGCTTCTTTTATCCATGGTTCTGCTTCCTCTGGGCATCCTTATAGTCTGGCATTCATGGCTGGAGGCACAGGGCCCATCCACTTCTCTCCTAGGTGAAGAAACTCACGCATGTCAGAGGCTGACTCCAGAGCCCCAGGAAGAGCTGTGCTTGGCTTCAAGGCTCAGAGGCTTCCTTCTCTCCAATGAGGTGAAGGTGGCCCCTCCCCATTCAACCTTAAGCAACTATGTCTACAGAAAGCTTCATTGTTGGACATACCTGGATCATTTTTTGCTTTGAATCTGTTCTTCTGCTCAGCTGACATAATGGTGGGGCACTAGGGTCAAGGGCAGCTCAGTGTGAACTTGTCACTTACCCAGCAGGTGGGCCAGCAACTCCATTCGGTCAGAGCCAAATAGCATGTAGGTTTGGCCGTCCAGGTGGGCCACAGTGATAGGCAGCCCAAAGGCCTAAAGAAAGCAGTAACAGTGCATGGAGGAGAGTAGTTGTTAGGCTATGAGCCAGAACTTGTTTGAGGATATAGAAGCAAAAAGCCTCTATGTATGACAAGCATGTCAAACTCAAAGGCTAACATGGGCCAAATAAATAAGATTTAAGTTTGTGTGGGCCTCAAAAAACAAAAGCTTCAATTTTCATAGACATGTAGGTTTACTTCAAAAACTATGGTATATATTAAAGAAAAGAACAAGAGCAATGATAAAGTTATTGTTTTCTTCCTGATACTTGACATTTCTTTTCTGCTATCTTTCCTACTTTAGTGAAATCTTGTTCACAGTGATTACTTTCAAAACTGACCCAAGGTGAATGACAGTAATTCTATATTTGACAAAAGATTTATTTCCTGTCATAATTGTAAATAATTGCTCACACCATTATATTGACTGGGCCACAAAAATATTTGCTGTGGGCCACATTCAGCCCACGGGATGCGAGTTTGGCATGCTTGCTCTATGAAAAGAGGCTCTACGGCTCTAAGGAGTTTCCAACTCTCAGATGCTGTTTCTTCTATCACCATCTATCTCTCCCTTTCCTTGGGCTCAGGAAGGGAGAGGAGTGTCATCTGTGAGAGCTACGGAGGACTCATGTAGGGAGCAGCTTTGAACAGCAACAGACTTGCAGGCTCTGTTCAGCACTGGGGTTGGGGGCACACATCAAGAGTGGCTCACCCCGTATTTGCAGGCTGCCTCGGTGGTCTCCTTGAGCTGGTTCTTCACCTGTGGCGTTGAGATCTTTTCCATAAGTGCCCGGGCTCCTTCTGTGGACATGCCTGCCTTCTCTGCAGCCTGAGGGGATATGGCAGGGAGCACAGCTGTGTCTGCATCAGTGGGAGTGGAGCTCTCAGGAGAAAACTTAGGTCTTTCTACTTTCTACCCCCAAGTTTTCCTGGCAAGGCCTTTACCCACCCACAAATGGAGGTCTATTCTTGCCAGGAGGGGCTATTTTCTTCCATCAAAAATAAATAAATAAATAAATAAAAATAAATCTTTGTCCCCTGGAGTAGAACCGAAAGTCGTACAGTGCATTCTGATGTGACTAGATCCCAGACCAAATGCCCAACATTAGGGGAATGGTTCAGTAAAGAAAAACAAGTCCACTGAATGGAATGCTATGTAGGAGCTAAGAGTTACACTATAAATATTAAGTGAAAAGGCAAGCTTATGCATACACTTTGCAGGAATAAAAACATCAGAGGATATGTTGGCCATTTTTGTGTGTGTTTAATTTTTTTGCCATTTTAGATATTAAATTTGAATATGCCTTAACTATCTTTTGTAAGCTAAAGGGAAAATTCTGTTTTGAATTTCCTGTTTAATCCCAAAGAAAAACGTACTGTGTGGCACACATTTCAATGTTTTGAGCTATTTCCATTTGTTCTTCCTCAGGCTTTTTAAAAATTCTGGCTTGACTCAGTTATCTCTTTTTGTCTTTTTAAGAATTTTATTAATTATTGTTGAAAGTACATATGTCCCCTTTTGGCTCTATTGCCCTCTCCCAGCCTGTCCCCACCCTCCAGCCCTGGCCTTCATCCCCTCTATTGTCTGTGTCCATTGGTTATGCTTATATGCCTACAAGTTTTTTGGTTGATCTCTTATATGTTTGTCTTTTTAAAGCCTGTTTTTAAAGTATCCCGATTTCTACTCTGGATGTGTTGGTGAGATTTCTATTGGGAGTGGTCTGTAGTCAAGACTTGCCAAATACTTCATCCCTTCCTATGGAGGGGTGTGAGGGGTAGCTAATAGTTATTCTCTCTCTCCCACTGACTTCTTCCATCAAAATTCAAATTAGAATTTTCACTTCCCCTTTCAACCTTGAGATATACTTTTGAGAGTCCTCTTATTTCCAATCTTTCAGTAATTAGGCCTCTCAAACACAGATGTCCTTTCATCCTAAATAACAATGACCTCTTCCATGTAGTAAAAAACAAAAAAAAAAACACAAAACTACAGTATGTCCTCTGCACCCCCAACTGTTCTCAGATTCCCTATGGAGGTGGGCAGGGCCAGGACACTCACTGCCAGGATACTCTGGGGCTCCGTGATGTCTTCATCCTGGAAAGGAGAAAACTCAGCAGGAAGGGGGTCGGAATGAGGGGCGGGATGGATAGTAGGGCAGTGAATAATAGGGCAGGGCAGGAGCAGGTGTCTGGAAATGGGCCTAGAGAAGGGTCACCAAGTCCTCCAGGATCTCCCATGTGGGTTCCTAAAGCCCTGCCCTCACCCGTGACCAGATCCGCATCCACAGTTCCCTGGACACTTTCTCCAGCATCTCAGGATGCTCCAAGTTCACAGCAGTGAGGAAGCGCATGGCTGACAAACTTCCTGTGGGGCAGAGGCACTCAGAGGTAGAGCTCCCTGGCTTATTCCACTCCGACACCGCTCCCCTCACCCTCATGGGGGGCCTGTTCTTTCTGCTTCTGACGTCCCCAGAGCTTAATCACCCTCGGCCTCCCACCCAGATTTCTCATAACTGATTGTCTTGTTCTTTTTCCTCTTATGTCCCCTTAACATTCTTTTTGTTCATCTCTGAGCCTGAGTTTTTCCAGGATTTGTCTCATTGAAGTTAGTCACCCAGCCCTTCCTACTTGGGCCTACAATCTCCAGGTTTGCTGCCTTCTACTTGCTGTCTCCACCTGTATCCCACTCTACCTTTTTCAAGGATCACAGAGAAGAAGTCCTTGGGGAACTGGATGGGAACCTGAATGTGGTGTCTAAGGAGCTTTATGTCATTTGTCATATATTTGGCCTTGGGAGGAAGCAGAGCTGGCGGTTTGTTCCCTAAAAGTGGAAATTTGGACGCACTGGTGAGAGATTTAAGAACCCCAGACTTGGGGGATCCCTCCAGGGTTTTGGGCAGCTCCCCTGGGTCTTAGAAATCAGCCCTCCCTCAAATCCCAGCCCCAAGCACTCTGCTTCTTTTTACCACTGCTTTTCATGATCCCTGCAATGAGAGTAGGGCGCAACTGCAGGTGGACGTTCCAGATGTTCTTATATCGGCACAGGATCTGCAGAGAGCAGAGGTGAAGGTCCGAGTCCGTGTGCAAGATGGAAGGCATGCGCATGGCAGAGGGAAAGGCAAGAGTGTTGCATGGCAACTGTTTAGCCAAAGATTCTAAGCGAAAAGTAGATATTAGGTGGACATCTTAAATTGTTTGGTTTGAAATGGCAGAACTCTCTCACTCCTAGGAATCTATCCCAGAACCTTAGCTCCTATGGACGGTTTCCATCCTCCCAGCTCCCCCTCCCCCTCCCCACCCAAATTGACATCAGAGGGCTAAGAGGTGGAGTGTCAAGGCTTTCTCCTTGACTTTTCTGAGTTGCCCCCTTTCCAAACTGCTGTGGGAAACCACTGTCTTAGGATATAAGGACTCGACCTGGAGCCAGCGACTGTATCTGTTTTACGGACACGAAGTGACCTTCAGCCCTGGTTCTCTATCTGCATGTCCTAAACTCTTGAGGCGCCAGGAATTGCAGGAGACCATGGGCCCGGCGTCCTGTGCTTGCCCTTCGCTCTGCCCTCGGCGTCCCAGCCCCGGCGTCACCTCGAAGCCCATCCAGGAGTAGGGGGACAGCACATCGTAGAATAGCTCCACGGTCCGCGGCAGGGGCCCCATCGCAGAAGAGAAGCAAGCTCCGCTCCAGAAGAGATGGCGGCACGTTTCCTTTTTGTGGAGTGGGGAGACACCGCCCCCGTTGCGGCCTGGCGGGAGGACCGCCTCCCGTCCTCACCGCGCAGCCTCCCGGAGGAGAACCGCCCGGGCGGGATCAGGGGGCGGGTCGGGGTGGGCGGGACTGCGCCGCCGGGAGCAGGGGGAGGGGGGCGGGTGCAGTGTCCCCAGAGGAGCTAGCAAGTCTGGTGACCTGCGCTACTCGCCCGGCCTTGGGGTGGAGTGTGGGGCAAAAGGCGGCGGTTTGAGAGGCATGCTGCACCTCCACTTAGCTGTGCTCGCTGGGCAAGCTACTCACCTTCTCTGAACCTCAGTTTCCTCAGCCATCTTACAAATGAGAATACTTATATGATAACCCCTACCTCTTATAGACTTAAAAGGACTCAGATGGGCAGTTGCAGGAACTTCCCGAGACTGGAGCAGAGTAAGAAGTGGCTAAACTTATAGGTAGATAGATATATGATTATCTGTATTTCTCAGAACTTAGCACAATGCCTGGAACATATTTGACCATCAATACATATTTTGTGAGTGAAGGAAGGCGAGGAGGAGGCCTCTCTGCAACAATAATTCGGAATGGTCTGTCTTATTTGTATTCATGAATATCATATTGTTTTATAATGGGATTACACTTACCGCAAAGACACAGACATTTTTTAAAAGTTTCATTTAATTTAAAATTACTTTTAACATTACTGCTTTTATGAAATGGAAAATACATAACAACAAATATTCCACTTCTCATTTGTATTTATAAGGAAAAACCTAGGCCATCAGAATGCAAAAACACATTATAAATATTTACATAGAGTAGAACATATAAAGTGGAATAAGAAATGATGCTATCTACTGTGCACTTACAAATTAATTGCTTGTTGATTTCTGAAACTGAAAAATTATACTTAGTTTTTCTCTATAGTATTAATTTAAAAGTATCCAAGAGTTAATTTAGCCTGGTGATAAGATTTTATTTTAAAAGTAGATCATGACTTATTTTTTAAGCCTTTATATATAGAAATAATTTTAGACTTACAGAAGAGTTGTAAAGATAATACAGAGCGTTTCTGCATGCCCCTCATTCATTTTCTCTCAAGGGAGCATCTTATGTAACCATGGTATAATGGTTAAACTAAGACGTTAACATTGGCTAACATTACTATTAACTAGATTATGGACTTCATTCGGATTTCACCAGTTTTTTCACTAATGCCTTATTCTGTTTCAGGATTCAGCTCAGGACACCACATGGAGTTTAGTTGTCATGTCTCTTCAGTTACCTCCCATCTGGAGTTTCTTAACTGGTTCATATGTTTCATGACCTTGACACTTTTGAAAAGTATTGGTCAGATATTTTGTACAATGTTCCTCAATTTGAGTTTAATGTTTTCTTAACATTAGGCTGACGTTATGGATTTTGGAGGAAGTACTTTATACCACACAGATAAAGTGCCCTTCTCTTCAAATTGTATTAAGAGGTTCCTGATAGCAACATGACTTATTACTGGTGATGCTAACCTAATCACTAGGTTAAGGTGGACCAACTATCAAGTTTCTCTACTGTAAAAAATGCTACTTTCCCCTTCCCATACTCCATTCTTTGTAAGAGAGTCACTAAATGCAGCCCACTTTTGGGATTGGAGGAAGGGTTGTGAAGATTAAACCCACCTCCTTGAGAAGAACAACAAAGAATTTGTGGACACGTATTAAAAACACCACAGTAGTTAGAACATATTTTAGGGGAGATACTTTGAGGCTGTGCAAATGTCCTGTTCTTCCTTAAACTTTCACCAACCAATTTTATCATTCACCAGAGAATCTTGCCTACAGCAATTACTACTATGGTGTTCTAATGGTACTTTTCTATTTCCCTCATTTTCTACATTCATTAATTAGAATTTTTCTGAAAGAAAATTGTCTTATTTATTTATTTATTTATTTATTTATTTATTTATTCATTCATTCATTCATTCACTCACTCAATAATTTACATCAGTACTAGAGGCTTGGTGCATGGATTCATGCACCAATGGGGTCACTCGAGCTAGTCTGTGAGGATCAGCCTGAAATTGGCTATCTGACTTCCTCCAAGAGGTCACGGATTGTGATGAGGTACAGGCCATGCCAAGGGACCCCACTGGGGCACAATAGGGCTGGAGAGGGACCTCGGGAGGGTTCCAGGGCATGACTGGCCCATTTTTCCCAGTCCCCAATTGGCCAGAGCCCAGCAGCAGCTAACCTACTAGTTGGAACATCTGCACCCTGGTGGTCAGTGCCACATCATAGCAACTGGCCGAACAGTCAAATGGTCAGACACTTAGCATATTAAGCTTTTATTATATAAGACTAGAGGCCCAGTGCACAAAATTCATGTGTGTGTGTGGGGGGGTGTCCCTCAGTCTAGCCTGCATCCTTTCCAATCTGGGACCCCTTGAGGGATAGCCAACTGCACATTTAGGCCCAATCCCAATCAGGCCTAAACAAGCAGTCAGACATCCCTCTCACAATCCAGGACTGCTTGCTCCCAACTGCTCGCCTGCCTGCCTTCCTGATTGTCCCTAACCACTTCTGCCTGCCAGCCTGATCATCCCCTAAACACTTCTCTGCCAGCCTGATTGCCTCTAACTGTCCTCCCCTGCAGGCCTGGTCACCCCTAACTGCCCTCCCCTGCAGGCCTGATCCCCCCACAACTGCTCTCCTCTGCAGGCCTGGATCCCCCCCAACTCCCCTTCCCTGCAGGCCCGGTCGCTCCCAACTTCCCTACCTTGCAGGCCTAATCCCTCCCAACTGCCTTCTCCTGCTGGCCATCTTCTGGCAGCCATCTTGTGTCCACATGGGGTCAGCCATCTTGTGTGTTGGAGTGATGGTCAATTTGCATATTATTTTTTTATTAGATAGGATAGAGGCCTAGTGCAAGGGTGGGGGCCAGCTGGTTTGCCCTGAGGGTGTCCCAGATCAAGGTGGGGGTTACCTTGAGGCATGGGATGGCCTGACCGATGGGCCTGTAGTGGTTTGAAGGCCAGCCATGCCCCACAGTGACCCAAGCAGAGGCCCTGGTGTCTGGGATTTATTTATCTTCTATAATTGAAACTTTGTGCCCTTGAGCAGAGCCAAGCTTCCTGCTTGCTCCATAGCTGCCACCATTTTGTTGGGATTTATTTATATTCTATAATTGAAACTTTGTAGCCTAGGCAGCCAGGTTGTGTGGAAAGCTTGGCTTCTTCCATTTCTGGGGAAACCTAAGCCTCCTACTCTCTGTGGCTGCAGCCATTTTGGTTGGGTTAATTTGCACACTCACTCCTGATTGACTGGTAGACATGGCTTGTGTATATATCGGAGTGATGGTTAATTTGCATATCATTCTTTTATTAGATAGGATTGTTGAGAGGAGTGTTTAATACTGGTTAGAGTTGTTGGAACAAGAAAGAGTATAAAAGTCAATATTTAAGGTAGAAAAAGTAATGCTAGAGGAACTAAATGTGATGTAATTATCATCTTTTATGGACAAGTCAATGATATTGTCTACAGTTGAAACATCACTGGAACTTTAGTCATGTAATTGAGAATGAGATATCTGAAACCAGAAATGCTTTAAATAAGTTGCCTTTTCAAATCAGTAAAAGATGGACTGATTATTCAGCAAAAGGTACTAGAAGAAGTGGAAGGTTTAGACAAAATGTTGGACCTATACCTCAAACCTTACACCAGAAACATATTTGGATGGATCATATATTTAAATGTTAAAGAGAGAAACCAATCAAGTACCTGGGAAACTATGGGGAAACTTTAAAAAAAATCTTGTGCCCTGGTCAAGTAACTCAATTGGTTTAGAGTGTCCTCCCAACACGCCAAGGTTGGGAGTTTGATACCCGGTCAGAGCACATACAAGAAAGAATCAATGAATGCATAAATTCTCTTTCTCTTTCTAAAATTAATAAATAAAAAGTAATAATCTTGGAGTAGAGATACTTTTGCTAACTATAATGCTAAATGCAGAAATCTTAAAAGAAAAGATTTATACATTTAATTATATAAAATTCAAAAATAAAATTCTGTTTGGCCAAATCTAATAAGTAAAAACAAACAAACAAAAAAACAAAAAAACAAAACCAGGCCATCCCATGTCCCTGGATCCAGAACACCCTTCAGGGCAAACCAGTGTTGGGAGGACACTCTAAACTGGGAAAAATATTTGGGTTCATTTCAGTAAAAAAGCTGATTATCCTAGGGTAGAAAGAGCTAAAAACAAACAAACAAAATTAACAAAGTAGAAGAACAGAAGCCTAGTGGTCAAATGGGCAAATGAAATGAACAGGACATTCTCAGAAATGGACATAGAGATGCTCTTAAACATAAAAAAGCCTACTTGAACATGTTTATGGATATTTCAAGTTAAAATTACCCTATGATATATTTCCACTTGTTAAGTTGTCAGAAAAGTTTGATGACTCAGAGTGTTGGAAAGTCATTGTCTTATATATGACAGTGAATTTGAGTATAAGTCTGTACAGCTTCTAAGGAGGGCAGTTTAGTAATATCTTTCTGGTTTACAAATGCACCCACCCTTTGACCTAGCAATTCCATTTTTAAGAATTTATACTCTAACCACATTTGCCTACATTCAGTATGATGTGCTATGAGTTATTTATAACAGTGCTGTGTATAATGGCAAACATTAAAAATTACCCAAATGTTTATCAATGTGGTACTAATTCAATATACCAATATTTACAATATTTTTAACTTTAAAAAGAAGGTGGAAGCTCTTTGTATATTGAATGATATCCTATATATTAAGTGAAAAACAAAGTGTAAAGGAGTGCATATTTTTTGCTATCTCTTTTAGGGATTGGAATACTCTCTCAATGTGTGGGTGTACATATGACATAAATGCTTGCTAATATGCTGAATGGAGTAACAAAAAGCTGATAGAAATTGCTTGCTTTGGAGGAGAAAAACTAGGTAACTGGGGGTTGGCCTGGAGAAGGAGTTTTATTGCATACTAGTGGCCCAGTGCATGAAATTTGTGCATGGGGGGAGGAGGAGTGGGGGTGTGTTTCTCAGCCTGGCCTATACCATCTCCAATCTGGGACCCCTTGAACGATGTTCTACTGATGGTTTACAGGGATTGGATCTAAACTGGCTGTCAGACATCCCTCTCACAATCAGGGACTATTGGCTCCAGCCGTTCACCTGCCTGCTTGCCTGCCTGATTGCCCCTAACCACTCTGCTTGCCGGCCTGCTCACCCCCAACTGCCGCCAGCTGCCAGCCTGCTTTCCCCCAAATGCCCCTCCATCAGCCTGATCACTCCCAACTGCCCCCCCCCATTTCAGCCTGCTTACCCCCACCTGCCCCCGTGCTGGCCTGCTCACTTTAAACTGCCCCCCTACTGTCCTGATCACTTCCAACTGACCCCCACTGATGGCCTGCTCACCCCAACTGGCCCCCATGCTGGTCTGCTTACCCCTTGCCATCCTATCCTGGCCTGATAACCCCCTACTCCCCCCAGAGACCCAAGGTCTCTGCACCTCCTTTTTTTCTTTTTCTTTTGTTTTCTTTTCAGCACCTCTTGAGTGGAGGCCAGGACTGGCTGGAAGTAAGTATCTAGGATTTATTTATCTTCTATAATTGAAACTTTGTAGCCTTGAGTGGAGGCCAGGGCTGGCCAGGTTGGGCAGGAAGCTTAGCTTCCTCCATCACCAGAGGCAACCTAAGACTTCTGCTTGCTCTCACTCCACTCTGAGGCCTGCTGCCATCTTGGTTGGGTTAATTTGCATACTTGCTCCTGACTAGCTGGTTGGCATGGCTTGTGGGCAAAGCAGAGTAATGGTTAATTTGCATGTTTCTCTTTTATTATGTAGATAATGTTTAACACTTTTTGATTTTTTGACTATGTGAGTATATTATCTACCCAGAAAGAAAGACAAGCAGGAAGAAAGGACATAGAGAGGGCATTAGGAAGAAAAACTAAGACAGGAAGGAAGTTGCCTTTAAGAACTTGTTCTGGCAGTACAGGGAGGGGGTTGCAAGGATTCTTATTTATATGATTCATTTCCATTTGCATATTTTACTTAGATTTAAGGAAAATGTCAGTGATGAAGGTCATATAGAAACACATGTGATGCAGTTTTAATATATAATATTTGCTAAGATGTAACTGAATATTTACATTCTAAATGCCCAACATTTTCCTAGGAATTTACCAAGGATTATGTGAAATTCTGTGTGTTAGCTTTCGCATTTAAGAAATCAGACTAAAATGTGAGAGCATGCAGTTGACATTATTATTGGATAAGCTATGCTTTATTAAAGGAGGTAGGCCTTGACGAACCAGGGAACTCTAAATATGATTAATAAATTTAGTTGGACAATCTCACAGTTCATCAGGACATGTCAATGTGACATCATTGCAGCTGGGAACAGCTGATATATTCTGTCACTATATCCTTGTATGTACAAAATATATTGGACATGTGGGCAAAAAAAAAAAAGAAAAATAGCTGTATTAGGGACTATATACATGTTTTCTTAATTTCTCAGACTCCTTTTCAGGCTTTGATAATTTCTTTTGTCCATTTATCTTATTAATTAAAAAATATTTTTATTGGTTTCAGAGAGGAAGGGAGAGGGAGAGATAGAAACATCAATGTTCAGAGAGAATCACTGATCGGCTGCCTTCTGTACACTGGGGATCGAACCCACACCTCAGGTATGTGCTCTGACTAAGAATCAAACTCTGACCTCCTGATTCATAGGTTGACGCTCAACTACAGAGCCATGCTGATTGGGTCCATTTCTCTTTTATAAAACAGCTTCATTGAGGTATAACTGACATTCAATAAACTGCATATATTAGCATGTATTAGTAGTTTATTTTCAGTAAGTTTTGACATATGTATATGCCTGTGAAACCATCACCACCATTGAGACTGTGAACATATCCATCGTCCCCCAAACTTTCCTAGTGTTCTTTGACAATCCCTCCTTCCCAGCCCTCCATCCATTAACAGTGATCTCTTTTCCATCACTAGACGTTACTTTTCAGCCATCTTTCGTCACTATTAGATTAGATTTTTAATATAATAAAGATCCTCATGTCCCACAATGAATGTAAGAAGTCAGAGCATTGTTTCCTGGTGTTGCAGTTAGGAGATCCAACTCCTGGAAGTTAGGAATTTATTACGAATAATAAGTTGGGTGAGTTGGCTGAGCCTTTACACCCCTTCATATGCCAGTCACAGGATGCGCTGCTTTGGCTGAGGTGACTATTCAGCTACGGGTGGGGCTGTTTGGGAGCAGCACCCAGGAGCTGGTGGTTATGTCTGGAGGGGAATCTGTGCAGACATCACAGTGCCCCCGCTTTAATAATTCTTGTAGTTCTCCCAACCTAATAATATCACTAGAGAAACAAATTTCCAATTGTGGAAAGGAAACAGAAATATTTTGAGTTTTTAATTTTTAAGAATTTGAAATGACAGTGAGAACAATCCTTAAATTCAGGTCCAAACTGATTCATTTATGCATTCATTCATATTTTCACTCACTATGCAGGATTTCTCAACTTCAGCACTGCTGACATGTCAGCCTGGATAAATGCTTGGTTCAGGGGCTGTCCTGTGCATGGCAGAATGTTTAATGGTGTCTCTGGCTTCCAACCTCGACCTGCCAGTACAGTCTTCAGCCCAATGTGACAGTAAAATATACTAAGTGAAAGAAAACAGATGCAAGGGATGCTGTATTATATGATTGCATTCATGAAGGTTAAATTTCCCGAGGAGACAGCAGATCAGCAGTTTCCTGAGGGTAGGAGTGGGAGCGAGGGTTGACTGAGATGGCCTTGAGGGATCTTTTTGAGGTGATCGAATTGCCTGAGATGTCTCCTGAGAGGTCAGAATCACCCCTGGTCAAGAACTACTGCACTAGTGTTTATTCAGGGCCCCTTATGTTCCATGTTCCGTCCCCAGGGCTTGGAGATATAACCACTCATTTTATCCTTGGATATGGGAATCAAAAGGCAAGAAGTTAGTTGACAAATTTAATTAAAGCGTGTAGTGCATGTTTGGGGGTGAGTGGGATGGTGGAGGAATGAGAAAGAATCAGAGAATGCTTTCTATTGAAAGTGACCCTATGTGAGGATTTGAGGGTCGGTGTGAGTTAGGTAGGCATTTGACCATTGAGAGGCAGAGCAGGTGGATTTCCACCCAGACCCAGCGACACCTGTGAAAGTGCTGTTGCCTGGAGTCCAGAGAGACTGAGGAAGTTCACTTCTGCTGAAGGATTTGGAAGAGGGCAGTGGCAGTTAGAAGCCTGGTCATGTGACAGATTTCAACATCTCTACTTGAATGACCTCAAGCTGAGTATGATATTTTAAAATGCATTTTATAGAAGAGAAGTAATTCACATTGCTTAAGTACTGAGAAGTGCTTCCTGTGGTGTAGAAAAACACACAAGAACTGTTAGTAATTTACTCGTGTTTATTTTTATTACTTAGTAAATACACAGAACATTTAGATCTTACTACCTGTCAGTATTTCTAAAAAATTAACTCATTTAATCTTCAACAATCCTGCAAGGTAGATACAACTTTTTTTTTTAGCAGCTCAATGAGGCTTAATTTATGTATCATAAAACTTAACTATTGTATATCTGTCACTCAGTTATTTTTATTAAATGTGTAGAGTTGTACAATCAGCACCACAATGCAGTCTTAGAATATTTCCATCACCTCAAAAAATTTCCTCGTGTCAGTTTGCAAACAATTCTATTCCCACCTTGTCACAGGAAACCACTGATTTGCTGTCTGTCTCCATAGATTTGCCTTTTCTGGATAATTCATATGACATATATATAGGGTGTCCCCAAAATATATACACATTTTAATAACTGATAACTCAATTTTTAAAATGAATTGTATGCTAATAAACACTGACTTTATAATCATTCAAAGTGCTTATACATTTTTGGGGATTATATATATATATATATATATGCACACACACACACACTAGAGGCCCGATGTCCAAAATTTGTACACGAGTAGGCCTTCTTTTTCCCAGCTGCTGGCATTGGCTTCCCTCCAACATCCAGGACCCAGGCTTCCCTCCAGCTGCTGGCAGGCTCCCAAAACCTGGGTTTACCTCGTAGCCCTAGCTTCATCCAGAAGATCTTCTGGTCTTAGCATATTACACTTTTATTATTATAGATTGGCATCTGATTTCTTTCACTTGGCATGATGTTTTTGAGGTTCATTCATGTTGTAGCATGTATTAGTAGTTTCTTTTTATTGCTCAGTAGTATTCCATTATATGGATGTACCACATTTTGTTTACCCACTAAACTGTTGATAGGTGTTTGGACTATTTCCAGTTCTTGGTCATTATGAGCAATGCTATGAATATTTGCATACAAGTCTTGGTGTGGATATACCAGTATATTTTTCTTTCTTTTAGGTCAGTGGTTCTTAACCTTTCTAATGCCATGACCCTTTAATACAGTTCCTCATGTTGTGATGACCCCAACTATAAAATTATTTTTGTTGCTACTTCATAACTGTAATTTTGCTACTGTTAATGAATCATAATGTAAATATCTGTGTTTTCTGATGGTCTTAAGCTCTACAGCAGGGGTTCTCAACCTATAGGTTGTGACCCACAGGTTGAGAACTGCTAGCAAGGTTGCCTAAGACCATTGGAAAACACAGATATTTACATTACAATTCATAACAGTAGCAAAATTATAGTTTTGAAGTAGCAACGAAAATAATTTTATGGTTGGGGGTCATCACAACATGAAGAACTGTATTAAAGGGCTATGGCATTAGAAAGGTTGAGAACCACTGTTTTAGGTAGATACCTGTGAGATATTGTTTTCCAAAGTGGCTGTTTAGGTAGATACTCTTAACACGTGGCCCAGATTTTATTGATGGGGAAAATGAGGCCTGGAGAGATTTGGAAGCATTCACAAGGTCATAAAGCCTAAGTGTGGAAGTGGGAATGGAACCAATGCAGTCTGAAGCTAGCCTTTGACCTTGACACTGAACTTTGGCAGCCAATTCCTGGATTGGAAAGTATCCTCATTTTCAAAGAAGGAACCTTGTCTACTTTTCCTTACTTGATTTTAGTTTCAAACTGCTGGGGAACATGTTATTCAGCTCTGTCCGTGGGAACTGGGCTTGAAAGAATTTCTGTGATGTTCCTTTCCTTCTTTACTCCTAAGGTCAATCCCTAAGCAAATTTCAGCCCACTCAAGTATTTTTATTTTCATGTTCCTTCCATGAGAAAAATGAACAAACCTTGTGAGTGTTTGCAACTGGGATTTGTAAAGTCTCCTGTGACCAAATCCCCTTTCTTGGACCAGGAACCACTTTCTTAGGACAAATAACATTCTATCTGCTGATTCAATATGTGTGCCTGTGGTTTCCTTTTAATGCAGCAGCAGTTAGCCCACAGCGCACATGCCAACGATGGTGTGTGGGCTAACTTTCCGGTATTCAGGAGGCCAATTGCTTAAAAGATCCTTTTCTCTACCTGATAATTCCTTCCTCCAGAAGGCCAGCACAGTCATCACTCCCTCCTGCTCCAAGACTTGATGTGACCACCAACCTCTGCTCCCTGACTTTCCTGAAGATTAGGAAAGAGCAAGGCTGCCTGCTCTCCAATAGGTTCTAAACCAGTGAGGAGATGGATTAACTTATACATTAACTTTGGGTTAATTTATACATTAATATGCAATTTTGGTGATTGTTCTTAAAGAGTTATGAACTACCTTGAGAGAAGTCTAATCTTAGTTAAGGTCATGGAGAGGTTCTGCTGGGTCTTTCAGTTCTAGTAATAAATTCTTTGGGAATGAGGCTTTTCTAGGTGCCATTACTCTGGGAATATAATGCCATACTGACCAGAAAGAGGCACAATTGTGATACTAACTCAGGTCCCAAATGTTAAGCCCTAATCTGTTCTGTCCCCTAGGACTCCTCCAGAATCCCTTTGTGAACCTGCAGGGGGGCTAAGTATCCCTCTTCAGGAGTCTTGTGCTACCCATACAGTCTCTTATTATGGACCTTTTCACAGTACATTGACATCTTCAGCATCTCCCACTGAAATGTAAATTGCAGGAAGGAAGTGTGTGTGTGTGTGTGTGTGTGTGTGTGTGTGTGTGTGTGTGTGTATGTGTGTGTGTTAATCTCAGATACAGAGAGGGTTGGGTTATTGGTTCCCTTCAATTTATAGCTCACTATTATACATATAAGTCCCTACCCTTGTTCTTTTAAATTTTTTTTTCTTCCACTCTTGATTTCCCCACTCATATTATTATGAACTAGAGACCTGGTGCATGAAAATTTATGCACTCGGAGAGGCACTCAGCCTGGCCTGTGCCCTCTCACAGTCCAGGAGCCCTCAGGGGATATCCGACTAATGGTTTAGGCCTACTCCTCGAAGCCTAAGCCACAGTTGGATATCCTTAGTGCTGCCACAGAGTTGGGAGCTCCACCAGTGCTGCTCGGTTTGCCAGCTGTCAGCCTGGCTTGTGGCTGAGTGGTGCTCCCCTTGTGGGAGTGCATGGACCACCAGGGAGCAGCTCTGGCCCTGCTCAAAGGGATGGCACTGGCCGGCAAGCAGTCGGTCCTGTCCCCCATCACTCTTTCTCTGCTACTGGTTGCCACTGCCCCCTGATCGCCATCCCCTTCCGCTGTCTGCTGGCACCTAGCTTGGCTGGCTGTGGCATCACCCTCTCATCAGACCTGTCCCCCCCACCCTGCTGACCACTCATTCCACTGTTTCAGTAGTCCATTTGCATATTAGGCTTTTATTATAAAGGATGGTCTTTGGTTGATTACCTTCCACCCACCCATGTTTGGGGCTGGGGAGGGCCATGGGAGTTTGGCCAGCCAGAGACGGATTGCAGGAGGGCTCCAGGGCATATCCTGCCCAACTTGCTCAGTCCCGATCAGCCAGACCCCAGCAGCAAGCTAACTTACTGGTCGAAGTGTTTGCCCCCTGGTGGTCAGTGCATATTATAGTAAACAATTGAGTGGCCTTAGCACAGTGGTCAGCAAACTCATTAGTCAACAGAGCCAAATATCAACAGTACAATGATTGAAATTTCTTTTTAGAGCCAAATTTTTTAAACTTAAACTTCTTCTAATGCCACTTCTTCAAAATAGACTCGCCCAGGCTGTGGTGTTTTGTAGAAGAACCAACCTCAAAGGGCCAAAGAGCCAAATGTGGCTCGTGAGCCGCAGTTTGCTGAGCACTGTATTAGCATATCATTAGCATATTTCATTTTGATTGGTTGAATGGGTGACTGGATAACTGGACACTTAGCATATTAGACTTTTATTATATAGGATAATAACACTTCTGAGTGAGACTTACTGCCAGACATTAAGTACTTTATATTAACTCAGCTAATCCTTACAACAACCATAGAGTAGTTACTAATATTATCTCCTGTTTTTCATGTGAAGAAACTGATTAAACAGAGAGGTTAAGAGACTTGGTCAGGCTTAGTTACTGTGTATGTGCCTTCCCAGACACATGTGCTGTTGTGGTTGATAACTATCATAGATATGAGTATGACCTCTTGAAATGTACAGTGCTATTCTGTGTGGGAGGTGTTTTCATGTATGTCAGTGGAGTTTGCAATTCTAGTGCACCAGTTCTGACTGTGTCGTGATATTCCTTCCACACTGGACACCCATCACAGTTGACTGACCCATTCTCCCGGTTTGTGGTGCCTTCAACTCCCTACCTCCACAACAGTGCTGCAAGGAGCATCTTTCTCTGTGGCCCCTCATGAACCTGAGACACACCCACGAATGTATCTCTGAGTCAAAGCATATGTAAATATTTCATTTTACCAAGAACTGGCAGATTGTTCTGCAGAATGAGGGAGTAATTTCACCATCATGTTAGCAGTAGCAAGATTTTCCTTTTTTTCACGTCCTCGCCAATGCGTGGCAGTTTTGGGCTATTCTGATGAATGTGAAAATATATCATATTGTTGTTTTAATGTGTGTGTCTCTAGTTACTATGGGAGCGAGCACCTCTTCTATTGTTGGCCATTTGAGTTTTCTTTCCTGTTTGTATTTGTGCATATGTTCCCTCTCCCCCTTTTAGTGTATTGTCTAGCTAGTGGTCTCCTGTAGCTTTTGGATGTTGTAAATGTCTTCTCCATAACTGTCACTTGTACCTTTCATTGAGTGGAACTCCAATAAGTTTTTGAACTTTTTGGGGTCTTGTTTAATAAGCCACTCTCTACCCTTTAGTCACAAAATTATTCTATATTTTCTTCTATTAACATCATAATTTTACCTTGTACATTTAGGTCTCTTATCCATTTAGATTTACCTTTGTATGAAGTTAAGAGGAAGAGATTGAACTTCATTTTTCTCCAGTGAGTCTCACTTCCAAATTGATTATCTATCCTTTACTCACTTATACATGGTTCACTTTTTATCGTATCTTAAATTCCAATGGGTATTTTTATGGTTATTTTCCTGTTCTATTAGTCTAACTATAACTTAGTATTGTGCCTTAATATCTGGCAGATATTAACTATTCAAGGACCTTTATTCTTCTATATAAGTTTTAGAGTAAGTTGATTAAAAAATTAATATTTTGTTTCTACAAATATCTAGTAGACTTGTTAATAGGTGCGTTTTACTCCCAAATGATCCTTATTTACCTTTATAGTCTTTCTACCTGCACAGTATTTCATACACATAATGTCCCAGTAAATATTGATAGAACTGAACTGCTGCTCAACTGATTTACAGTCTGCTTCCAGTGACAGGTCAGGGAAACAAATGAGGTGACAATGGAGGTCATATTTTCAGCTATCTTATCTTCTTCTAAGCCAGAGGAGAGAAATGAAAGCAACGATCGGAGAATTGACCCCTTCCATAACCAACTGTAGTTTTGGTTTTAATTCTTATAATTACTAAACAAGATTAGTAACTCTTGATTGAGAATAGCTTCAGCATGGAGTTTTTTTTTTTTTTGTTCAGGAAGGATTTTATTGTTTAAGATTTTTATCTACAGAAACATCAATGCTTTTGAACACCTCTTGCTTGGCCTTGCTCAGCTTCTGGATCTTGGTTTTCGCAGACATATCAACATACTTCTCTCCAATTCGGACAATCATTGCACCCATGATTGACGGGTCAGTCAAACTTCCAATTTCAATATTTGGTCTTTACCTAGGAAGCTGTTCAGGGCAGTTTTAATTCAGAAAGAATGGCTTCCTCTAAAGCAGACGCAGTGGTCATTACATGGTCAATAGCTGGGAATTTCAAAGGAAAATATGGAGTTTAAACCAAGAGGCGAAAGAGAGGGTAAATGTTACCAGTTAATATAATCAAATTAGCAATGAGTTCAATGAGTTGGAATTAATCTCTGCCAAAAAAGGTTTGTGCTACAGAAATGAGGAGGCTGCCACCTAGTGGCAGTCTATCAAATAACACCGTTTGATCCTCACTACTAAGAAATAATAGGAAACACAGGACTTATGTTAGGCACTGTCCTAAGAATTTTGTCTGTTACAACAATAACCCTACTAAGAGCTAGCCCTGGCCCGTGTCGCTAAGTGGTTAGAGCATCAGCCTTCGCACTGGAAGGTCTCAGATTCAATTACTAGTCAAGGGAGGCAACCAATCTGGGTGTCTCTTTTTTAATTTAAAATTTATTTATTTATTATTGTTGTTGTTGTTGCTGTTAGTTTTCATCCAAGGATGTTTACCCATTGGTTTTTAGGGAGAGTAGAACAGAGAGAGAGAGAAAGAGAGAAACATCAGTGCTAGAGAAACACATTAATTGTTTGCCTCCTGCACCTGGGCCAGGGAGGAGCCTGCAACAAAGGAACATGTCCTTAACTGGAATTGGAAGGGGACCCTTTGGTCTATTGAGCAAAACAGGCTAGGGCTATGTTTCTCTTTCACATCGCTATTTCTCTTTCTATCCCTTCAACTCTCTCTAAAAAAATCAATGGAAAAAATATCCTCACGTGAGTATTAAAAAAACACACACCCACACCAAACAACAACAACAACAAAAAAGAGTCACAGAGCCACAGAGCTAATTCTGTGATGAGTCTCTGCTATTTTGCCTGGGAGGAAAAGGGGGCGGTGTGCTGGAGAGAGTGTGAATGGTGTCCAACTCTTCCCAACTTCCCATCCAATGACATCACCTTGGTAGTTTGAATTCAGTCATGGTGAGAATATTTATACAATGTAAACAAAAAACTTTATACCTCAGGGCTTTTATTTCTCTTTCTCTCCCCCCTCTTCCTGTTCCCTTCTTCCAGAGAGATGGTTTGCCAACACACTATGGGTAAGAAACACCAAGAATTCAGAGATATAGCTTTAAGCTTCCTTTAGAACAGCTGGAAAAGAGATTTGGAAAGCAATCAAAACCTAATTTTTGGTGAGGGTGGGTGGAAAGAGATCAACCAAAGAACTTGTATGCATATATGCATAACCCATGGACTCAGACAATAGGGTGGTAAAGGCTTAGAGTGGGGGGAAGTGGCATGCTAGAAGGGGTCAGTGAGGGGGAAAATGCATATATGTAATACTTTCAACAATAAAGATTAAAATAAAATACCCCCTTCCCCAGTTTTTGAAAAAAACAAAACAAAATGATAATAAGATCTTAAGACTTTTCTTTATGATTTTTTGAATTACAACAGAAACAGGCAGTTTATGACTAATAGAGAACCTCTTAAAGAAAGACTTGTTGAAGAGTAATGTGAAATTGCTCAATTTTTTTTTATGAGTAAAGAAAAGAAAACAGTTGCAGCATCTATTTTGCAAGGCACATGAGAAATAGTCAAAGAGACAGATGAGTCAGGAGAAACAAGCAGAACCATTTTTAGAGGAACTTATACTAAATACAGCAGGACCTATTTAAACATCATGGAAATGGGCAAAGTAAACCTGGAAGAACTAAAGTTTAGTGTTATGCTAAGCTAAATAAGCCAGTCAGAGAAAGGCAAACATCATATGATCTGATTTACTATATGTGGAATATAATGACTAAAATTAACTGATGAACAAAATAGATTCAGAGACATTGAAGCATAAACAGAATGATGAATTTTAGAAGGAAGTAGGGAGATGAGGACAGATTAACCAAAGATTTATAGGTATACTAGAGGCCTAATGCTTGAAAACCCATTCAAGAGTAGGCCTTCTTTCCCTGTGCTGCCAGTACCGGCTTTTCTTGAGCACTCAGGACCCAGGCTTCCATCCCCCATCCACCATCAGGCACCCAGGACCTGGGCTGGCTTCCCTCTGGCACTGGCTTTGTCAGGAAAGACGTCGGAATGACATCTGGAAGATGTCTGGTCTAATTAGCATATTACCCTTTTATTATAGATTAGGGCTCAATGCACGAAATTTGTGCCCCCCTGGGGGGACAGAGGTGTGATGTCCTTCAGCCCAGCCTGCTCCCTCTCCAATCTGGGATCCCTCTCACAATCCAGGACTGCTGGCTTCCAATTGCTCACCTGCATACCTTCCAGATTGCCCCTAACCGCTTATGCCTGCCAGCCTGATCACCCCCTAACCACTCCTCTGCTAGCCTAATTGATGCCTAACTGCTCCCCTGCCAGCCTGTTTGCCCCTAACTGTCCTCTTCTGCAGGCCTGGTCACCCCTAACTGCCCTCCCCTGCAGGCCTGGGTCCCCCTGCAGCTGTGCTTCCCTGCTGGCATGATTACCCCTAACTTCTCTCCCTTTCAGTCCTGATCCCTCCCAACTACTGTCCCCTGCTGGCCTGAGTGTCCATAACTGTCCTCCCTTGCAGGCCTGGTCCCTGCCAACTGCCCTGCCCTGCTGGTCATCTTGTGGTGGCCATCTTGTGTCCACATGGAGGCAGGATCTTTTGACCACATGGGGGCAGTCATCTTGTGTGTTGGAGTGATGGTCAATCTGCATATTACTCTTTTATTAGATAGGATAGAGGCCTGGTGCATGGGTGGGGACCAGCAGGTTTGCCCTGAAGGGTGTCCTGGATCAGGGTGGGTGATCCCTCAGGGCCTGGGATAGCCTGGGCGAGGGGCCTGTGGTGGTTTGCAAGCTGGCCATGCCTCCAGGCGACCCAAGTGGAGGTCCTGGTATCTGGGGTTTATTTATCTTCTACAATTGAAACTTTGTAATCTGGAGGGAGCCAAGCCTGCTTGCACAGCCACTGAAACTTTGTTGCCTTAAGTGGAAGCCTGGGCCCACCAGGGTGTGCAGAAAGCTTGGCTTCCTCCATTGCCAGGGGCAACCCAAGCCTCCCTCCTGCTCTCTGTGTGGCTGTAGCCATCTTAGTTGGGTTAATTTGTATACTTGTTCTGATTGGTTGGTGGGCGTGACTGGTGGGCGTGGCTTGTGGGTATAGCAGAGGCATAGCAATTTGTATATTACTTTTTTATCAGATAGGATATGTATAGGTTATGGACACAGACGATAGTGTGGTGGGGAAGAGGGTAAATGGGGGAAAAAGGGGACATCTGTAATACTTTCAACAATAAAGATAAATTTTAAGAAATAAAGTTTAGAGAGTAAACACACACATGACTATTTGAAGGGGATCAAGTCAAAATGAGAATGACCATGCATTTAGCAGAAATGCACAAAGTTGCTATGACTTCTTACTTTAAAACCTGCAATATAGTTTAGGCCAGTGGTCGGCAAATGCATTAGTCAACAGAGCCAAATATCAACAGTACAATGATTGAAATTTCTTTTGAGAGCCAAATTTTTTAAACTTAAACTTCTTCTAATGCCACTTCTTCAAAATAGACTCACCCAGGCTGTGGTATTTTGTGGGAGAGCCACACTCAAGGGGACAAAGAGCCACATGTGGAGGGCATTTGGCAGGTACCAGGCCTGCAAGGTAGGGCAGTTGTGGGCTAAAGCGTCTGGAAATACAGGGCAAAAGGAGGTTTACAGTTATGAGTACGTAAGAGTTTATTCTTGCATTATTATTTATTGTATTATTTTCCATAAGAACAACTGTAAACCTACCTGTGCCTCTCTGTATTTGAATTCTCCTCAAAAGACTTTAATAGACAATACTTGCAAGAGGGTGACAATTATTGAGGCTGTGATACTCAGAGGATCATTGCACTGATTCTCCACTTTTTTTGTATGTTGGAAATCTTCCATAATTAAGACTTCAAAAAAGAACCAAGCCATCAGATTCTTTAAATGATCATACACAGTAAAGTGAATAAAATAAAGTTTCAAGATCTGTCTGAAAAGGTAGGCCAGTGTGGAGGAACCACTGGAAGATTTTAAGCAGGTGGCATGAGTGTGTGCACACTTGTGTATTAGTGCATGTATGTCATGTTCAGTATATGTATGTCTGCTCATAGAGGAATGGAACTGGGATAAATATCTTGCATGTAGTTGAAAGGTAATGCTAATGCATGAAATCTGGAGATAGTCTTGGTCATTTTCATGATGCTAGGTGACCAACTATTCAGCTTTGCCCTGACCAGGAGGTTTTCTGAGATACAGGTCTTTTAGTCCTGGGTGGATGATCACCTTAACAGTGGCAACAAAGTATGCAAAAGGTGAATGAGTTCTGCCCTTGATGGATAAGGAAACAGGGGAAAAAACAGGCAATGAAACAGATTCAGAAGCCAATGGTGAAGAGAGTGTGCACATACCATGCCCCTAGGGACCAGAGTGGATGGAGAATGAGGCTAGACTGTGGCTTTTCAGAATGACTTTTTCAGATCAGGACTGGCCAGGCCTGTTTTTAGTTAGTTAGGCTTTGAAAACAAACAAACAAACAAAAAGAACTCCTGCTACCAGCTATAATTTAATATAATCAATGCTAAAAATTAAAATGGTATGAGTATCTTTAGATATCAGAATACAGATATAAAATTAATTAGTTAAATAACTCATGAAAAGGTAAACTGCAAAGACAAAGGTATTAATTTAATCAACAATTTGGTTAGTTAACAAAGAGGTTAAAACTATCTCTTGTAATATTTACAGATAAGTAGTTTTGATTATGTTAAAACAAATCAAACATAAAGTTGAACAAGTCAGTCAAAAATATAAATATAAGGAGATCTAAGATAGCTGCCAACAGGAAGGCAGCCTGCAAGATAGTGGGTGAATGAGAGAACAAAAGGAGGGTATGTGGACGTACAACAAGGATCTATTTGTGAGTGAGGGACAGCTATATTCCAAGGGACTGTTGGGGATTGCTGGACTGGGCTCCCCTGATTGGGCAGCCTCCACTGCTGTTGAAATCTCTCCTGGAGCAACCGGCTCTGCCACAGAGACCATGCCATCTTGAAGGGGAGGGTGGCTGTGACTGGAAGCCTAGCCTTACCTCCAACAAGGAAGAATCAGATACCTCTTGGTACTCTACAACCACAATATCCAGGGACCAACTGCAAACCCACAAACACTGGTTCTCAAACAGCATGAATACGCAGATTTGGACAAGCTCAGCACCTTCTCATGGAAAGGTCAGATTTCACCTAGCAAAAGGTGAGTCTGTGATCCAAGCTAGAGAGAGAAACACATGCAGTGGGTTCTAAAGATACAGAGGAAGTCTGCACCCCACAAAATCTGTGGCTGTTGGGCCAGTGTAGTCTGCAAATGTGGAAGGGGGCCAACAGGGCTACTGGCAGAAGAAAAGTCTAGAAATGAACCCATAACTGAGCTGGGCACAAAAAAGGAGCCTGAAGTTTTAACAGTATACTGGCTGAGAAATGCCAGCAGAAAAAGAAATGCACAGAGATGTACGCAGAGTCACACACAGTGTCGGCTGGGGGAGAGTTGCAAGTTTGCAGGCTCACTCTGGCTTTGTTTTTTCTTTAAATCCTCCCTTTTGATTACTAAATCCAGTACATAGATCACCCAATTAAAAATACTCTCAGAGACTGCAGGGGAAAGTTGCTTTTGTGGAACCTGGGGATCAGAGCAGGGAGAAATGACCAAAAAAACCAGCTCTGGGGCAGTCCATTCTCCCAAACCAGTATTAAGTGCAGAAGGGAAAACAAAATCTAAATACTGGGTAGAGAGGACTTATAGCCCCGGATGCCAATATAGAAACACTGCCATCCACAGATTGAATCACAAATCGACTCTTCTGTAAATATAACTAAAGGCAGGCTGAAAAACAAAGAAATACTGCCTGCTTGAAAACAGAATTGTGGCTTATGACACAGAGGAGCAGTGGAACATAGGGAACTTCAATACTGTCCTGACTACCTGGCAGGAAACAGGCATGCCAAACAGAATTGTAGAGGAAGCGAATGACTTTCACTACTGCACATATTTATTTTTTATTGAAGAAACTAAATTTTTTTCTTTATTTTCTCACTTGATTTTAACCTTTTAATTATTACATTTTAATCAGTATTATCACTACAACTGTTTTTTTTAAAGTTTAATTTTATTTTCTCATTATTTTATTTTATTTCATTTTAGTTTAGGATTAGTGTTCTACACTCTATTTTCATTTTTCCTTTAGTATCATTTTACTTTATCTCAACTTTACCTTTATGTCAACACTCTTTTCCTCACTTTTCCCCTTTTGTGTACTATTTCTCTTACCTATACCTGCTCTAGATTTTTTCCTATTCATTCATTTTACCTCGTTAAAAATTCGTCATAATTATATATTCAATTCCCTCCTCCAGGTCCATACACACTTCTTTCTTCTCTTTCTTCACTATCCAAAATTGTTTTCTCTCTTCCTGTTTTTTGTTTTTGATTTTGTTTTGTTTTGTCCTTCTTTCTGTCTGTCCTATTGTTGTTGTTTGATTGTTGATTAAATTGTTTTTTTATTGTTTGTTTCTGTTATTGTTACTTTTTTTGTTTTTTGCTTCTGTTTTCCTCTCCTCACTTGATATTAGTTGGTGTTTGTAGTTTGCATTCATCTCTGGGTGTTTGTTGTTTGCATTTTTTTTGGATTAGTTGTTGTTCAATTGGAGTTTTCTCCCTATATAAATATTTCCCCCTTCTTTATTATTCTCTTTTTTTTCTCTTGCTTTTTTTCTTTTTCTCAATATCATATTTGCACTCTTTCCCCTTTTTTTAACCCCCTAATTCTCTTTTTATTTGGGGCTATTAGAATCATAAATACATTTGTGTTCAGTGCCTTGTGCATTGTGCCTTGTTGTGTTGTATTTTGTGCTTTAAGTCAACACAGGATAGAGAGAACTACACCTGGAGAGGAGAGATTATAGGGAGACAAAGAAATATTTGACTACTATACGAAAGAAAAGGAGGCATCACCAGAAAAGGAAGTAAACAAAATGGAGGCAAGCAATATGTTAGAGTAATAATTCAGAGAAATGGTCATAAGGTCACTGAAAAGGTTGGAAGACAAATTCAATAATATGTGTAAGAACCAAGAAGAAATGAAAAATGACATTGTGCTATAAAGAACTCAACAGAAAGTATCAAGCGTAGACTAGAAGAAGCAGAGGACCACATCAGTGAGCTAGAAGACAACATAGGAAAAAATACCCATGTAGAACTGCTTCTAGAAAAATATTAAAAAGCAGGAGAAGAGCCTAAGGGAACTGTAGGACAACATAAAACAAAACAACATCCGTATAATAGAATGCCAGAAGGAGAGGAAACTGAGTGAGGAATAGAAAACCTGTTTGAAACAGGTTTGTATTTCCATGGAATTGGTTTTTACATTCAAGAAGATAGAAATCATATCAAGCATCTTCTCAGATCACAATGGCATACAACTAGAATTCAACTACAATAAAAACAATAAAAAAATCAAACACATGGAGGCTAAATAGCATGCTATTAAACAATGACTGGGTTACCAGAAAGATCAAAGAAGAAACCTGTGGGACAACATAAAACAAAACAACATCCATATAATAGAATGCCAGAAGGAGAGGAAACTGAGTGAGGAATAGAAAACCTGATATAGGGAAGAAAAAACGCACACAAATCTAAGAAGCTCACAGAGTCCCAAATAAAATGAACCCCAAAAGACCGATGCCAAGGCACATTATAGTTAAATTGGCAAACACCAACAACAAAGTAAGAATCTTAAAAGTGGCCAGAGAGAGACAGAAAGTTACATACAAAGAAACCCCCATCAGACTAGCGACTGATTTCTCAACAGAAACACATTAGGCCAGAAGGGAATGGAATGAAATATATAGTCATGCAAAGGAAGGGTCTGAATCTAAGAATGCTGTACCCAGCAAGGCTATCAATCAAAACTAAGGGTGAAATAAGGAGCTTCACAGACAAAAAAGGACTAAGGGAGTTTATTACCACCAAACCAGCAATGTCAGAAATGCTAAAGGGTCTGCTATAAAAAGCAGAAATAAGAAGGGAAGAAGGAATACAGACATAAAGAATAAAAATGGTGACAAACAAATACCCATCAATAATAACTTTAAATGTAAACGATACCCCAAACAAAAGACAGAGGGGAGCTGAGTGGAAAAGAAAATATGACCCATATATCTGCTGTCTACAGAAAACTCACCTCAGAAAAAAGGACTCACCCAAACTGATGGTGAAGGGATGGAAAAAGTTTTTTAGGCCAATGGAAATGAAAAAAAAAAGCTGGGTAACAATACTTATATCTGACAAATTAGACCTCAAAGTGAAGGACATAACGAGATAAGAAAGGCCATTTCATAATACTAAAGGGAACAATCCAACAAGAAGATGTAACTCTGGTAAACATATATACACACACCCAATACAGGAGCACCCAAATACATATAAAAACTTCTGGAGGATATTAAGGGAGAGATTAATAGTAATACAGTCATAGTAGGGAACTTTAATATTCCACTATTACCAGTGGACAAGTCCTCTAAAAAAATCAGCACAGAAACATCAATCCTAGATGACTCACTAGACCAGACAGAATTAATTGAGATCTTCAGAACATTTCACACCAAAGCCACAAAATATACATTCTTCTCAAGCGCACATGGATCATTTTCAAAGCTAGCTATATATTGGGTCACAAGCAAAGTCTCTTTACATTCAAGAAGATAGAAATCATATCAAGCATCTTCTCAGATCACAATGACATACAACTAGAATTCAACTACAATAAAAAAATCAAACACATGGAGGCTAAATAGCATTCTATTAAACAATGACTGGGTTACCAGAGAGATCAAAGAAGAAATAAAAAGCATCATGGCAACAAATGACAATGAAAACACAACAATCCAAAATCTGTGGGACACAGTGAAAACAGTCTTGAGAGGTAAGTTTATAGTTCTACAAGCCTACCTCATAAAACAAGAAACAATGGCAATAAATTATCTAACCCTACAACTCAAAGAGTTAGAAAGAGAGCAACAAGAAAAGCCCAGTGTAAGCAGAAAGAAGGAAATAATAAAGATCAGAGTGGAGATAAACAACATAGAGACCAAATAAGCAATGCAAAAGATCAACAAATCCAAGAGCTTGTTCTTGGAAAGGATAAATAATATTGATGAACTTCTAGCCAGACTCACCAAGAAGCAAAGAGAGAGAACCCACATAAACAAAATCAGAAATGAAAGAGGTGAAGTAAAAACCGATTCCACAGAAATACAAACGATTATGAAAAAATACTGTGAACAACTCTATTCCAACAAAATGGATAACCTAGATGAAATGGACATATTAATAAGAGAATACAAGCTCTCAAAATGAAGAAGAATAAAAAAACCTGAATAGGCCAATAACTACCAAAGAAATTGAAACAGCAATAAAAATCTTCCAGGAAATAAAAAGCCCTGGTCTACATGGCTTTATAGGGAAGTTCTACCAAGCATTCAAAGAAGAACTGAAACCTATCCTTCTCAGACTATTCTCAAAAATTTAAGAGGAAGGCACACTTCCAAGCTTTTTCTATGAAGCCAACATCACCCTAATCCAAAAACCAGATAAAGACACCACAATAAAAGAGTACTATAGGCCGATGTCCTTGATGAACATAGATTTTAAAATTCTAAACAAAATTCTAGCAAATTGGATTCAGCAATAGATTAGAAAGATCATACATCATGACCGAGTGGGATATATTCTAAGGACGCAAGGATGGTACAATATCCGCAAATCAATAAATGTAATACATCACATAAACAAACTGAGAGACAAAAATCATATAATCATATCAATTGATGCAGAAAAGTAGTTGACAAAATCCAACACCCTTTCTTGGTAAAAACTCTCAGCAAAGTGGGAATAGAGGAATCATACCTTAACATAATAAAAGTCCTATATGAGAAACCTACATCCAACATTATACTCAATGGGCAAAAACTAAACCCATTTCTTCTAAGAATAGGAACAAGACAAGGATGCCCACTTTCACCACTCCTGTTTGATATAGTACTGGAAGTACTAGCCAAAGTGATCAGACAAGAGAAGAAATAAAAGGCATGCATTGGAAAAGAAGAAGTAAAACTCTTTATTCCCAGATGACATGATACTATACATAGAAACCCCCAAAGACTTCATCAAAAAATGACTAGACCTAATAAATGAATTTGGAAATGTAGCAGGATACAAAATTAATATCCAGAAATCTATGACCTTTTTATACACCAATAATTAACTCACAGAAAGAGAAATGAAAACAATCACATTTACCATTGCACCAAAAAAATTAGGATTCGTAGAAATAAACTTAACTAAGGTTGTAAAAGACCTGTACTCAGAAAACTACAGTACATTGAAAAAAGAGATAGAGGAAGACAGAAAGAAATGGAAGAAAATACCATGTTTATGGATTGGTAGAATCAATATCATTAAAATGTCCATACTACCTAAAGCAATCTATAGATTCAATGCAATACCTATTAAAATACCAATGGCATATTTCAAAAATCTAGAGAAAACTCTCCAAAAATTCATCTGGAATAAAAAAAGATCTTGAGCCATAGGTGGTTTGGCTCAGTGGATAGAATGTCAGCCTGTTGACTGTTGAGTCCTGGGTTTGATTCCAGTCAAGGGCACATGCCTGGTTTGTGGGCTTGATCCCCATTGGGGGAGGTGCAGGAGGCAACCTATCAATGATTCTCTCTCATCATTGATGTTTCTATCTCTCTTTCCCTCTCCATTTCTCTCTGAAATTTATAAAGATATTTAAAAAAATAATCCTGAATAGCCACAGCTATCCTGAGAAAGAAGAACAAAGTTGGAGGGATCACAATACTAGACATCAAGCTATATTACCAAGCCACAGTTCTCAAAACTGCCTGGTACTGACCAAGAACAGACATATAGACTAATAGAACAGAATAGAAACCCCAGAAATTGACCCAATTCATTATACTCAATATTTGACAAAGGAGGGAAGAGCATACTGTTTTGACAATGGAGTTAAAACAGTCTCTTTAATAAATGGTGTTGGGAAATTTGGTCAGATACATGCAAAAAAATGAAACTAGATCACCAACTTATACCATACACAAAACAAACTCAAAATGCCTAAAGGACTTAAATGTAAGACAGGAAACCATAAAAATCCTACAAGACTTGCCCAAACTGGTTTGGCTCAGTGGAAAGAGGGTGAGAGGGGTGCAGGGAGAGACTGGACAAAAATCATACACCTATGGATGTGGACAATGGGGTGGTGAGGTGAGGGTAGAGGGAGGGTTGGGAGCCGGGTAGAGGGGAGCTATGGAAGGAAAAAAGAGAAACAAATGTAATCTGAAAATTAAGATTTATTAAATAAAAAATTGCAGACCTGTGTCATAGCAATATCTTTATAGACACAGACCCTAGAGCAAGAGTGACTAAGGAGAAAATAAACAAATGGGACTATATCCAAATGAAAAGCTTCTGCACTGCAAAAGAAGCCATGAACAAAACAATAAGAAAGCCCACTGCATGGGAAAACATATTTGCCAATGTTATCTCTGAGAAGGGTTTAATCTCTGACATTAACAAGGAACTTATACAACTTCACAAAAGGAAGATAAACAATCCAATAAAAAAATAGACACTTTTAAAAATATATATATTTTATTGATTTTTTACAGAGAGGAAGGGAGAGGGATAGAGAGTTAGAAACATCGATGAGAGAAAGACATCGATCAGCTGCCTCCTGCATGCCTCATACTGGAGATGTGCCCGCATCCAAGGTACATGTCCCCAACCGGAATCGAACCTGGGACCCTTCAGTCTGCAGGCCGACGCTCTATCCACTGAGCCAAACCGGTTCTGGCCTAAATAGACACTTTTTGAAAGAGAACATTCAGAAAGCCAAGAGACATATGAGAACATGCTCAAAGTCACTAATCATCTGAGAGATGCAAATCAAAACAACAATGAGGTAGCAACTTACACCTGTCAGAATGGCTGTCATCAACAAATTAACAAATGACAAGTGCTGGAGAGAATGTGAAGAAAAAGGAACCCTTCTTCACTGCTGATGGGAATGCAGCCACTGTGGAAAACAGTATGGTGTTTCCTCAAAAATTTAAAAATGGATCTGCTATTTGATCTAGTAATACCACTTCTAGGAATATATCCCAAGAAAACAGAAACATCAGTTAGAAAGGATATATGTTCACGGCAGCACAATTTACAATAGCTAGGATTTGGAAACAGCCTAAATGCCCATCAGCAGATGAATGGATTAGAAAACTATGGTACATCTACACAATGGAATACTATGCTGTGGTAAAAAAGAAGGAATTATAACCATATGCAGCAGCATGGATGGAACTGGAGAGCATTATGCTAAGTGAAATAAGCCAGTCAGTGAAAGAAAAATACCACATGATCTCATTCAATTATGGATAATAAAGAACATTATAACCTGATGAATAAAAAGATACAGAGACAGGGAAGCATCGAACAGATTGTCAAATTACAGTGGGGGGATGTAAGAGATCAACCAAAGGACTTGTATGCATACATATAAGCACAACCAATGGATGCAAGACACTGGGTCGTTGTGGGGGAAGGACATGATGGGGTAAGGGTTAAGAGGAGGCCAAGGGAAGATCAATGGGGAAAAAAGGGAGACATATGTACAACTATTTGTAACACTTCTAAGCAATAAAATAAAAGTGAAATATAAATATAAGATATCAACATAGCTAACTATATATTTTCAAAAGTGTAATTTTACTCTATTTGCTCATCTTGTTGATCTTAATCAATTTATTAAGTCTGCTTGGCATTTGCTATGCTGTGCTGTGAATAAGGTTCTGCGCTAAGGGTTTCAGGGAATAGAAAGATGAGTTAGAGTCTTCCAATGTATAGGGAATATATATATTTTTTTTGTCAGAAAGCTGTCTGTTCTACCATGGAGAATAGACCCTAGGCCGTGTATTCTCTCCATGTGCAGCTTGGACTTCAGGATTTATTCACTGAGGTTGTCAGGGTGCTGATTCACTGGATATGGATGAACTCAATAGTCCTAGCAACCAAAAGAATCTAATAGTCATTTATAAAACATTCCATCCAATAACAGAAAAATACACATTTTTTTTCAGGTGCTGGCAAAACATCAACCAAGATAGACTTATTCTAAGCTATATATATAAAAAAAACCTCAAAAAATTTAAAAAGAATAAGTGTTATACAGAATGTATTCTCTAACTACAATGGAATCAAATTGCCAATGCTTGGAACTTAAAAAAAATACATTTAAAAATAATTTATAAGTCAAAGAAGTCTCAAGGGAAATAAAAAAAATACATTGAACTGACTAAAAACGAAAATACGACATGTCAAACTTCTGAGAGAGAAATATGAATGAAAACACAGGTTAGAAAAGAAGTCTCAAAATGAATAATAGCTGTTTCTAACTCAAGAATCTAGAAAAATAAAATAAATTCAAAGCAAACAGAAAGGGGGAAATAAAGAATAACAGAAAACACTGAAATTTGAAAGAGAAAAAATATTAGGTAAATTAATAACATAAAGAGTTAGTCACCAAGAAAGAGAAAGGTGTACACCACACTAAGCCCAGGAAAAGAGAGGTCAAAGGTCAAGGGGCGGGGCCTCAATGGCTGGCCAACAACTCTGGGCGTCCCTGCACCTCTGGGTGGGTGGCAGGTGTTCAGCACTTGATAGCCCTAGGTGTGAAATCCCCATCCCCATCACCCCGCCTGGGCACTGGTTCTGTGGCCCTCGGCACCTTCCCAGAGTCCCGAAAGCCAGAGCCCACTGAGCCCTCATGGAACAGCCAGATCCCATGAGACGTGGACACCTCCTGTGGGCACCTCCCCAGCGTCCCTGTGTGGTCTGGAACCGGGTGCTCTTTCTCCATGGCCGCCAACTTCACCGCCAGGGGCAACGGTGTCAGAGGAATGGACACAGAGCCTGACCTGACTGGGTGCTACATCCGCACACCCCTTCCTGGCAGGTAAGTCCTTTTTTCGCTTCTCAGAAACGTGGTCCTGCAGATGCCAATTTCAGCCTTTGTAAGGGTGGATATTTCTTCCCAGGAAAAGGACTCCTCATACCTATTATCCAAGACACCCCAGTTCTCTTTTTTAAAAATGTGAGAAATGTGTAAAAAATAAGAATGTGGCTCAAGGAAAGAGAATCAGAAAATGGAATTAAATAATATGAAAGGGTATTTTTAAAAAAGTATATTTCTTTATTGATTTCAGAAAGGAAGGAGAGAGATAGAAACATCAGTGATGAGAGCGAATCATTGATTGGCTGCCTCCTGCACGCCCCCTACTAGGGATGGAACCACAACCAAGGCATGTGCTCTTGGGCGGAATGGAATTTAGGACCCTTTAGTCCGCAGGCTAATGCTCTATCCACTGAGCCAAGCTGGTTAGGGTCAGAAGGGTATTTTTTAAAAACGGTAGGAAAAAACTCCAATAGATCACAGTTCTCACAATGAGATGTCTGCCAACTGAAGTGTCTATGTTTTGGTCTGCACCCACAAATTTCTAAGAAATTCAATTTATTTCCTCATTTTTTAAGATTCCAATGAAAACATTGAACTTTTGACTTTTTAACACGCAGTTACTCTAGAAATGCAATTAATAACAATTTACAATTATTTTCTTTCTTTTTTTAGTGCTGGTACAATGTTTTATTTATTTTTTATTAATGTATTACATGTGTATATATCTTCCCATTGCCCCCCCTTTCACCCCATTCCCACGCATGCCCTAACCCCCCAGTGTCTTACGTCCATTGGTTATGCTTATATGCATGCATATAAGTCCTTCGGTTGATCTCTTATCTACCCCAACTCTCCCTAACCTTCCCACTGTAATTTGACAGTCTGTTTGATGCTTTACTGCCTCTGTATCTATCTTTTTGTTCACCAGCTTATAATATTCTTTATTATCCATAAATGAGTGAGATCATATGGTATTTTTCTTTCATTGATAGGCTTATTTCACTTAGCATAATGCTCTCCAGTTCCATCCAGGTTGCTGCAAATGGTAAGAATTCCTTCTTTTTTTATAGCAGTGTAGTATTCCATTGTGCAGATGTACGACAGTTTTCTGATCCAGTCATCTGCTGATGGGCACCTAGGCTGTTTCCAAATCTTAGCTATTGTAAATTGTGCTGCTATGAATATAGGGGTGCATATATCTCTTCTGATTGGTGTTTCTGGTTTGTTAGGATATATTCGTAGTAGTGGGATTACTGGGTCAAATGGGAATTCCATTTTTAGTTTTTTGAGGAAACTCCATACTGTTCTCCATAGTGGCTGCACCAGTCTGCATTCCCACTAGCAGTGCATGAGGATTCCTTTTTCTCTGAATTCTTACCAACACTTGTTGTTTGTTGATTTGTTGATGATAGCCATTCTGACAGATGTGAAATGGTACCGCACTGTCGTTTTGATTTGCATCTCTCAGATAACTAGTGACTTTGAGCACGTTTTCATGTGTCTCTTGGCCTTCTTTCTGTCTTTTGAAAAGATTCTATTTAGGTCCATTGTCCATTTACTTATTATTTTTTTAAATTAAATCTCTATTATTCAGATTATTACATTTGAGGCAGCAGTGTAGGTGTTTACCTATACTGCCATCTTGGATTCTCCCATTGCCCGTTTATTTATCGGATCATTTATCTTTCTTTTATCAAGTTGTATAAGTTGCCTGTAGATGTTGGAGATTAAACCTTTATCAGTGATAACATTTGCAAATATCTTCTCCCATATAGTGGGCTTTCTTATTGTTTTGTTGATGGTTTCTTTTGCTGTGAAAAAGCTTTTTATTTTGATGTAGTCCCATTTGTTTATTTTCTCTTTAGCTTCCATTGTCCTAGGAGCAGTATCAGTGAAGAAGTTCTTCAGGCATATGTCTGAGATTTTGCTGAGAATCCCTCTAGTATTTTTATGGTTTCCCATCTTATGTTTAAGACCTGTATCCATTTTGACTTTATTTTTGTGTATGATATAAGTTGGTGGTCTAGTTTCATTTTTTGCATGTATCTATCCAATTTTCCCAACACCATTTATTGAAGAGACTGTCTTAACTCCATTTTATGTTCATGCCTCCTTAATTGAGCATAGTGGTTTGGGTCAATATCTGGATTTTCTATTCTATTCCATTGGTCTATATGCCTGTTCTTGTGCCAGTAACAGGCTGTTTTGAGAGCAGTGGCTTTGTAATACAGCTTGAAATCTGGTATTGAGATCCCACATACTTTATTCTTCTTTCTCAGGATTGCTGCAGCTATTTGGGGTCTTTTTTTGTTCCAGATGAATCTTTGGAGAGTTCTTTCTAGATCTGTGAAATATGCTATTGGTATTTTAATGGGGAGTGCATTGAATCTATAGAATGCTTTGGGTAGTATGGACATTTTAATTATGTTGATTATCCCAATCCATGAACATGGTATACTCTTCCATAGGTTTATGTCTTCCTCTATTTCTTTTTTCAATGTCCTGTACTTTTCTGCATATAGGTCTTTTACCTCATTAATTAAGTTTATTCCTAGGTATCTTAATTTTTTTTTGTGTGCGATGGTAAATGGGATTGCTTTTTTAGTGTCTCTTTCTATAAGTTCACTATATGTATAGAAATGCCATAGATTTCTTGGCATTAATTTTGTATCCTGCTACATTGCCGAATTCATTTATTTAGTCTATTAGTTTTTTGATGGAGTCTTTCAGGTTTTTTATGTACAATATCATGCCATCTTCAAATAAGGACACCTTTACTTCTTCTTTTCTGATTTGGATGCCTTTTATTTCTTCTTCTTGTCTGATAGCAATGGCAAATACTTCCAGTGCTATGTCAAATAGGAATGATGAGAATGGATATCCTTGTCTTGTTCCTGTTCTTAGGGGAAATGGTTTTAGTTTTTGCCCATTGAGTATGATGTGGATTTATCATATATGGCTTTTATGATGTTGAGGTATGATCCTTCTATTCCCACCTTGTTGAGAGTTTTTATCAAGAAAAGGTGTTGGATTTTGTCAAATGCTTTTTCTGCATCAATTGATATGACTATATGATTTTTATCTCTCTATTTGTTTCTGTGCTATATCATGTTTATTGATTTGCAGATATTGTACCATCCTTGCATTACTGGGATAAATCCTACTTGGTCATGGGGTATGATCTTTCTATGTACTGCTGGATCCGATTTGCTAGAATTTTGTTGAGGATTTTGGCATCTATGTTCATGAGGGATATTGGCCTGTAATTCTCTTTCATTGTGTTGTCTTTATCTGGTTTGGTATTAGGGTGATGCTGGCTTCATAGAAGGAGCTTAGATATGTTCCTTCTTCTTGAATTTTTTGGAATAGTCTGAGGAGAATAGGTTTTAATTCTTCCTTGAATGTTTGGGAAACTCCCCTGTGTAGCTGTCTGACTCCAGGCTTTTATTTGCTGGAAGCTTTTTGATGATGGCTTCAACTTCTTCTATAGTTATTGGCCTATTGAGATGTTTAGATTTTTCCTGATTGAGTTTTGGAAGGTTATATTTTTCTAGGAATATGTCCATTTTCTTCAGATTGTCCAGTTTGTTGGAATAAAGTTGTTCATAGTATTTTTTAACAATCCTTTGTTTTTCGGTGGAGTCTTTTCTTATTTCACCTCTTTCATTTCTGATTTTGTTTATTTGGATTCTTTCTCTTTGCTTCTTGGTGAACCTAGATAGAGGTTCATCAATCTTGTTTATCTTTTCCAAGAACCAGCTCTTGATTTTGTTAATTTTTTGTATTGTTTCTCTGGTCTCTATGTTCTTTATTTATGCTCTGATCTATACTATTTCCTTCCTTATGCTTACACTGGGCTTTACTTGTTGTTTTCTTTCTAGCTCTTTGAATTGTATGGTTAGGTAATTTATTACCATTGTTTCTTGTTTTGTGCAGTAGGCTTGTCCAGCTATGAACTTCTCTCTCAAGACTGCTTTCACTGTGTCCCATAGATTTTGGATTGTTGTGTTTTCATTGTCATTTTTTGCCATGATGTTTTTATTTCTTCCTTGATTCTCTGGTTACCGATTCATTGTTTAATAGCATGTTATTTAGCCTGCATGTGTTTGATTTTTTTGTTGCTTTTATTGTAGTTGATTTCCAGTTTTATTCCACTGTGATCTGAGAAGAGGCTTGATATGATTTCTATCTTCTTTAATTTGAAGAGACTTTGCCTATGACCCAACATATGATCTATCTTTGAAAATGACCCATATGAACTTGAGAAGAATGTATATTCTGTGGCTTTGGGGTGAAATGTTCTGAAGATATCAATTAATTACATCTGGTCTAGTGAGTCATTTAGGGTTGATATTTCTTTGATGATTTTTTGTTTCAAGGATTTGTCCAATGGTGATAGTGGGGTATTGAAGTCTCCTACTATGATGTATTACTGTCAATCTCTCCCTTGATATCCTCCAGGAGTTTTTTTTTAATGTATTTGGGTGCTCCTGTATTGGGTGCATATATGTTTACCAAAGTTATTTCTTCTTGGATTGCTCTATTTAGTATTATGAAGTGGCCTTTCTTATCTCTTGTTATGTCCTTCACTTTGAGATCTAATTTGTCAGATACAATATTGCTACCCCAGCTTTTTTTTCATTTCTATTCACCTGAAAAATTTTCTATACAATGTTTTTTTATCCAATCTATTACTCTATGTCTTTTTATTACCCTATTTAATCTATTTACATTTAAAGTTACTATTGATAGGTACTTATTTGTCACCATTTTTGTTCTTTACCCCTCTGTTCTTTCTTCACTTCCTATTTCTTTCCTTTTTTTCTTTTTTCTTTTTTTTTTTTTTTACAATAAACCCTTTAGCATTTCTTGCATTGCTGGTTTGGTGGTAATATATTCCCTTATTCCTTTTTTGTCTGTGAAGCTCCTGATTTCACATTCAATTTTGATTGAAAGCCTTGCTAGATATAGTATTCTTGGATTCAAATCGTTCCTTTTCATAACTTTGTATATTTCATTCCATTTTCTTCTGGCCTGATAAGCTTCTGTTGAGAAATCAGTCACTAGTCTGATGGTGGTTCCTTTGTAGGTAACTTTCTGTCTCTCTCTGGCCACTTTTTAAGATTCTTACTTTGTTGTTGGTATTTTCCAATTTAATTATAATGTGTCTTGGCATCAGTCTTTTGGGGTTCATTTTGCTTGGACTCTGTGAGCTTCTTGGATTTGTGTGGGGTTTTTCTTCCCTATATCAGGGAAGTTTTCTGTCATTATTTCTTGAAACAGGTTTTCTATTCCTCACTCAGTTTCCTCTCCTTCTGGAACTCTATTATGCAGATGTTGTTTTACTTCATGTTGTCCCAAAGTTCCCTTAGGTTTTCCTCCTGCTTTTTAATTTTTTTTTTTAGAAGCTGCTCTACTTAGTAATTTTTTCCTATGTTGTCTTCTAGCTCACTGAGGTGGTCCTCTGCTTCTTCTAGTCTTTTTTGATGCTTTTTATTGAGTGTTTTACAGCAGCGATATAATTTTTCATTTGTTCTTGGTTCATCTTTATTTCCTCTTGGTTCTTACTCATATTGTTGAATTTGTCTTCATTCTTTTCAGCCATCTTATGACCATTTCTCTGAATTCTTTCTCTGGCAGGTTGCTTGCCTCCATTTCCTTTACTTCCTTTTCTGGTGATGCCTGCTTTTCTTTCATATGTGGGCTGTTTCTTTGTCTCCCCATGGTCTCTATCTCCAGGTGTCTGGTTATATAGTTATGTCTCTCCTCATCTCAGGTGAAATCTGACCTTTCCATGTGGAGTGTAGTGCTCCTCTGAACCCGAGTGTTTGCGTCAATTGGGGACTGGTGTTCTGGGGCTCACAGTTGTTCAGTGGTGCCACAGCTATGGATTTTCAGGCTTCCCAATTTACAATTATTTTTAATTAATTATATGATTTCTATGACTTTCTGAATATCTGCTCACACTTAAGTTGGATATTTATACCATCAATTAAAAGTCAACATTTTTCAAAACAATTTTCAGGTATTTTAGTTTTGCAGTTGTTTAAATTATCAATGTCTTAATTTTTACTTATTCTACTTTCAAATAGAAAGCATATTAAAATTTTAGTGGCCCTTCCTGTAACCTAAATAATTGTAAGTGCAGGTTTAAATAAGATATGTGATTTCAGAAAATGCCCAGTGCTGACAGGTAATGTAAATATCTGAGAACATATTTATTGCAATTAAGAGCTGACTGTGTTGTGTATGTCATTTTCCTTTGTGTGCTGTGCTAGCTTAGCCAAGGGTTTGGTGAGCCTGATGTGTGTGTGGTGCGGGGGCGGTGGTGGAGGGGAGTTTGCAGTGAAGGATTGAGGAAAAGACAAAGAGAATAAGCTGGGTCTAGGTGAATCTCTTGTGCCTGGCTGAGGCCACAGAGAGGGATTCAGAGGGCAAGCTGAGCCTTTATTTTATAGTCAGAGGTAAACAAGGTAGTGATCACCATAGTTACAATGTTCTTGTGAGTTTCACTTGTTTTGGCAGCTCTTGCTGCACCTCCCACAGCCCATTAGCTACCCAGGAAGGATCTAGGGAGCATCATAAGGTAAAGCTTAATTATGTTAAGAGGAACTTGTTTGTGGCTTTGCCAACAGATGAGCCTGAGGCTTAACTCTATAGCTGCTCCCTACACCTTTGTATACATTTATTTATGTATGTGTATACTTTGACATTTTATTTCTTTTAAAATATATTTTTATTGGTTTCAGAGAGAAAGGGAGATGGAGAGAGGGATAGAAACATGATAGGAGAGAATCATTGATTGGCTGCCTCCTGCATGCCACTTACTGGGAATTGAACCCTCAACCCAGGCATATGCACTTGACTGGAATCGAACCGAGGACCCTTCAGTTTGCAGGTCAGCGCTCTATTCACTGAGCCAAACCAGCTAGGGCACTTAGACACTTTTAGAAGTTGGAAAACATATAATTTTGAAAAGATGCATGCCCTAGGTTAAAGTCTGTTTGCTACTCTAAAGATTTATATTTAAATTTTTAATGTCTTCGTTCTAATTTTTTACTTTTTATAATTGATAGCCAGATGAAGACATAGAAAACTATGTCCTAAATTATTGTTTTCACAGAATCAGTTTGCTCCTGATTTTGTTACCTGTCAGTTTTCTGATTTCCTGATATTTTGCAGGTTAACTATGATATAAAAAGAAAAAGGAAGAAGATAGGTGTCAATGCTTATGGATTGACTGGTACACACCAGCTTTTCTTATGACAAGAAGCCATTTTTGGTGTTTCTAAATGTGTGTTCCTCTTCACAGTTGATAAGTAGGGTCATTGCATAGGGGCACATGTTTTTCAAACTTGGTAACTGTGATCAGTTTTCCCAAGTTTATGTTATAAATCCAGCAAGTCAGGAATCACACACTAGTGAACAAATTAATTTAAAATTGAATGACTGGTTGATATGAAATTTCCAAAATAATGTTTGGACTCCATTATGTTCAGTATAAGAATGCAGTAGAGTACAAACAAATATGACAATGTCTCTCACTCTCAGAAGAGGCAAGAAGCTTTGAGGGGAAGCTGCCTTGGAGAGAGTCTCTTTCTCTGCTTCCCTGAGGCACTGGACTCAGAATTTTCTCATTTCAGAATAGAGATTAGAGGACACCTTCAATGGTTTATTCCTGAAAAATTCTCACTTAGTAAGGTTCTGATAAGCCCCAATGGGACCTTTTGGCCTCTTTTTGGAGTTCCCAGTCCACCCCCCTATGTCTACAACCAGATGTCTACAGCATCTCCAAACCCTGAGTTGTCACTGGAATCAGCTGTTGATTTTGAGGGGAACCTTTCATCACACCTTTGCTGCATCACATGGGACCCAGATCACAGTGGGGATAAGCTGAACCACAGAGGTTAATGCCAGGCGCTTACTCATTGTTGCACGAGTTCTGCTTCCTTATGGGCTCACATGGACTGGATTGGGGACTAGGGCAGTGCTGGGATTCATGAAATTCAAAGACTAAAGAGTGTTTGGGTTCTGTGATGAGTGACATCTCAGAGGTATGCTCTGTGTCTATCTATGTTTCTAACTATGCGTCCTACTAGAGATGAGAGCAGAAATAGGAAAAGAGAGTTGCTTGTGCCCTTCCCAGTGGAGGTGGGCACACATTGCTTCTCACAGCACTTCCTGCAGTGAGCCTTGAGGAGCTGACAGCTCGGATGAGCCCATCAGACAATAAACCCCTTTTCTGAGGATTCTTCCTCATTTTCAATCAGGAACAAAACAAAGGGTTCTGCATCTCCCACAGAATTTCCAGAAAGCAGGACCCTGCCCAACCTTTCCTCTTCAGTGGTCCTTGAGTCCAAATGTGGGTGCTAAATAGGTTGCCTTGTTTTATTGTCCCATCAATTCATCCTAGATCAGTTGTAGCCTCTAGGTTTTTGTTGACTATCACTCTGTTACTACCAATTTTCATTAACATATTGGAAAAAAACATTTTCCATTAATGTTAAACATATATGTTGATCACTAATAACCACTCTGAGTTTCAGGGGAACTCTATTATAATATTCTTTCTTAGTTGGCAGGTCCACTAAAATAACTTGAATTTAGGAAATTATATTCTTCTACTTTTGTGTTTGAGTGTAACAGAAAACATAGCCTGGCCAGTGTGGCTCAGTGGTTGAGTTTTGACCCATGAACTAGGAGATCAGTTTGATTCCCTGTCAGGGCACATGCCTGGGTTTTGGGCTTGATCTCCAGTGGGGGGCATACAAGAGGCAGCTGATCAATGATTTTCTCTCATCATCGATATTTCTTTTTAAAAAAAAATATTTTATTGATTTTTTAGAGAGAGGAAGAGAGAGGGATAGAGAGTTCGAAACATTGATGAGAGAGAAACATCAATCAGCTGCCTCTTGCACACCCTCATTGGGGATGTGCCTGCAACCAAGGTACATGCTCTTTACTGGAACTGAACCTGGGCCTTTCAGCTTGCAGGCCAACTCTATCCACTGAGCCAAACAGGTTAGGGCTCATCATTTATGTTTCTATCCCTGTCTTCCTCTTTCTTCCTTTCTCTGAAATCAATAAAAACATATTGAATAGAAAACTAAAATGGCAGCACAAATAAACACGTAAACTGCTGCCTCACAAAACAATTTCAAAACTAGCTAAAAGACAAAACGGACATCATCCAGAACCACAGAAAGGCTGGCTAAGTGGAAATTCTACAATTAGAAAGAAAGAGAAAAGCACACTGAGACTCATAGGAGCTACAGAGGCAGAGGTATGGAGGCTCACGTGCAGAGAGGGCAGGCAACTGAGTACACAGCTTGCTTTTTCAAGCAGGAGGGAGGCAAAAGCTTCCAACTGCTCTGAACTTCAGTTCTGGGCAAGATTCTGGGGACCCAGACTCATTCAGGGAGAAACTAGACTGTCTGGAAGTGGGCGAAACTTAAGGGCAGCTTTCTCTCAGAGGTGCTTGCATTGATTACCAAGGGACATTGAGACCCAGGGGCCTCTTAGGGCAGAGAGGATGGGAAGCCAATGTGGTTTGCTCTGCCCTGAGATCTCGCCCCACGAAACTATTGCTGCTTTCTCCCCCCTGAGACTCCACCCCCTCCAAACTAAGTGCAGAGGCTTTTGCAAGTCTTGTCTCATAAGGATGTCTCCAGCACAGAAGTTCTCCTAGCATAGACACAACTGATCCTCACAGCCAATTGGCCTGCAGGTCAATTCCCACAGTGATATCAACAACAATCAAGACTTAACTACAACAGGGTTGTATATCCAGTCCACAAAAGGGTGCACCAAGAGTGTCCTCCTCAGGTAACTGAGGAGGCTGAGCCACTGGGCCCTATAGCACACCTAGCCACAAAGCTACTCTATCAATGCAGGGAAGCAACCAAAATGTAGATACAAAGAAACAGGTCACAAATGAAAGAAATGGAGGAAAGCAAACGATTGAATATAGAGTTCAAAACCACGGTTATAAGGTTTTTCAAGAATTTCCTAGAAAAGGATGATAAATTTAGCGAGACCCTCAAATATATGAAAAAGGAACAACTAGAAATTAAGCATACACTGATTGAAATAAAAAATAATATACAGAAATCCAACAGCAGACTAGAAGATCACAAGAATCAAGTCAAAGATTTAAAATACAAAGAAGCAAAAAACATTCAACCACAAAAGCAAAAAGCAAAAGAATCCAAAAATATGAAGATAGTGTAAGGAGCCTCTGGGACAACTTCAAGTGTACCAACATCAGAATTATGGTAGTGCCAGAAGAGAGAGAGTAATATACTGAAAACCTATTTGAAGAAATAATGACTGAAAATTTCCCCTACCTGGTGAAAGAAATAGACTTACAAATCCGGGAAGCACACTGAACCCCAAACAAAAGGAACCCAAAGAGGACCACACCAAGACACATCATAATTAAAATGCCAAGAGCAAAAGACAAAGAGAGAATCTTGAAAGCAATAAGAGAAAAACAGTTAACTACAAGGGAGCACCCATATGATTGTCAGCTGATTTCTCAACAGAAACTATGCAGGCCAGACAGGATTGGCAAGAAATATTCAATGTGAAGAATAGCAAGAACCTACAACCAAGATTACTCTACCCAGCAAAGCTATCATTCATAATTGAAGGGCAGATTAAGAGCTTCACAGATAAGAAAAAGCTAAAGGAGTTCATCACTGCCAAACCAGTATTATATGAAATGCTGAAAGGTATTCTTTAAGAAGAGGAGGAAGAAGAAAAAGGTAAAGATAAAAATTATGAACAACAAATACATATCTATCAAGAAGTGAATCTAAAAATCAAGTGAATAAAAAAATCTGATGAACAGAATAATTAATAAATAAATCTGGTGAATATAATAGAATCAGAGCATAGAAATGAAATGGACTGAAAATTCTCAGGGAGGAAAAGGTGTGGAGGGTGTGGGAAGAGACTGGACAAAAATTGTACACCTATGGATGAGAACAGTGAGGGTGGGGTAAGGCAGAAGGTGGAGTGCGAACTAGGTGGAGGAAGACTATGGGGGGGGGAAAGAGGAACAATTGTAATCTGAACAATAAAGATTTACTAAAAAATAAATAAAATAGAAAGTTAAATAAAAAATACAGCTAAAGTACCAAAAGACTTACTAGTGCTTCTGTTGGGGCACCTTTTCTCCTAAGGGGAATATGCAAATTGATCAAACAGTGGAATGACTAGTTGCTATGATGCGCACTGACCATCAGGGAGCAGACACTCACTGCAGGGGCTGCCCCTGGTGGTCAGTGCACTCCAACAGGGGAAGCACCACCCAGCCAGAAGCCCTGAGCCAGCCTCACAGCTGGCCAATGCAGCATCAGTGGCGGGAGCAAGCCCTGTGAGAGGGCGCAAGCTGTGCTGAGGGACATTCCTCCCCACCCCTAGTATTTAATAACAAATAATAGATATAGATAAAAGAATAAAGGAGAAATTTAAATCACAAAGGCACCACCAAATTGTCTCCTGTTGCATTCCCTAGAATTGTAAAAGGAGGTCAATTTCTATTTCAAGATGAAGAGAAAATAGTAGTAGTTATAGTCCTAGAGGAAACGTGATCTTTCTTTTCCCTTTTGATTCAGAATCTCTGGAAATGATAGAATAGCAAGTGTAAAGGTAGTGAGAGTTTTCCTTCCCTTTGGCACTGCAGTTAAATTCTACCAAACAGGATTTAACAAGTCCACTTGGGATAGTTTATCCTATTTCTGACTCCTTCACATGTTCCCCATCACTTTCCATAGCTCCTGCTATCTGGTCTTACTTTATGAGTTTTATTTCTTGTGGTTACCTGATGAAAAGATTATATAGGATACATGTTCTTGAAAGGTGTAACTTTAAAAAACACTCAGGCAACACTAGAGAGGATGGAAAGAATAAATGGGTTCCACATGCCCTGATTACCACTTACTCTATTTGGAGTTTTAGTAGGTGGGGAAATGTTCTTGAAACTATAATAAATCCAAGTGTGTGCTAATTATAATGTGTGAAGGAGTCCCAGAAATCATTCTAGTGCTTCTAAATCGATGATCATGAAGCTCCAGATTGAAAAAATAATCAACATCTTCTTGTAAATGTTCCTCTGGAGAAAACTAGAGAGAAATCCTTGGAGAGCCCCTTTTTCCTCTAAAGGAGCAGATGTCTGGTGAGTCTTTCTCCCTCCTCTACACCAGACACTCAGTCTATTGAGAGGTGGTGGAGTTAAGCAGAGAATAAATCTTTTCTTCTGCGTGGAATCCGTTGCTTCTGTTGGGGCACCTTTTCTCCTAAGTCTTAGGAGATCCTTGTGAGACAGGATTTCAATGCTAACACACAGATCCTATTCATTTTATTGGTGTATTTTTGCTTACCCCAACTCACATTCACCTCATCTTCTCGTTTTTAGCTGTAAGTCTGTGGTAAGTTTTTTATATTATTCAGACTTTGTTCACTGTACCATTTCAGATAGGCTCTAATGAAAAATCACAAATGGAATTGTTATTGTCTGTCAATGTCAGATGTCTGGTATATATAGACTTACTTATAAATAGGATAACTTAAAAGTTACTGTCTCTTTTAGAAATACCTAATATGGATTATTTACTTTGATGCATTCAGTGTTCAATTTCATGTTTAAATTATAAAATAAGATTGTTGTTTGAGAGATTTTCTTGAAAAATCTTTTCATTGTTTCATGAAATTAAGTCATGTTTTCATAAAATAATAGACTTAATTGACCACAAAATGAGTTTGTTACACAAGAGTGCCCTGGCAGTTTATTTTTGAAAGTGAACTGCCATTTGGTGAGTTATTTAAATGTGAGAATTATAATCTTTTGAGTTATTTTAACAGTCTGGTCATTCTAAGCAGGTTATATACACCAACAGACAGAAATTGTCTTGTATGTCCTCAATTAAGACCTGTGGTAGGACATTCAATATGTTTAGTAAATATCTGTGGATTTTATGTTTTGTGTTTTAGCTACTGGCAAACAGAAGGAGGATGAGATGACACTCATTAGCTCTTCTAATTTAGTTTATTCTGTGCCTTCATCACATGGCATTTTAGAAATAGCACTGCTGTTTTCATTGGCCCCGAATGTTGTAAGAAAGTTGAAATGAAAATGGTGAACACTTTTCTATACATTTAAGGCCAGTGAATCCTATAGTTGGAAGATACCTCAGCATTCTTCTTGTTCAATTTCTCACATAACATGGAAATCCCATCTTACATAGATGGTTAATCAGTCTCTGATTTAAAACATTCATTGACATGAAAGCCAGTCTTAATAAAATAGTTTTCTTCAAAGAAGGGATTCCAATTGTTATAAAGTTATTTCTTGGTCTAAGATACAATCATCTCTCAATATTTCTACTGTGAATTCTGACTCTTCTTTTAAAGCAGGATAAAACATTCACACTTTTGCTTATAAAAGATAGCAAATTTTAACTTATTAGAAAATTTGAATGGGGAACTGATAGATAAGAACTCAGTTATGAATTTTTCTGGGATTTTTATTTTAGTGAAGTTCAGATGAATTCTGAATTGAAGGAAGACATAGAGTCCAACAGACAAGAAAACAGAAGCAATAGTTTAATAGTTACAAGTCAAACTTCAGAATACCACTCTGTGGTAGAAGTACTTTAAAAAAATTGATAAGCCATAACAAAGTAAAGATTCATGATAAATAATATCTTTCTATTAGAGTTAAGCTATATAATATGTTGAAGGTTCTATGAATATGAGTATATGGTTAGAGCTTTAGCTTTAGTCTAGGATATTGATCAGGATTTTTTAAAATCTTGGGCTATGACCTATCAAGATATTCAACCAGCATTTATGCTAGTAAAATAGAGTAGAAAATAATATAAAAAATACCATGTACCTTGCACACTTGCCCTTAATAAAGATTCAAGTGCATGTATGCATATAAAAAACTATATATAACATATATATCATGCACACACCTACAGATATAGGATATAAATATCCATATAGAGGATAAGAAGATGACAGGCAACATCTGATCATGAAACAACATGATCAGAATAGGCCATCTGGGTACAAAAGTCAAAAGACAAAGTTCTCTCTTTTACTAGTAAATCCAGATCAAGGTGTGGCAGTCTGCTTGCCATTCTCTCAACTTAACTCAAGATTATGCTGTCAGTAAAAATTATAAGGCTAACAAGAAATTCATATAATGAAGGCATAGATTTATGAGATCACTTGCTAGGAGGGTCTGGGAGATGCTTCTGATCTGTCTTCCCATCCTCATGTGCAGATAAAGATACCAGTACAAAACCACAGACCAGATTCTCAGTGTGGCTCTGTGTGCACTGCAATGTGGGAACACACATGGGCAAACCTCTGATGGGATCACACTGATCGGGAAAGTGTCCACAGCTGTGAAGGTAGTTGCAGAGTTACCATTTTTTAAAAAAAATATAGCTTTATTGATTTCAGAGATAAAGGGAAAGGGAAAGAGAGATAGAAACATCAATGATGAGAGAGAATCATTGATTGGCTGCCTCCTGCTGCACGCCCCTAATGCGGATCAAGCCCACAACCCAGGCATGTGCCCTTAATGAGAATCGAAGCTGGGACCCTTCAGTCCGCAGGCTGATGCTTTGTTCACTGAGCCAAACCAGCCACGGCCAGAGTTACCATTTTTGAACAGTGGTGAAAGCTTGAAAATACAGGTAAGATTTACTGAACACTGTAAGAAAATACCAGCAATTAATTTATCACAGTGAATAAAAATTTCCTTTGGTGTCATTTGCAATGCACAAGTATTCACGTAGTAAGTGACTAATAGGACAAAGATATCCTTGGAGATATTTTCTGAGGAAAGAAACAATGCACATATCCACCAAGTTAGTCACTACCATTCCCCTTCCCTGGGCATTCAGACATGAGCACCCTTGTCTTTTTCCAAGGGAAATGGGGGGAAACCAGTCTTCAGTCTCTTCAGTCACAGAGTTCCTCCTGCTGGGATTTCCCTTCAGCCCAAGGACTCAGATGCTCCTCTTTGGGCTCTTCTCCCTATTCTACGCCTGCACCCTGCTGGGCAATGGGGTCATCCTGGGCCTCATCTGGCTGGACTCCCGACTGCGCACCCCCATGTACTTCTTCCTCTCACACCTGGCCATTGTTGACATGTCCTATGCCTGCAACACAGTGCCCCAGATGCTGGTAAACCTCCTGAGTCCAGCCAAGTCTGTCTCCTTTGCTGGCTGCATGACTCAGACCTTCCTCTTCTTGATCTTTGCTCACACCGAATGTTTTCTCCTGGTGGTAATGTCTTTTGATCGGTATGTGGCTATCTGCCACCCCCTTCGATATTCTGTCCTCATGAACTGGAGAGTCTGCACCATCCTGGCAGTGACTTCCTGGACTTTAGGAGCCCTCCTGGCCCTAGTACATATAGTGCTACTCTTACCAATGCCCTTCTGTGGACCACAGAAAGTGAATCATTTTTTCTGTGAAATTCTAGCAGTTCTCAAACTTGCCTGTGCAGACACCCACATGAATGAGATTATGGTTTTGGCTGGGGCAGTGTTTGTGTTGGTGGGACCACTCTCTTCCATTGTGATATCCTACATTCATATTCTACATGCTATCCTGAAGATCCAGTCAGGGGAGGGGCGCCGGAAAGCCTTCTCTACCTGCTCCTCGCACCTCTGCGTGGTTGGACTATTTTATGGCACAGCCATTATCATGTATGTCGGGCCCCCATACGGGGACCCCATGGAGCAGAAGAAATATCTCCTCCTCTTTCACAGCCTTTTCAATCCCATGCTTAATCCCCTGATCTATAGTCTGAGGAACAGAGATGTCAAAGCTGCTCTGAAGAGGGTGCTTGAAAAGGAGAGAACTTCATGAAAGCCTTATAGAATCAGGAAACAAATGAGCTTAAAGGGACTCGAGGACTCATATCACTCAGTATCTACACAAGATACACAGACATGCTCTAGGGCATCCTCTTCATCTTTAAATTTCCCTGTGACTCCCTCCTAAGAAAGCCATTCTGCTTTCCTTCCTCCTCAGCGCTGCACAGAAAGTGAAAACCTCTCCCAACTATCTGCATGTTGCAAACACTTTTAATATGATATGTAAAATATTCTCTGATGAGGGAATATATTTATAATCAGGACTTGTAGACAAAATGTAGGCTAAAACAAGATTTCAGCAGAATAATTACATAGTAATTATTTAAATATTTTAAATTTGGCAACTGTCATCTTCAAAAATTGATCTATATTTAAAATACTTGGTTATGTTCCTGCATATTTCTGATAGTTAGTGATGCTTTCTAAGGCATTATCAACTTAAATTGGGAAGAGCATGAGCCATGACTTTAAAGAAAAGAAGGTTAAGAATATTATGGGCTGGAACTAACAAGAACAAAACCCCAGAAGATGTCATGCTAAAACTTTACAGACATATTGGAGCTTTCTCAGAGGCTGTCTTTCTTTGCTTCTGGAGTGTAGATGGAGATCCATAGATTGTGGAGAGGCGAGGCAGAGAGAAGAATGGAAGTAGCTGAGATTCCTTGGAAGATTTATTCATTTCCTCTCATTGGTTTGGTCAATTGTCTTTAAGGAAAATGATCAAAACTTAGAGAAAACATTCTGGCAAATAAGAATAGACTGTAATTGTTGGGATGACTAGCTGACCAATGCTACTAAAGCTATAAATGATCAGAAGTGATTTGCTTTTTAAATGAAGAGATTTGAGGTAACCATTTTATTTATTTATTTATTTAGTTATTTTTAAATAAATATTTATTGTTCAGTTTATTACAGTCATTCCTCTTTTTTCCCCCTCCCATAGCTCCTCTCCACTTGATTCCACTTCTCCCACCCCATGCCCTTACCCCCTGCCACTGTCCTCATCCATAGGTGTAAGATTTTTGTCCAATCTCTTCCCCCACCCCTCAAACTCCTTAACCCCCGAGAATTGTCAGTCCATTCCCTTTCTATGCCTCTGATTCTATTATATTCACCAGTTTATTCTGTTTATTGGATTTTTTATTCACTTGATTTTTAGATTCACTTGTTGATAGGTATGTATTTGTTATCACTTTGTTGTTCATAATTTTTATCTTTACCTCTTTCTTCTTCTTTCTCTTCTTAAAGTATACCCTTCAGCATTTCATATAATCCTGGTTTGGTGGTGATGAGCCATGCTGGCTGGGCTAGCAGCATGTATCTTAAAGATAGTTATATCAGTGAAGAAGATAATGGCTCACTCTTCCCTCACATTGGTAAAAGGAGTGTTTCACTCCATGGGGTGTTATTTATCTCACAGTACAAGTTGCATGCACATTATGGCCACTAAGTAATCCAGGGTGACTTTTTCCAGGGGCAGAAGGAAATTCTTGGATCAGGAAGCAAGAGGAATGGGAAGTAAGATGAATTGAGGTGCTCTCAAACAGATCAGAGCCCAGAGCTGGTCACAGTAGTGGCTAAGTTGGGATAATTGAGGGAGGGTCCCAGAGAATGGAGGTCGAGAAGTCTGAGGGTTAAGTCCCAGAGAAATAGAACTTGATTTATTAATAAAACATGATTAATTCAGAAGTCCTTCACACAAAGCCTAAATTGTATGATTCCTAGTGTATATTGGTATGGACTCAAAAATTCTATTTTATCTGTCAAAAGCAGAATTTGGAATGATTGAAGAAGTTTGGCTCAAGCTGGTCAGTTTTTTGCTTAATAAAATGTACTAGGTTATTTAACTATGACATTAAAATGATTCATTATAAGCTATATTAATTAATTTATCAACTTCAGAACTTTTTAGATTAATTCATGTTCGATTTTCAAATCAATTGCAAAAACACAGAGAAAGTCAAGAGGAGGGGATCACACAAAGGTGTGAATGGGGGGAATCATCTGAAAGTGGGCATACAGTTATGCCTCTTAAGTTTTTCACTTAATTGTGCTCTGTGAATATTCTTCCATGATAATATGAATAAATATGCCTTGAAAAACAGAGGAATTAAGCATCACCTCTAGCAGCACATAAGCTCTCTCTATAAGACCACACGATAATGTACTCATAATGGTAAATAAGAAAAGAGAAGAAAACTGCTTGCCCAGTTAACATTTCAATATTTCTTATTAAACCTGCTTTTTAACTGGATGTCTCCTCTAAATGACGTGTTTTTTTTTTTTAACAACTAAGTTTCTTTCCCAAAGTATTTCAAGAGTTTCAAGAAAAAAAAAAAAAGACCAAACTGATTAGAATATAAAATTTACGTTTTTTTTAAAAGAATTTGCAGAACACTTTATTTTAAATATATTTTATTGATTTTTTTACAGAGAGGAAGGGAGAAAGAGAGTTAGAAACATTGATGAGAGAGAAACATCGATCAGCTGCCTCCTGCACACCCCCTATGGGGGATGTGCCTGCAAGCAAGGTATGTGCTCTTGACCGGAATCAAACCTGGGACCTTTCAGTCTGCAGGCTTATGCTCTACCCACTGAGCCAAACAGTTTTGGCCATTTGCAGAACACTTTAGAAATAGCTTCTCAAATTATCAAGACAAATATCATTAGAAATAAGGATTAAAGTAAAAAGAAGACACAATTATATGTAATTAAAATTGATTTTTTTAAATTTTATTATCTTTTTGTGGCAATACCATACAGTGCTGATGAGGCCTGGAGCCTCTTATCTTGCACAGGGTATATAATAGCAAGGAGATGAGCACCACAAATTAGTTTTGATCCAGGAATTTCAATGTAAATAATTCATCTAAGGAAATAACTATGAAAGATTCCTCACTGTAGTGTTTGCTTGTAGTAGCTAAAGATGGAAAAAAAAAAACAAGAGTTCCAATATTAGGAGACAGGTAAAATTTGTATTTATGTGGAACATGCATATTAAAGAATATTAAAAGTCTGGTTTTATTGTCCTTATTTTTTGTTGTATATTTATTGACTTAAAATATATTTACAACTCATATTAAATGAAAAAAGGATGATTACTAATGCCATATGTCATCCAACTGTTGGGAGAAAACTCAGATTTTTCTTCTATTTGCTTATCTGAATTTTCAAAATAATTTATGATGAATTTTCTATACAATAAATATCCTATATAATAAAGAGGTAATATGCAAATTGACCATCACTCCAACACACAAGATGGCTGTCCCCATGTGGTAAAAGATGGCCACCCCCATGTGGACACAAGATTGCTGCCACAAGATGGCAGGCAGGGGAGGGCAGTTGTGGGGAACCAGGCCTGCAGAGGAGGGCAGTTGGGGGCGACCAGGCCTGTAGGGGAGGATAGGGGCGATCAGGTTGGCAGGGGAGGGCAATTGGGGGTGACCAAGCCAGCAGGGTAGGGCAGTTAGGGCAATCAGTCCAGCAGGGGAGCAATTATGTGTTGATCAGGCTGGAAGGGAGAGGTTAGGGGGTGATAAGGTTGGCAGGCAGAAGGGGTTAGGGGCAATCAGGCATTCAGGCAGGCGTGTGGTTGGGAGCCAGTAGTCCTGGATTGTGAGAGAGATGTCTGACTGCCCTCAAGGGGTCCCAAATTGGAGAGGGTGCAGGCTGGGCTGAGGGACATACCCCTTACTGTTGTGCATGAATTTCATGTTCTGGGCCTCTTACATATATAATCCAGAAATATACAACTTTTGAAGATTATAGTTTGAAAGTAGAAAATCTATGCAATAATTAAATTGAAATTTATAATCTGAGTAGGTAGAGATAAGAAAATATTTTTATGGGCACTGGTGCTCTTTGGCATCAAGTACTATTTGCAAAGGGAAATAGCAATTATTTGACTCCCTCTCTAGATAGATTAGTTTTAAGGTTTCTAGAATAGAAACAATAGGCAATACAGCAGAGTAGCTATCCTGAAAACTATTATGACCAAGCACCTAAAGTACTGGATAAAATATTCTAAAAACCATAATTTTTAAATCTTAATTAGGTTTTCAAGAGAGTAAGTGAAACTCTCAAAGTACAAAACAAAAATGAGGCAGCACCAGCAACTGCATGGTGAGATCAGAATCCAATATCTGGCTTAAAGTCATCTTCAGTCTCTAAGATCCCAAGTTGAAATGACTAAAAAGGGCATATGAGACAAGGCTTTCCCATAGGTAAGGAAGGGAATAGGATAAAGATGCCTTTGTAAACCTGGGTCCTCCCTCCAGTACCGTAAGAAATCCTATAATAAAATCCTAATATACAAATTGACTGAACAACTGATTGCTATAATGCACACTGACCAACAGGGGGCAGATGCTCAATGCAGGAGCTGGCCCCTGGTGGTCAGTGTGCTTCCACAGGGGGAGTGCTGCTCAGACAGAAGTTGGGATCATGGCTGGCAAGTGCAGCGGTGGTGGCAGGAGTCTCTCCCACCTCTGTTGCAGGTGGGTGGTAAGGAGCAAGGGTTCCAGATTGTAAGGCTGAGGGACCCCTCCCCTCCAGTGCATGAATTTCTTGCACTGGGCCTCTAGTATAGTAATAATAAAAATGACTGACTTCTCAGTTCAAACTATGGAAGTCAGAGGATAATGAGTAACATATGTAAAGTGTTGAAAAAATAACTCAATCAAGAATTTTATATACAGAAAAACATGCTTCCAAAATTAAGATGAAATGTATATGTTCCCAGACAAAAAAATAAAAAAAAATAAAACAAGTAAGCAAACCAACCAACCAAAACAAACCTGAATTTTCCTTATCAGCAGACCTACACTGCAAGATACTAAAGAATGTATCTAAGGAATGACTCTTGTTGGTAATGGGTAATAAAATTTTTTCTCTGAGTTTTAAAAATATTTATCTTTGGTTTCAGGAATGTCACTACAATATGAACAAATATTATTTTATACCAACTTATCCTACTTGGATTTGCTGAGATTTCTGTATTTATGAGAGCACATCCTTCATCATAATTGGGAAATTTTCAGAAATAATTTCTTCAAAATTTGTTTTGTCCCCACTTTATTTTTCTTCTTGAGTATATGATAGAATATTTCTTAGCACTTTCAAAGATATCTTTATAACTCAATTCCATGTTTCATTTTATGCCTTTTTTTGATAGTTTTCTATTAATCTTCATTCAAGTTTATTGGTCTTGCTCTCTGTTGAGGGTCATCTGTTATATTTATCTGATCTATTCTTCTTTTTAATTTTTATTAATTTTTTATACATATCTTCCCATTGCCCTCCCTCCCTCCCAGGCATACCCCAACCCCCCAGTGTCTATGTTCATTGGTTATGCTTATATGCATGCATACAAGTCCTTTGATCTCTTATCTACCTCACCTAACTTTAATCTTCCTGCTATAATTTCACAGTCTGTTTGAAGCTTTACTGTCTCTGTATCTATCCTTTTGTTCATTAGTTTATAATGTTCTTTATTATCCACCAATGAGTGTGATCATGTGATGCTTCTCCTTCATTGACTGGCTTATTTCACTAAGCATAAGGCTCTCCAGTTCCAACCAGGTTGCTGCAAATGGTAAGAATTCCTTCTTTTTAATGGCAGCATAGTATTCCATTGTGTAGATATACCACCGTTTTCTGATCCACTCATCTGCTGACGGGCACCTAGGCTGTTTCCAAATTGTAGCTATTGTAAATTGTGCTGCTATGACCATAGGGGTGCATAAATCCTTTCTGATTGGTGTTTGTAATTTCTTAGGATAAATTCCTAAGAGTGGGATTACAGGGTCAAATGGGAGATCCATTTTTAGTTTTTTGAGGAAACTCCATACTGTTTTCCACAGTGGCTGCACCAGTCTGCATTCCCACCAACAGTGCACAAGGGTTCCTTTTTCTCCACATCCTCGCCAACACTTGTCGTTTGTTGATTTGTTGATGATTGCCATTCTGACAGGTGTAAGATGGTATCGCATTGTCGTTTTGATTTGCATCTCTCGGATGATTAATGACTTTGAACATGTTTTCATGTGTCTCTTGGCCTTCCTTCTATTTGAAAAGGTTCTATTTAGGTCCGTTGCCCATTTTTTTATTGGATCGTTTATCTTCCTTTTATTAAGTTGTATAAGTTGGCTGTAGATTTTGGAGATTAAACCTTTATCAGTGATAACATTTGCAAATATATTCTCACATACAGTGATCTTTCTTGTTGTTTTCTTGATGGTTTCTTTTGCTGTGCAAAAGCTTTTTATTTTGATGTAGTCCCACTTGTTTATTTTTTCTTTAGCTTCCATTGCCTTTGGAGCAGTATCCGTGAAGAAGTTCTTTCAGCATATATCTGAGATCGTGCTGCCTGTGGGTTCCTCTAGTATTTTTATGGATTCCCTTCTAATGTTTAAGTCCTGTATCCATTTTGAGTTTATTTTTGTATTTGGTGTAAGTTGGTGGTCCAGTTTCAATTTTTTGCATGTATCTGCCCAATTTTCCCAACACCATTTATTGAAGAGGCTATCTTGGCTCCATTGAATGTTCATGCCTCCTTTGTCAAATATTAATTGAGCATAGTGGTTTGGGTGGATATCTGGGTTCTCTATTCTATTCCATTGGTCTATATGTCTGTTCTTGTGCCAGTACCAGGCGGTTTTGAGAAGAGTTGCTTTGTGGTATAGCTTGAAGTCTGGTATTGAGATCCCACCTACTTTATTCTTCTTTCTCAGAATTGCTGTAGCTATCCGTGGTCTTTTTTTGTTCCAAATGAATCTATGAAGAATTCTTTGTAGGTCTGTGAAATATGTCGTTGGCATTTTAATGGGTAGTGTGTTGAATCTGTAGATGGCTTTGGGTAGTATGGACATTTTAATGATGTTGATTCTCCCAATCCATGAGCATGGTATACTCTTCCATCTGTTAACATCTTCCTCTATCTCTTTTTTCAGTGTCCTGTAGTTTTCTGCATAAAGGTCTTTTACCTCTTTAGTTAGGTTTATTCTTAGGTATCTTAATTTTTTTGGTGCGATGGTAAATGGGATTGCATTTTTAGTTTCGCTTTCTATAATTTCACTATTAGTATATAGAAATGCCACAGACTTCTTAGCATTAATTTTGTATCCTGCTACATTGCCAAATTCATTAATTAAGTCAATTAGTTTTGTAATGGAGTCCTTTGGGTTTTTTATGTACAATATCATGTCATCTGCAAATAAGGACAGCTTTACTTCTTCTTTTCCAATTTGGATGCATTTTATTTCTTCTTTTTGTCTAATTGCAATGGCTAATACTTCCAGTACTATGTCGAACAGGAGAGGTGAGAGTGGGCATCCCTGTCTTGTTCCTGTTCTTAGGGGAAATGGTTTTAGTTTTTGCCCATTGAGTATGATGTTAGCTGTGGGTTTATCATATGTGGCTTTTATGATGTTGAGTTATGATCCTTCTATTCCCACTTTGCTGAGAGTTTTTATAAATAAAGGGTGTTGGATTTTGTCAAGTGCTTTTTCTGCATCAATTGATACGACTATGTGATTTTTATCTCTCAATTTGTTTATGTGATGTATCACATATATTGATTTGTGGATATTGTACCATCCCTGCATTCCTGGGATGAATCCTGCTTGGTCATGGTGTATGATCTTTCTGATGTACTGCTGGATCCGGTTTGCTAGAATTTTGTTGAGGATTTTGGCATCTATGTTCATGAGAGATATTGGCCTGTAATTCTCTTTCATTGTGTTGTCTTTATCTGCTTTTGGTATTAGGGTGATGCTGGTTTCATAGAAGGTGTTTGGAAGTGTTCCTTCTTCTTGAATGTTTTTGAATAGCCTGAGGAGGATACGTTTTAATTCTTCCTTGAATGTTTGGTAAAACTTTCCTGTGTAGCCATCTGGACCCAGGCCTTTATTTGCTGGAAGTTTTTTTGATGACTGCTTCAATTTCTTCCATAGTTTTTGGACTATTGAGATGTTTGGCTTCCTCCTCATTGAGTTTTGGGAGGTTATATTTTTCTAGGAAAATGTCCATTTCTTGCAGGTTGTCCAATTTGTTGGAGTAGAGTTGTTCATAGTATTTTTTAACAATCCTTTGTATTTCCACAGGGTCTGTTGTTATTTCTCCTCTTTCATTTCTGATTTTGTTTATTTGGGTCTTCTCTCTTTGCTTCTTGGTGAGCCTGGCTAGGGGTCCATCAATCTTGTTTATCCTTTCAAAGAACCAGCTCTTGGTTTTGTTGATCTTTTTAATTGTTTCTTTGGTCTCCAAGATGTTTATCTCCGCTCTGATCTTCACTCTTTCCTTCCTTCTGAGTACACTGGTCTTTTCTTGTTGCTCTCATTCTAGCTCTTTGAGTTGTAGGTTTAGGTAATTTATTACCATTGTTTCCCGTTTTTTTGCAGTAGGCTTGTAGGGCTATGAACTTCCCTCTCAAGACTGCTTTCACTGTGTCACATAAATTTTGTATTGTTGTGTTGTCATTATCATTTGTTGCCATGATGTTTTTTATTTCTTCCTTGATCTCTCTGGTTACCAGTCGTTGTTTAATAGCATGCTGTTTAGTCTCCAGGTGTTTGATTTCTTTCTATTGTTTTTATTATAGTTGATTTCCAGTTTTATGCCACTGTGTTCTGAGAAAATGCTTGATATGATTTCTATCTTCTTGAATTTGAAGAGACTTTTCTAATGACCGAACATATGATCTATCTTTGAAAATGACCCATATGCACTGGAGAAGAATATATATTCTGTGGCTTTGGGGTGAAATGTTCTGAAGATGTAAATTAATTCCATCTGGTCTAGTGAGTCGTTTAGGATTGACGTTTCTTTGCTGATTTTTTGTTTAGAGGATTTGTCCAATGGTGACAGTGGGGTATTAATGTCTCCTACTATGATTGTATTGCTATCAATCTCTCCCTTAATATCCTCCAAGAGTTTTTTTTTATGTATTTAGTGCTCCTATATTGTGTGCATATATGTTTACCAGAGTTATTTCTTCTTGTTGGATTGTTCCCTTTAGTATGAAGTGGCCTTCTTTATCTTTTGTTATTTCCTTCACTTTGAGGTCTAATTTGTCAGATATAAGTATTGCAACCCCAGCTTTTTTTCATTTCCATTTGCCTGAAATACCATGTTCCATCCCTTTACCCTCAATCTGTGTGCATCTCTTTTCCTGAGGTGGGTTTCTTGCAGACAGCAGATACATGGATCATGTTTTCTTATCCAATCGGTTACCCTATGTCTTTTGATTGGAGCATTTAATCCGTTTACATTTAAAGTTATAATTAATAAGTCCTTATCTGTTGCCATTTTTAGTCCTTACCCCCGCGTTCCTTCTTTGCTTCCTCTTTCTTTTTATTACAGCAGACCTTTTAACATTTCTTGCATTGCTGGTTTGTTGGTAATATATTCCCTTAGTCCTTTTTTGTCTGTGAAGCTTTTGATTTCAACTTCAGTTTTGATTGAGATTCTTGCAGGGTACAGTATTCTTGGATTCAGACCCTTCCTTTGCATGACTTTGTATATTTCATTCCATTCCCTTCTGACCTGACGTGTTTCTGTTGAGAAGTCAGTAGCTAGTCTTATGGGGGTTCCTTTGTAGGTAACTTTCTGTTTCTCTCTGGCTGCTTTTAAGATTGGAGAGCAGAGTTCTGGGTCCCCGGGTCCCTGGCTGCTCAATGGGTGCCCAGCCAAAGGCTTCAGACCACCGCAGACATCCACCTCCCACTGCAAGATGGCTTGGGCTCCGCGTTCACGCTGGTAGCTCTGGCCAACAAAAACCCTGAGGCGGGGGGCTGCCTGGCCAGGAGAGCCCCATCCAGAAGTTCTCCGCCTTCTCCTGGAAGATAACTGACTCTTAGCTTGCCAACAAACACTCCCAATGCGACTCTCAGCCGCTCTCTCTCCCTCTGCCCAGTGACAAAGCTCCAGACGCATCTGTCTACTCCGCCGCCATTTTCTCTCCCCCTGATCTATTCTTTATATAAGATATTATATCTTGCTATTTCAGAATGAATAATTTGATGTTTTGTAAAATATTATATTTTTTCATTAAAATATATTTTTTAATTCTTTATATCTTTGTTTCCCTTTCTTGACATAATCATACTTATTTGAAGCCCTTATTTTTAATTTTCATTACTTGTGTTATATCTGGGACTTTTGCTGTTGTCTCCTATGTTATACTTAGATAAAGATTATTAAGGCTTTGTGCACATCTCCTGAACAAGCACTTTATTTTTTTAACATTATTTATCTGTTTATTTATTATTTTTTAATTTAATACATCTTTATTGTTCAGATTATTACAATTGTTCCTCTTTTCCCCCCATAGCTCCTGTCCACCCAGTTCCTACCCAACCTTCGGCCCTTACCCTGCCCCCCTCCACTGTCCTCAACCATAGGTGTACGATTTTTGTCCAGTCTTTTCCTGCACTCCCATTTCCCCCTGAGAATTGTTAATCCACTCCCTTTCTATGCCCCTGACTCTATTATATTCACTAGTTTATTCTGTTCATCAGATTTTTAATTCACTTGATTTTTAGATTCACTTGTTAATAGATATGTATTTATTGTTCATAATTTTTATCTTTACCTTTTTCTTCTTCTTCCTCTTCTTTTTTTAAAAAAATATATCTTATTGATTTTTTACAGAGAGGAAAAGAGAGGTAGAAATATTGATGAGAGAGAAACACTGGTAAGCTGCTGCCCGCACATCACTACTGGAGATGTGCTGCAACCAAGGTACATGTCCTTGACTGGAATCGAACTTGGGACCCTTCAGTCTGCAGGCCGATGCTCTATCCACCGAGCCAAACTGTTTAGAGTCTTCTTCCTCTTCTAAAAGAGTACCTTTCAGCATTTCATATAATACTGGTTTGATGGTGATGAACTCCGTTAGCTTTTTCTAATCTGTGAAACTCTTTATCTGACCTTCAATTCTGAATGATAGCTTTGCTGGGTAGAATAATCTTGGTTGTAGGTTCTTGCTAGTCATCATTTTGAATATTTCTTGCCACTCCCGTCTGGCCTGCAGAGTTTCTGTTGAGGTGACAATCCTATGGGTGTTCCCTTGAAGGTAATTAACTGTTTTTCTCTTGCTGCTTTTAATATTCTCTCTTTGTCTTCTGCTCTTGGTATTTTAATTATGATGTGTCTTGGTGTGGTCCTCTTTGGGTTCCTTTTGTTACGGGTTCTGTTTGCTTCCTGGACTTGTAAGTCTATTTCTTTCACCAGGTAGGGGAAGTTTTCAGTCATTATTTCTTCAAATAGGTTTTCAGTATCTTGCTCTCTCTCTTCTTCTGGCACCCTCATAATTCTGATGTTGGTATACTTGAAGTTGTCCCAGAACCTCTTTACACTATTTTCTTTTTTTTCTTCCAGTTGAGTGTTTTTTACTTCTTTATATTTCAAATCTTTGACTTGATTCTTGCATTCCTCTAGTCTGCTATTAGGTTTCTGTATAATATTTTTTATTTCAGTCAATATATGTTTAATTTCTAGTTGGTCCTTTTTCATATCCTCTTAGGTTTCACTAAATTTATTGTCCTTTTCTAGGAAATTATAACCGTGGTTTTGAACTCTATATCTAGTCATTTGTTTTCCTCCATTTCTTTAATTTATGATCTGTTTTTTGTCTCTGCACTTTTGCTTCTTCCCTGAGTTGGTAGAGTAGTTTTGCGTGCTAGGTGTCCTATGTGGCCCAGTGGCTCCACCTTCCCAGTTACCTGAGGAGGACACTCTTGTGGATTGTGTGCACAGCCTTCTTGTAGTTAAGTCTTTATTGTTGTTGATATCACTGGGGGGATTTGGCCTCCGGGCCAATTGGCTGTGAGGATCAGCTGTGTCTACACTGGGAGAACTTCTGTGCTGGAGACATCCTTATGAGACAAGACTTGTAAAATTGCAAAATCCTCTGTGCTGAGCTTGGATGGGGTGGAATCTCAGGGCTGAGCAAACAGCCTCGGCTTCCTGTGAGCCCTGCCCTATGAGACTCCTGGGTCTCAGTTCCCCTGGTTAATCGCTGCAGTCCTCTCTGCACACACTTGTGTGTGCACCTCCAGACCTCTGGCTTTCATGGCTCCCCTGAGTTTCTGTGCACTCTGGGAACTTGTATGAGTCTGGGTCCCCAGGTTCTCATCCGAAACTGGGATTCAGTGCATTCGGAACTGGAGTTCAGTGAAGTTGGGAGGTTCCGTCTTCCTCCCACTAGAGAAAACCAGTGGCACACTCAGTAGTCAGTCTTCTCTGCATGCACTGACGCACACACCTTCAGACCTCTGCCTTTCGCAGCTCCCCTGAATTTCTGTGTGCTACTCCCTTTTAACCACAGTCCAGACTCCCCTTTATGAGTCTGAGACCCCAGAGTCTCACCTGGAACTGGAGTTCAGTGCAGTTGGAACTGAGGTTCAGTGCAGTCAGGAGTTTTCTTCTCCTCCCACTAGAGGAAGCCAGCCAGGCACTCAGCCGCCTGTCCTATCCACGTGTGTGTCTATGTATCTCAGCTTTTTACAGCTCCTCTGAGTCTCTGTGAGCCACTCTCTTTCCTTATAATTGTAGAATTTTCACTCAGTCAGTTTTCCTGTGGTTCTGGATGATGTTTGTTTTGTCTTTTAGCTGTAGTTTTGAAATTGTTGTGTGAGGCAGCAGTTTAGGTGTTCACCTATGCCACCATCTTGATTTCTGCCCCTGAACAAGCACTTTAAACAGGACGTCATCAGCTCCAAAGATTTTTAAACATTTTAAACATTTTATAGCACATAAATTAATATCTCATGGTAGGCCTCTTCTCAAAATGCAGTATTCCAGGTAAATGTTTACTAGTGCACATCGATGTGAAATAGCAGTGCTAATTGACTTCATATCTCAATACAGCAAACTCAGTGTCCTTGAAATCATCTTAAATGCCCCAAGTATAAGAGAACTAGAGGCCTGGTGCACATCTTGCACGAGGGTGTGTGTGTCCTTCAGCCCAGCCTGAACTCTCTCCAATCTGGAATCACTCAAGGGATGTCTGACTGCCCATTTAGGCCTGATCCCACAAAGGCAGTTGGACATCCCTTTCACAATTCAGGACTGCTGGCTCCCAACTGCTCACCTGTCTGCCTTCCTAATTGTCCCTAACTGCTTCTGCCTGCTGGCCTGTTCACCCCCTAACCACTCCCCTGCCAGCCTGATTGATACCTAACTGCTCCCCTGATTGCCTCTAACTGCCCTTTCCTGCAGGCCTGGTCACCCCTAACTGCCCTTCCCTGCAGACATGATCACCCCCAACTGCTCTCCCTTGCAGGCCTCGTCCCTCCCAGCTACTCTCCCCTGCTGGCCATCTTGTGGCAGCCATCTTGTGTCCACATGGGGAAGCCATATTGTGGGTTGGAATGATGGTCAATTTGTATATTACTATATTATTAGATAGGATAGAGGCCTGGTACATGGGTGTGGGCAGGCTAGTTTGCCCTGAAGGGTGTCCTGGATCAGGATAGGAGTTCTCTTGGGGTATGGGGTGGCCTGGGTGAGGGTCCTGTGGTGGTTTTCAGGCTGGCCACACACACCTGGTGACCCAAGCAGAGGCCCTATAATTGAAATTTTGTATCCTTATGTGGAGTCCAGGGCCAGTCAGGGTGTGCAGGAATCTTGGCTTCCTCCATTGCTGGGCAAACCTAAGCCTCCTGCTTGCTCTGTGGTCGCAGCCATCTTGGTTAAGTTAATTTGCATACTCGCTCCTGATTGGCTGGTGGGCGTGGCTTGTGGGTGTAGTGGAGGTAGTGCCAATTCGCATATTACTCTTTTATTTGATAGGGTAAGCTTCAATCTCTGAGTTTCCAAGTAAAAATAAATATTTGCAATGAAAAATTTTGAGAATTTATTCACAATAACACTTTTCAGCAGACGAAGACTGTTTACTGCCTAGGGAGGACACAGTCCTTTGAGGTACTTTCCTTAACAAGCTCCATGGGGGCCACACACATCACATCATGAAACTTTTAAACCATTCTCAAGGGGGTATGGAGGCAGGCACAGCCTCAAAATCAACTATTCAGAAGTCCAAATATGCAGTGATTGTACTGTGGCATAACCTATAACATTACTTAAGCTTGTTAAGTTTTCATGACAAGATACTTCTAAATTGGGTAACCTGCCATTTTTCCTGAGTTCTCGCTTTGCTGCATAAACACCACACACACACACACACACACACACACACACACACTCACACACACACTTATTCACACTCGCAATCATTCACACTCAGATAACAGAGCTGTAAGTCAAGAGCAGAGGGACAGGTTTGTCCTACTCTGGGAAGACCTAGAATGGTGGGAAGAAGCTTTGTAATTTGTTCTCTGGACTACACAGGTATATGTGTGGGGAATGGGGTGGCTTTAGATGATTCACCCTTGCATCCTGTTCTCATGGTCAGGACAGAAAGTGAGTCACTGGACAGGCTTCAGGCAGTCGGCACTTCAGCTTCAGCCTTTCCTCTCTCTGAGTTTTCCTGTACTCTCAAACTCAATTCGAGGGAAATACGATAAAGACTATCCATCCTCCTTTGTACAAATTATTGTATGTAAGCTGCTTAATGCTTTAGAGAAGAGCAGAACATAAGGCTGGCAGAAATCCTCAGGTTTAGGAAGAAGAAAAAGCCACCTTTCCGAAGACCCTTTCCTTGTACTGTGCTGGAGGCTCAGAGTAACATCTGATACCCAGGCTGTCAAAAAGGCTTCTCACTATTCTTAGTAAGAACCCCGCTGTGGTTATAGGGAGGGACTGCTTCCACTAGATGTCCCTGTCTATGGTATCAGCCTAAGAGGGGCACAAAAGCCACCTAATACTGTTGCCCCCTTTAACAATTGAAGGTGAAGTTAGAGGTGTTACACAATTTTTTTTTCTTTTCTTCCTGTGCTAAGAACCATTTTTTTCCCCACCTCCTAGAAATATCCTCCAGCCAGGAAATGGAGAACACGGGGGCCTTTTTTTCTTTGCTGCCCACTACGGAGGAGTGAGGGCATGGCAGGAAGCAATCCTATAGGGATGTAATAAAAATTCCATTGTTTTTTTCTTGTTTCAGTGAAGCTGGTAGAGGAGTCAGATTAGCTTTTCCTGATTCAGTATTCCAAGTTTACTGCCTAGGGATGGTTGGCCTGATTCTAGGGAGATCCTGTGTCAGAGCCTAGAATGGGATTATGTGGCTACCATTGTCATTCACATGTTTTTTTTTTTTAAAATTTCACCTTTAACCTGTGTATGTGTGTGAGAGACAGAGAGAGAGAAAGAGAGAGAGAGAGTATTTGTGGTCAGAGCACATGCTAAGGTTGCAGAATTGATTCCTGGTGGTTGGGGTACATGTGGTAAGCAATGAATCAATGTTTCTCTCGCTTTAAAATAATAAAAATATATTAAAAATACTTGAATAAATTCAACTTTCTAATTATTTGATTTGTTTTTCCTCTTTAATATGAAATTTGTGTGTTTTCAAATTTTCTTTTACTTGATTTTAATTTGCTTTTTCAGTCTTTTCTCTTTCCTTGTCTTGTGATTTGAGTTTTTGTTGCTCCTCACTTGATTCCACACCCCCTCGTGTAGAATCAGGTCCTATGACAGTGTCTCAGGTTCTGGTGATTTTATGAGAGAGCAGAAAGCATACTGACTTCTTTATAAGTCATCTTACCCAGAAGCCCAGTAGCTGTTCTACACCTCCTTCTATGGCCCCAGCCCAAGTGCTTAATTTTGAGGAACCATATTGGTACCCTCCTCCCAAAACTTGCTTTGACTCCACCCAAACTGAGTTTTAGGTATGACTCTCCGCTTTCATCCTGGCAGCATGTCATCGGATTTCTGATTTGTTTCTGGTATGCGGAAGACTTGTCTCATTTTAAATTCTGGCTGTCTATTTGGGTTTGCAGTTTATATTTTGATCTGTCATTTTCATGTGTTTCAAGTAGAGGAGAACTTAAGAACTCATCTTGAGCATAGCTCTTTACTTAAAACTAAATATACAAACAATAATGTAAGTGCAATGATAAAATTAAGTGCCACTAATCTTCAATCTCTGGGAGAAAACAGAGATTAGTGTTAAATGATCTGTCTCTGTCTCTTCATAACATTCAACTGATTATTGCTTACAATGCTTTTCAAGGAGTATCAAAGCTTTTATTTTTTTAAAGGAAGCATGAGACCCTAATTTTTATGTGAACTCTCCCAATTTTTATGTGAACTCTCCCAATTTTATGTGTGGTCAATATCTAAAGTTTTAAATATCTCTAAATGACACATTTGCAGATCAGCATCATAGGACTTTGGGCTGGATTGAATCTATGAACTACTGATTTGTGGCTTCTGGCATAGATTCTCTCTGTATGAGCATATCATGTTTTTCCTTTTCTACCTCTCAGCTCTGAAGTTTCTGTCCTAAGTGCAGCATTGTATTTATCTGTCAGAAGAACATGGGGAACAATCAGTCATGGATCACAGAAGTTATCCTGCTGGGCTTCCAGGTTGACCCAGAACTTGAAGTTTTCCTCTTTGGGTTCTTTTTGCTCTTCTACAGCCTCACTCTGATGGGAAATGGGATGATCCTGGGACTCATCTGCCTGGACTCCAGACTGCACACCCCCATGTACTTCTTCCTCTCAAACCTGGCCATCATTGACATGTCCTATGCCTCAAGCACTGTTCCTAAGATGCTGGCAAATCTTGTGATGCAAAAGAAAACCATCTCCTTTGCTCCATGCATTCTTCAGACCTTCCTGTACTTGGCATTTGCTGTCACAGAGTGTATGAGTTTGGTGGTGATGTCCTATGATCGGTATGTGGCCATCTGCCACCCATTCCATTACTCTGTTAAAATGAGCTGGAGAGTGTGCATAGTATTGGCTGCCACTTCCTGGATATTCAGCTTCCTCTTGGCGCTAGTCCACATTACTCTCATTCTGAGGCTGCCCTTTTGTGGGCCACAAAAAAATCAACCACTTTTTCTGTCAAATCATGTCAGTACTCAAATTGGCCTGTGCTGACACTAAGCTCAATCAGATTGTCCTGTTTGTGGGTTCCGTGTTTGTCTTAGTGGGGCTCCTCAGCTTGGTGCTGGTGTCCTACACATGCATCCTCGTTGCCATACTGAGGATCCAGTCTGGGGAGGGTAGACGAAAAGCTTTCTCCACATGCTCCTCCCACCTGTGTGTGGTCGGGCTCTTCTTTGGCAGTGCCATCATCATGTACCTGGCCCCCAAGTCCAGCCACTCTCAAGAACAAAGAAAGATTCTATCGTTGTTTTACAGCCTTTTCAACCCTTTGCTGAATCCTGTGATCTACAGCCTGAGGAACACAGAGGTGAAGGGAGCCCTGAGGAGATTGGGGAAGAAGAGATGACTGTGAGGGATGACTCGGCTCAGTGTATTCTGAGTGTGTGAGCATATCCTCCTGATTCTGGGACCTTGAATGCCCTTTTGAGTCTTTTAATTTAATCAATCCAGATCTCTTTGTTTTTGGCTTCTTATAAAATGAGAAAATAAATGCTCTTCCTATTTAAGCCATTGATACCAAACCTGAGATAAAGTATGAAACAGAAATCCTATTCATGAAATAGATGCGAATATTTCAGTCTTAGTAAAATAAAATAACTTAGCTTTTTGATAAAGTTTTTATGCCCCCAAATGCAAGAATTATACATAAAAACAAACAATAGGAAAATAACTTGTCACATTAACAAATTAAAGGATACATGTCAGTAGATCTAAGAAAGTTTTTGACAAAAATTAACTTTAATTATGATAAGACTTGGTTGTTGTTAATCCTCATCTGAGGATACTTTTTCATTGATATTTAGAGAGAGTGGAAAGGAGGGGGAGAGACAAAGATAGAGAGACATTGATGTGAGAGATATGCACCCCAACTGGTGATAGGGAACCTGCAGCTTAAACTAGAACTGAACCTGGAACTCTTCAGTTGGCTGGCCGGTGCTCTATCCACTGAGCAAACCAGCTAGGGCTGATAACACTCTTTACATGCTAATATAACAATAAGCATTTTTAAAGAGGACCTATCAAGAAAGAAATAAAAAGAAAACCACACAGCAGACATCATATTTAATGATGAAATGCTAATATTCTCCCCTTTATGATAAAGAATGATGTAAGCACTAGTTGGTTTGGATCAGTGGCTAAAGCGTCAGCCAGTGTATTGAAGGGTCCTGAGTTTGCACCTCGCTTGCAGGCTTGATCCCCTGCCCTGGCCCTGGTCAGGTGGGTGCAGGAGGCAACCAATTAACGTGTCTATCTTACATCAATATTTCTCTGTCTTTCCTCTGCCTTTCCTCTCTCTCTAAAAATCAATGGAAAAATATCCTTGTGTGAGGATTAACAAGAAAAATAAAGAAAGAAAAAGAAAAAAATGAAATAAAGATGTACAACATTGCTTTATTTTCAACATTTATTAGAGATCCTAACTAATACAGATAGACAAAAAGAAAAAATATAGGCACTTGTATGTGCACACACACACATTGGAGAAAGAATAAACACATTGTGGTTATATGCAAATGACTTGATTATATATGTTAGAAGCAAAAGGAAACTTTTGATATATTATCATAATTGTAAGGAAGTTTAACAAGGTAGTTTATTATAAAATCAATATGAACATAAATTATATTTTTATATAACAATAACAAATAATTAAAAATGAAAATTTATAAAATACAGCCATAAACAGCAGGACTTAATTTTTCAATACTCTGAGTAAATGTGACAAAGGATGTATAAAATACTGTAAAGAGACAATTAGGAAAATGTATTGAGTCATTATGGTAACTAAGTACAAAGATATGCAAGTTGAGATCTGCTAGATTTTTTAATTTGGAAACATAATATTATAGTCAGTCTCCTTAAATTGATTGATATATTTAATGTAATCTTAATAAATTTCCAACAATATCCCGGCAGAATGTGTGGGTTTGTGCAGAACTTGAAAGGGCCAAGGCTAGCCCAAACACTATCACAAAAAGATAAAATATAAGTTGGAAGGATTTGATTTCCCAGACAACAAGGTGTACTATAAGGTGCCAATCAAGGGAAGTATGGTAATCACCTAGGGATTGACCAACAAACAAACTAAACAGAATAGGAAGCATAGCAGGAGATTAATGTCTGCATGACCACTTGCTAGATGAGGGGTGTGGCAGGGCAAGGAAGGGCTTTGCCGGAAATGGTGCTGGCACAACTGAGTAACCCACAGGTTGAGAACCACTAGCAGGGTCACCTAAGACTATCAGAAAACATAGATATTTACATTACGATTCATAACAGTAGCAAAATTACAGTTATGAAGTAGCAACAAAAATAATTTTGTGGTTGAGGCTCACCAAAACATGAGGAACTATATTAAAGGGTCATGGCATTAGAAAGGTTGAGAACTACAGTTTTAGAAGATACAAAAGGGAAGGATTTAAAAAATAACATGCAAAATTATTAGTCACCAAAAAGAAAACATTGATAAATTTGACTAAATTGAAATTAAGAATGGGTATTATTCAATAATGAAAAAGCAAGACATGGAATCCTCTTCTACCAGATCTTCTAATTTATTAGGTCTCAAGTATTCCCTCCTCCAAGACCAGCATATTTCAGAATTCCACTTGTCACAACAAGGTAACTTTCTACCACATCACTCTAGTTTATCTTTTTACCCAAATTACTTTACAAAATAAATACACTTTGAGACTGAAAGCAGAATAGAGATATTTTTCCTGACCATATGATGTATGAACCATTTTCAGATGTTCTGTGGTAAAAAATTCTAATATAATATTTAAAAATAGAGGCCCAGTGCATGAAATTCATGCACTGAGGGGGTAAGTGTGTGTGTGTCCCACAGCCCAACTTGCACCCTCTCCAATCTGGGATCTCTCGGGGGATGTCCAACTACCTGTTTAGGCCTGATCCTTGTTTAGGTTCTGTGGGATCAGTCCTAAACAGACAATCAGATTTCACAATCCAGAACTGCTTGCCTGCTTGCCTGATTTCCCCTAACTGCTTCCTCCTGCCAACCTGATAACCCCCTAATCAGTCTCCTGCCAGCCTGATTGATATCTAACTGCCCCCCTGCCAGCCTGATTGTTCCCAACTGCCCTCTCCTGACAACCCGGTCACCCCCAAATGCCCTCCCCTGTATATTCCCTCTGTTTTAGATAGTTTTTTTTTTTTATAACATTTGGATGGCCCTAATTGGTTTGGCTAGGTAGATGGAGCATCAGCCTTCAGACTCAAGGGTTCCAAGTTCAATTCCGGTCAAGGACATGTACCTTGATTGGGGGCACATACCCAGTGGGGAGTGTGCAGGAGGCAGCTGATTGATGTTTCTCTCTCATAAATGTTTCTAGCTCTCTATCCCTTTCCCTTCTTCTCTGTAAAATATCAACTATATATATATATATATATTAAAATATCATAAAATATATTAATATATCTGTAAAATATCAACTATATATATATATTAAAAAGAAACATTCAAGATTCCTTCATATCTGCCTGGCTGATGTGACTCAATGGTTGAGACTCCAGGCTGCCGGTGCTGGGAGGGGATTGCGCCATGGGGTTACAGTGCCTCTGCCAGGCTGAGACCCCAGCCCAGGCTGTCAGCACTGGCAGGGGATTGTGCCATGGGGGTGCGGCAAGACCCCAGCCCAGGCTGCTAGTGCTGGCAGGGGATCACACTATGGGGATGTGATACCCCTGCCAGGCTGAGACCCCAGCCTAGGCTTCTGTCACTGGGAGAGGATTGTGCTGAGGGAAGTGAATTTGTTTTTGTTTTTTTAGGAAGGGTCAGGAGGGCGTCTGGGCAGCATTCCACCAGGCCACTTACTCTGCAGGCTGTCAACGGCAGCCCTATCTGAGACTGGGGACTCTGGCAGGGCTGAAAGGACTGGGCGCCGCCATCTTGTGGCTATGGGTGTCACCATTTTTGTCACAGAGTGATGGTTAATTTGCATATTACTCTTTTATTAGATAGGATTAATTTTAAAAAGCAGCACAAGAAATTCTTTTGTCCATCTTTCTCCTGTTTATAGGAGGGATAGTATTTTTTAGAAGCCTTTCCTCTGAGCAGATTTCCCTTCTCTGCCAGTGACCAAAATTGGGCCAAATGATCATCTCTAAATTGGTCACTGACAAAAAGGATGAAATTGGAGCTTGGCTTAGATCAATCATGGCTTACTTTACTATGGCTCAAAGTGAGGCCTATATCGTCTGATAATTTTACTTCCTCATATGAAAAGAAAAGGTTAGCAAGGAGGGGAGCAATGGCCCAGGGAAGACAAATTGCAGTATCTACATAAAGGTTTAAGTTTGAAGCTAGCCTTCTTACTTCTTGAGAAATTATTCTTTTACCAAGGAGATTGCTTTAAGGCTCTCATCTTATACCATTTAAAAAAAGGACTCTGAAGTAGAATAAGTACTTTAGTTATGTAGTAGTAGGTAGGTTTTTTTTTCTATTATATTAAAAATAAATGTGCCTAAGACCTAATCAGTTTGGCTCAGTGGATAGAGCATTGGCCTGCAAACTGAAGGGTCCCAGGTTCAATTCCAGTCAAGGATATGTACTTTGGTTGTGGGCACATTTCCAGTAGGGGGCGTGCAGAAGGCAGCTGATCTGATGTTTCTTTCTCATCAATGTTTCTAACTCTCTATCCCTCTTCCCTTCTCTCTGTAAAATCAATAAAATACATTAAAAAAATAAATGTGCTTAAAAATAGAATGAATATGAGCCAATTTACTAGTATATAAAATATTTATTATGTGTTTATACTTTTCTCTTATTTTTCTAAGTGCACAGAGATATGTGTGATTCCACTAACCAAATCTGAAATTATTCATCCATGTGTCCTATTAGCCTTGAATATCTATCTATATCTATATCTATATCTATATCTATATCTATATCTATATCTCTATCTCTATCTCTATCTCTATCTCTATCTCTATCTCTATCTCTATCTCTATCTCTAT
>JAAGEH010000307.1:44595266-44607417 GCA_011751065.1 Lasiurus cinereus
TCTATCTCTATCTCTATCTCTATCTCTATCTCTATCTCTATCTCTATATCTATCTCTATCTCTATATCTATATCTATATCTATATCTATCTACCCATCCAGAAATCTCTGGGATATTGAGCCTTTAATCATAATGGTTTCCACAGGGTGCTTGATCAGCAGTGGCAACAAATTTGACAAGGAAACTCTATAATAGGCCAATGTTTTTTCTCACTTGACTTTCTAAGTTGGAAAAGTGTATAGATTTAATACTTATAGCTGCAAGTAATGAAGATGACTAATTTCCCTGCTATTTTCTGGTTTGGATTTGTGCCTGTTGCTAAAGCTTTCTGTACCTTTCAGGCTCCACTCCCCCCTGCCCGCCCCCGCCCCCCGCCCTTGGTCATCTCAGATAACATATCCATTTCTCAAGAGATTTCCATTCTTTATCTAGACTGGTAATTTTCTAGTAACTCCATCTGCCTTTATCCTAAGTTGGACTCTTTAGTTCACTCATGTAATGTTTTCTTCTTTTTTGTCTTACTCCCTTGTTTTGGTGGAGCACATCCTACAATAGCATCATACAGTTACAAAAGTTATGTTATGACAAGTTATGATGAAAACAGTCAGGAACACTTCTAATTTCTCATCATTGCTAGTATTATTTTATCTTTCTCAACTATCCCATTGAAATTCTTTGTGCTAAGTGGACTTAAAAAAATAATAGATTCTAGCCCTGTGAAGGAGGAATTTCTGTCTCAGAGATGGCAAAATATGAAAACTATATTTAAGTGCAGCTGAAGGTATTGTACCTAATTGTGATCTGCAAAGATTTTTATCCCTAAAGGTCCATCACCAATGATGGAGCCAAGTATGCTTTGTAATATTTATTATTACTAAAATATAAAATAGTAATCAATATAAATATTAATACTCACAAGAAGTCTAAGACTTTTTTGAGTAAGTGTTTTTACTCTAGTGTTTCAAAGATTAGAAACAAAAAATAGAGATTACTCATGACACCTCTTTGTATCCACCATAAGTTGTGTTAAATGATATTATAATGTCCTCATCAAAAGAAAAGTGGTAATTATGCATATCTGAATGAACATGCATCAAATTATTATCCTTAGCTCTCTCTGGGTATTGATAAGTGAAATTTATTTTTTATAATAATTTTTGTTTTGCTTGTAAAATATAGAAAAGATGAACACTATAAGAATATTAAAAGTAAAGAGAAATTATTTAAGCACCACCTTGAAGGGTGTTTTAATAAATGCATTTAGTCTAGCAGAGACGGGAGCCCAATTTTGGTTGAAAGGGCTGAAGAGGGCTCTCTGAGTGCTTTGAGAATAGGCATTATGTCTGAAGTCAAATGGGTGACACAAAGATAAAACTGACTTGGAACAAAGGATGAGAATTTCATGATTGAGAGTAGGAGTTGAATAAAGTAGAGAGTGCATGCTGAAGAATAATAAGAAAGTAAAAAGAGTAAGATTATTTTAAGAAAATAACCCCAATTTGCCTCCTCTTCAATATATATTTTTCTGCTCTCCAGTAGATAAAATGATTGCTCTAATTTTGAAGTGTTCCTTCCACCACAGTTTAAGAAGTAAGATTTTTTAGAGAATTCAACTAAGATACACTTAGGAAATTAGAAAGAGCAGGAATTGAGAGAGAGAGAGAGAGAGAGAGAGAGAGAGAGAGAGAGAGAGAGAGGGAGAGAAGTCATTTTTCATTTTAACTATGGGCTTTTAACTCAGGATAAATAAAAATGTGGCTCAGAAATCTGGAGATGTTTAAAATGGAGGGCAAACTAAAGAAAATTAGGGAGAGGTATATCTAAACTGCCAAGTCAAAAATATATGTGAGGAATATGCAGTGATTATTTGGCAACCACATTTTCTCTATTGAGAGATAACAATTTCTCTGAGATGATGTCTTAATAGGGTCTATGGGGCTCCTACCCCGAGAGATCAATAAATCACAGCCCTTCTGCCCAGCTCCCACTTACTTAGACACAAAACCACTCTAATGTGGTGGTCTCACACTAGAAAGGCTAGTCAAGAAGATCTGAGCCTAGTGCCTGGCACCCCCACTCCTTACTGAGATCCCATTTCCTACAATGGAGATACCACTCAGGGAGCAGTTTACCATGGTTTCCATACCTAGCTAAAAATAGTGGCTCAGAGAATTTGACTGGAGGTAAAGTAGCCAGTCTTCAAATAGATGGTAATCTCTCCTATAGGAACTGACATCATTTGCAACAGATTGGAGAAATTCAAGCTTAAGAAATTTAAGATTGGGGAAATTCTCAAAAATAGCCAGAAGTTCTGGTGAAAGCTGGGAAGAGATTTATAGAACCACTAGGGGCCTGGTGCATGAAATTCGTGCACTTGAGGGGTGTCCCTCAGCCTGGCCTGGGCCCTCTCGCAGTCTAGGAGCCCTGGGGGGATGTCCAACTGTTGGCTTAGTGGGCCTATGCCATCAGTTGGACATCCTTAGCATTGCCATGGAGGTGTGAGAGGCTCCCACCACTGCTGCTGTGCTTGCAGGCCATAGGCCCAGCTTCTGGCTGAGCGTTGCTCCCCCTGTGTGAGTGCACTGACCACTAGGGAGCAGCTCCTGTTTTGAGTGTCTGCCCCTGGATGGTCAGCGTGCATCATAGTGACTGGTCACTCCACCATTCGATCATTTGCATATTAGCCTTTTATTATGTAGGATTGGAGATACTATACAGGCTAAACTGTTGGCTAGTTAATTTGCAGGCAAGAGCTGGAGAAGGAAGTAGCTGAGAGGCACCTTCTAGGGGTCAGAAGGAATTTCAAATACTAACTAACCAGTGGATCCTAAATTTGATTTGATCTTTCTCTTTTGCAGTATATGTCCTGGGTCACTACTGAAAACAATATACTGATCAGCGCACAGTTAGTGTGAAGATTAACAGCTGGGCATGATCAGTGATTAGGCAAAGAGAACCTGTCAAAACCACCCTCATCCCAGGATGAATTTAGGTGTATCCAAGATTGCACTTCATGAGAAACAGCACCCTCTGATGTTATCACTGAAGTACAGTGCACAGGAGAATGCATGCCACTATAATAACCCAGACTATTAATAAACAAATAAATAAGTAACCAAATAAAAGCCCCAGAAGAGATGTGAGGAAGGTACAAAGACACAGAGTTTTATCTAAAATTTTCCAGTGTTTGGTTTAACAGAGGACATCTGCCTTTTTTTCTGCATTCTGTCTGTTGCAACATCTCATGTCATGTTGTTCTAAGCTCCACTGTGCACTCAGGAGAGAGTGAGGATGAAAAAGGCAGAAAGTGTCTAAATGTTTTTGTGAAAGTAGCTTTGACCTCATAAACCCTTTGAAAGGTTCTCAGAGATTCCCAGTGGTCCCTGGAGCACACTCAAAGAATTCATAACAGTGTGCTTAAGCTTTGATCTCCACATCTGTAAAGTGAAAATTATAATCAGATGGAACTATGTTGTCAATATATGGTATTTAGCACCTTTTCTGAAACATAAGAAGGACTCATGGATATTATTGCTGATGGATATTAAATCCTTCCTCCTTTGTACCTGTCAACCCTGACTGCAGTGAGAGATAGTCCTGCTTTGGGGAAACTGTTCTCTCTTAGGGTTGCTTTAACAAGTTCCATGGGAACCCATATTTCAGCCACCTAAAAGTCCCAGCCTCTCGAGTACTTTCATGGGGATTGTAGAGAAGCATGCATTCATAAAGCTAATGATTATAAGAGTTTGGATATTGTAATTTGTGGTACCTGTCTCAGGTTTAAAACCCTTGAGATATCTGAAAGTTTATGTAGAAACAGTATGCTGCTAGTATTTTTCCTAGTATTTTTGTTCCCTAGTATTTTTCCTCTGAGGACAATCAGACCCAATCTCTGCTCTTCTCCAGAGAGAAAATTTAGAGATTTTCTTTTTTCCTTCAGAGAGAAGATAACTAGGTAGAATATCTAATGATTCTTCTGGGAATTTGAACTCTCAATAGAAACTAAGAAATGTTTTTAATTCATCCAATTCTAAAGTAAAAGATGTGCTCTTGGGCTTCTCTGAGAAACCTTCACCAAGGCCCATGGATCCTCCTATACCTGGATTTAATCCCACAAGCTTCTGATGCAGCAGGATACCTCACCCAGTTTAGAGGTACATTTCTCAGCTCTGGGGATTTATTCCAGGTCAGAGAGATGCTCATGAGAAATCCCAGTGCTAGGATCTCCTTGTGCAGAAGTGGGGAATTCATGCTGGGATGCAGGTTTCAGTGCAGATAGCTGGTGTAGGCCAGGACAGCCACAGAAACCACCTGGCTGTGTGGACAAGAATGACGTTGCTGGGTGATCTTTCCTCCTGACTCATATTGTGCCTTGCAGGTAAATACTATATAATAGGCAACTAAATTTTTTCCTTCCTCATCTTAAGAACTGCCTACTGTGCTATGGGCATGGGTCTTGACCTCCTGATGTGCCTGCGTGGTGTTGGTCAGAGCCAGCACAGTGTCTCAGTGAGAGAATTTGTATCCAGGCATTGTCTGAGTGAGGCTCTGACATAACCAGATTAATGATGTTGCATATTACCTTGCCTAATGATGATGGTGATGTCCAGGGAAAGTTCTCTCAGTGGAAAAGAATATCCTAGTAAGAGTTTCAGTAAGTCATTTCTTTGCTGAAACAGTGTAAGGTATACGTTTGCAACTTAGTATTTCCTTTCCTGACCTTCCCATGTTATCAGCATATAAGGTGATCATCAAATTGGAAGCCACAGTATTTTATGTAAATACTAGAGGTCTGGTGCACAAATTTGTGCACCAGCGGAGTTCCTTGGCCTGGCCTGTGGGGATTGGGCCAAAATCGGCTCTCCAACATCCCCTTAGAGGTTTCGGATTGCAAGGGACCCCACCAGTGCACAATCGGGGCCAGGGAGGGACAGCAGGAGGGACCACAGGAGGACTCCAGAGTGTCCAGCCCCTCTCACCCAGTCCTGATTAGCCGAACACCAGCAGCAAGATAACCTACTGGTTGGAGTGCCTGCCCATGGTGGTCAGTGCGTGTCATAGTGACTGGTTAAACGAGATTGAGCAGATGGTCAGACACTTAGCATATTGGGCTTTTATATATATATATATATCTTTTCTATCATAAAAGAGGTTAGGTTGAGTGCCTGACAAGAATTGGAGCAATAGAATAAAGCTCCATAGATCAAGAAAACACTCAGAGTTACAGGACTGCCCAAATGAGGAACTGCTCATACTGATCACATAAACCTTTTGTTATTTGAGCTTCAAGTATTTGGGAAGGTGGAGTTTTAGGCCTCCCATGGTATTTTCTTCTCTATATATGCATCATGTTTAAGTAATAATGGTATACTTTATATAATGGTATTCTTTGTTTAACTTGTAATTCTTGCATAGGCAGAAACCTGCCCCTCTTATTAATATATAGCAAAGAGTCATATAATTACAGATGCCATTCACATAGAAAACAGGAGTTCCTCTTAAGCCATTAATTGAAATAGAGGAGAAAAATACTAGACATTACATGAAATATGTATCTCTGTTTATAATAATGTGGATGCAAACTTGACTAGTGGGATTAGGATAATTTCTTCCACATGGACCCATATGGAACCTGGGGAATAAGAGACACAAACTATTGTCACATATCAGTAAAATTGTGCCATTTCCTTCAAATTAGAGGGCAGATAGCTCAGGTAGCAGGAAGAATAAGAATAAGAATAAGAATAAGAATAAGAAGGATTTTCAGCCTGGTAACCAAATAACTACATACATTTTAAGCCAAGTTGTACTTAAGCTTTGTGGAGTATTAATTTCCTCTTATCATTTTCCCTATTTTTCAGTTTTTGGCATCAATCTGAGATAAGAATGAACTAAAGGTTGATAATAAGCAGGTTTTCACTGAAGCATTAAAGGAGATTCATGCTCTTTTGGTAGCAGCATGGTAGGAACAGCCATAAAAGTGGGACAACCACATAGGAAGGTGAGTTTAGGATTTAAGGAGAAATAACTATTAGACACCCTTCCACTGGGTGCTTTTTGACAAAGCTGTCTTTATACATCTGGGATTTTGTTAGATGACTGAAGATAGAGAGATACATGTATTATATGACTGATTTGACTGAGCATTTTCAAATCTCAGAATTTACTATAAGGATTCATGAAAAAAAAATAAAAAACAAAAATACAATAGTGTGCAGCTATTCAAAGCATGCTTCATAGAAATATTCCTGGTGTGTTTGTAATTGAAAGAAGTAGATAAATGCTGTTTGATATGCATATATTTAAATTCATGATATATATGAAAATAAATGTACAGTAAAAAGGTATAACTATATAACTGTATATACAAATTTTTAACAATGATCACTTTTGGCTTTTTTGGGGATATTATCTTTTTAATCTTCAATAGGGTTTCATAATGTTTTTCTAAGAAGCTTTTGAAAGTCGATGTCAAACCCTCATACCAGGTAAGAACCACCTTATTCACACAATGAACCACATTTTTACAACTTTAATCTCTAAAGTTAAAATGTTCGAGAGGCTAATTTTCTAAATATAAATTAAACAAAAGAATAATATAACCTTGATAATTAATGTGTTAGTTACAAATATATATTTTGCCTAAAAATAAACTACTAAATAAAATTAAGATTATTTTCTTTAATGCTAATAATGTTAATTTAGAGAAATAGTTTGGACTTCATTAAAGGGAAGTCAGTTAAGCTGTTTTTAATTTTTATAAATATATGAATCTGTTATCCCAGTAGCAACTTGTATTCCTTGTCAAATTATATGGTTGCTCTTTTAAAAAAGGACACCAGAAGTATGGCAGAAATCATGATAAAAGTATAAATGATTAAAATCTAGATATTGTTTTATGAATATGACTCTTCATGAAGTAATTATATTTTTACTGAAGATCTCTCTTTGGAGAAATGGCTATGTCTGAGGCTGAGGAGGGGAATGTATAAGAAAAGTGTAAACCATCATATCAGAAATAAGGGAGTACTCAAAATTATGGAAACATGTTAACAGGACAAAATGACAAGCTTGGAGGGTTTATATCTAGAATAATTAAGCATGAAAAAATGATAATAATTATAATCCCTTGATATAAATTCATGAGTCCATACTGATAGAAAGATGACAGATACAGACTCATAAAGACATATAGATAATTAATAGATAGGTAGATAGATGATAGAGCCTTTCCTTAAAGGGAGATTGACAATCAATAAATATAACAACAATAAAGGAGTAAGAACACCATGTTTGCAATAATCATTACTAATAACTAAACCAGGCAAGATAATCAATAGGCACTGAAATTAGTGATTAGAAAGCTTTATAAAAAACAGAATATTTTTTAATAATTTTAATGGGTGCTCCAGAAATTACATCAGTAAAAAAAGATAATTATTTTGTAGTGGAGATATTTGGGAGGCACCATCTTCAACAAGTGATGCAAGTTAACATCACCAATAATGGGATAAATGAACATTAAGCACTTACTCGTGGAATACAATGGAGAATGCTTATTTTTCCTGCAGAAAGTGAATATTCTGAGTAAGAATGAGGAGCTTCATACAATTTCAATTTGGGGGACATCTTACTAAAGAACTTCTCTATATTCTTCCAAAATTCAGTGGTCGTGAATGGCAGACAGACTAACTAGTATTTCAGATGAAAGAAAACTAAAGATAAATGACATTAAGTATAATATGTAATTTTGGATTGGGTCCTGCATGGGAGAGTAGAGAGAGAATATTGTAGTTTAATGATTCACATCAACATTACACTGCCTGATTTTGATAATAATATTGAGGTTATATTTGTGAATGTCTTTGTTCTTGGTGAAAAAATGAGGAATTTAGGGGTAATGGGCATTATGCCTACACTTTAATCTCAACTAGTTCAGACAAAGTGATAATCATATGTAATAATATAGAGAAAAAGAGAGTGATAAAGCAAATATTAAATATTAAAATTTGTTGAATATGGGTATCTGGGCATAGTGAAGTTCTTTGTTGAATCTGGGTATCTGCACATATTGGAATTCTTTGCATAATTCTTGACCCTTTTCTGTAAGTTTAAATTTATTTCATATTAAAAGTTACAAATAGGTAACCAATTTTGGGAAGTAGGAGAAGATTTTAATAGGAACAAATATATAACTTTTCTCTGAGCTCATTTTGAGATAAATAACTCCAATTTTTGTTGATTATCCAGCTTTGACCTTTTATCACATTTAAATCCTTGAACAGCTGTCATTAAGGAATGGCGGGCAACCAGTCCTGGGTCACAGAGTTCATCCTGGTGGGATTCCAGCTCAAAGCAGAGGTGGAAATGTTCCTCTTCTGGATCTTCTCCCTGTTCTATACCTTCAGTCTGTTAGCAAATAGCATGATCTTTGTACTCATCTGTCTGGACCAGAGACTACATACCCCCATGTACTTCTTTCTCTCACACTTGGCCATCATTGACATGTCTTATGCTTCCAACAATGTTCCCAAGATGTTGGCAAACTTAGTGAACCAGAAAAGAACCATCTCCTTTGTCCCATGCATTGTGCAGACATTTTTGTATTTGGGCCTTGCTGCTACAGAATGCCTGATTTTGGTGGCGATGTCCTATGATCGGTTTGTGGCCATTTGTCACCCCCTCCAGTATACTGTCATTATGAGCTGGAGATCTTGCACAGCCCTGGTCATCATTTCCTGGTCATGTGGATTTGTCCTGGCTCTGATCCATGCGATTCTCCTTGTAAGGTTGCTCTTCTGTGGTCCCCTGGAAATAAACCACCTCTTCTGTGAGATCCTGTCTGTCCTCAAACTGGCTTGTGTTGATACATGGATCAACAAAGTGGTCATATTCTCTGCTTCTGTCTTTGTCTTAGTCGGGCCCTTTTGCTTAATGCTAGTTTCCTATATACGCATCATCTGGGCCATCCTGAATATCCAGTCAAAAGAGGGACGCAAAAAAGCCTTCTCCACCTGCTCCTCCCACCTCTGTGTGGTTGGACTCTTCTTTGGCATAGCCATGGTGGTTTATATGGTCCCAGAATCTAGTCAACGAGAGGAGAAAGAGAAAATACTGTCCTTGTTTCACAGTCTCTTTAACCCAATGCTGAACCCCCTCATCTACAGCTTGAGGAACACTCAGGTGAAGGATGCCTTGTATAGAGCACTGCAGATGAGGTTCATGTGAAGGGTAGATAGATGTTCAGGTGCCTTATGAAATATGTGGCTTGGTGAAGGAAACACTCAGAAAAATTTCCCAATTAGAAGTTTGATATTAAAATAGTAGTTGTTCAAATTCTATCTCTAAAAGTAGGATAAAATTCCACAGAAGAGTGTATCTTCTAAACTTGAAATGGGACAACTAAATTATCAGAATATCTGGTCTTTTTTTTTTAAATAATAAATTCTCTTAATTTTTTAAGGCCAGGAATATTATATGGAGAATAAATTAAATGTGAGAAAGTTATATCAATACATTTCTCTGGCTCATGCATTTAGACATATGTGACCTCTTGTCACTTCATGGTAGCTAGAAACAGTATAGTAAAATTAATACCATAAGAAAGAACATCCGAAGTAGACTGAAATTTTAATACAGAAAACATTGCAGAGTTATATGAATTTAATCTCACCAATTGTGGGGTGAATGAAATAAGAGTCTTAAGAAACTTTAAATTGCCGAGACCAGTTTGGCTCAGTGGATAGAGTGTCGGCCTGCGGACTGAAAGGTCCCAGGTTTGATTCCGGTCAAGGACATGTACCTCGCTTGTGGGCACATTTCCAGTGTGGGGCATGCAGAAGGTGGCTGATCGATGTCTCTCTCTCATCGATGTTTCTGACTTTCTATCCCTCTCCCTTCCTCTCTGTAAGAAATCAATAAAATATATTTAAAAAAAAGAAACTTTAAATTCCTTGATGAAATAATTTAGTAGTAAAGAGAAAAAGTTAAGGAAAACTTTAGTCCAATAAGAAACTATGTAATAAGAGGAGAATCCAAGATGGCGGCATAGGTAAACACCTACACTGCTGCCTCGCACAACAATTTCAAAACTACAACTAAAAGACGGAACGGACATCATCCAGAACCACAGGAAAGCTGGCTGAGTGGAGGTTCTACAACTAGAAGGAAAGAGAGGGGCTCACAGAAACCCAGAGGAGCTGCAAAAAAGCTGAGGTACGGAGACGCGTGTACACTGAGAGAGCGAGCGCCAGAGGACCTGGCTGGCTTTCTCTGGCGGGAGGGAAACGGAGACTCTCAACGGCATTGAACCCCTTATCTTACGACACTGAACCCCAGATCCAGCCGAAACTCATGCGGGGGAGTTTGGACTGTGAAAAGGGAGAGGTGCACGGAAATTTAGGGGAGTTGCAGAAGATCAGGTCCGGTCTCGCATGCGCACGGTGCTGCGCGGAGGACAGATTGCTGATTGTGCCGCTGGCTTTCGCGAGTGGGCGGGAGACAGACCCTCCCAACTGTGCCACTTCTGAGTCCACTGAGCCTCTGTTTCGGGCGAAACACTGGGGACCTAGACTCGTGTGGTCCTGGCGCGCAAGGGAGATGGAAAGGCAGCGGTTAGCGGCACTGCGGGTGCGCGCGCGCGCACAGGGACCGCTCCAGCCATTACCCAGTCACGTGAGACTCAGGGGCCGTGGAGGGTGGTGCTGACTGGAAGGCAAGGCGGTCCCTTAAGCCCTGAGACTCCACCCCTCCCAAGCTCAACAGAGGCTTCTTCGGCTTTGCGTCTGCTATCATAGGGCTGAATCCAACACAGAAGTTTCCCTGGCATGGTGAGGATGCCAAGACAGGGGAAGGGATCACAAACAAAAGAAATGGAGGAAAAAAAAAAAAAGACTGGATATAGAGTTCAAAACCACGCTTATGGGGTTTTTCAAGAATATGCTAGAAAAGATGGATAAATTTAGCAAGACCCAAGAGGAGATGAAAAAGGACATACTAGAGATGCAGGGGAGCCAACTAGGGATGGAAAAGGTCCAACTGGAGATGATAGAGGACCAAATAGAAGTTAGACATACACTGACTGAAATAAGGAATATTGTACAGAGTCCTGGCAGCGGACTGGAGAAAGGCAAGAATCAAGTAAAAATTTTGAAATATAAAGAGGCAGACAACATTCGACTGGAAAGGCAAGAAGAGAGGAGAATCCAGGGGTGTGAACATAATGTGGGGAGCCTCTGGGACAGTTTCGAGCATGCCAACATCAGAATTGTGGGGGTGTCAGAAGAAGAGAGAGAGCAAGATACTGAAAACCTATTTAAAGAAATAATGACTGAGGGGGACCGGGATCCGGGGAAGGAGATGCCCGTGTCCCCGGCCCGGAGGCGGGCTCATTGGCGAGGTCGAGGCCTCGGGGCCTGGGGGGACGTGCCCCGCAGCACAGGGCGCTGGGCTGGCCACCGCAATGGGGAAACGCAGGCATGGAACGCGGACTAACGGAGCTCCGCTCGGCACCCCACCGTCCTCCTCCCAGTGCTGGACTGAGTCCCCACAGCTGGCAACGCCCGCGGAGGAGAGGGACGGGGTTGGGGGGCTGGGGCGCTGGGGTGCTGGGGCACTGGGGCCTGGCTGCAGGCGCTGAGACCCTCGCGCTGAGGCTGAGGCTGAGACCCTCGTGCTGAGGCTGGGGCTGAGACCCTCGCACTGAGGCTGAGGCTGGGGCCCTCGCGCTGGGGCTGGGGCTGGGGCCCTTGCGCTGAGGCTGAGGCTGGGACCCTCGCACTGAGGCTGAGACCCTCGTGCTGAGGCAAAGGCCCTCATGCTGAGGCTGAGGCTGAGGGGCTGAGACCCTTGTGCTGAGGCTGAGGCTGAGGCTGAGACCCTCGTGCTGAGGCTGGGGCTGGGGCCCTCGCGCTGGGGCTGAGGCTGGGACCCAGGCGCTGAGGCTGAGGCTGAGACCCTCGCGCTGAGGCTGGGGCTGGGACCCTCGTGCTGGGCCTGAGGCTGAGACCCTCGCGCTGAGGCTGAGGCTGAGACCCTCGCGTGGAGGCTGAGGCCCTCGTGCTGAGGCTGAGGCTGAGGCCCTCGTGCTGAGGCTGAGGCTGAGGCCCTCGTGCTGAGGCTGAGGCTGAGGCCCTCGTGCTGAGGCTGAGGC
>JAAGEH010000307.1:44613102-44661598 GCA_011751065.1 Lasiurus cinereus
CCCTCGTGCTGAGGCTGCGGGCGCTGAGGCCCTCGTGCTGAGGCTGAGGCTGAGATCCTCGTGCTGAGGCTGAGGCGCTGAGACCCTTGTGCTGAGGCTGAGGCGCCGAGACCCTCATGCTGAGGCTGAGGCGCCGAGACTCTCGTTCTGAGGCTGAGGCACCGAGACCCTCATGCTGAGGCTGAGGCTGAGACCCTCGTGCTGAGGCTGAGGTTGAGACCCTCGTGCTGAGGCTGAGGCGCTGAGACCCTCGCGCTGAGGCTCAGGCTGAGCAGTGCGTCCTCGGCTCTCTAGCCGCCAGGGCACCTGCCCTCAGGGCTTCCGGTGCGGCTCGGGCCGGGCCGGACCTGCAGGAGTGAGCGCCAGTGCTGGTTTCCTTAACCCCTGCTACCCCGCGGCCCTCCGCCCCCCCCACGTGTGTGTGCTGCCGCTGTGGCAGCAGGAGGAGGTGTGCTCAGTGGTTTGAGCGTCGGCCAGCGGACTGAAGAGTCACTCATGGCGGAGCCCGTGGAGGACTTGCTGCCCCAGACCCACCCGTGACTGATAATTCTCAGGGGGAAAGGGGTATGGGGTATACAGGGAGAGACTGGACAAAAATCATACACCTATGGATGAGGTCAACCGGAGGGAGGGAAGGGTGGGAGCTGGGTGGAGGGGGTGCTATGGATGGGAAAAAAGAAAAACAAATGTAATAATCTGAATAATAAAGATTTAATTAAAAAAAAAGCAGCAAGAGAAAAACAGTTAATTACTTACAAGGGAGCACCCATACAATTGTCAGCTGATTTCTTAACAGAAACTATGCAGGCCAGACGGGAGTGGCAAAAGATATTCAAAGTAATGTAGAGCAAGAACCTACAACCAAGATTACTCTACCCAGCAAAGTTATCATTCAGAATCGAAGGTCAGATAAAGAGCTTCACAGATAAGAAAAAGATAAAGGAGTCCATCAACACCAAACCAGTATTATATGAAATGCTGAAAGGTACTCTTTAAGAAGAGGAAGAAGAAAAAGGTAAAGATAAAAATTATGAACAACAAATACATATCTATCAACAAGTGAACCTAAAAATCAAGTGAATTAAAAATCTAGCCGTGACCGGTTTGGTTCCGTGGATAGAGAACGTCGGCTTGCGGACTGAAGGGTCCCAGGTTTGATTCCAGTTGGGGGCATGTACCTTGCTTGCAGGCACATCTCCACTGTGGTGCATGCAGGAGGCGGCTGATGGGTGTCTCTCTCTCATCGATGTTTCTGACTTTCTGTCTCTTTCCCTTCCTCTCTGTAAAAAACAATAAAATATATTTTTTAAAAAATCTGAAAAAAAAGAAAAAAAGAAACTATGTAATAAATCCTAAAATATATTAAAGGTTTAAGATTTGGTCAAATTAAGGAAATTTATTAGTAAATGTTTAAGTGTTCTAGAGGTAAGGGCTTTGAGCATTATTAAAGCTTTACGTTTATTCTTAGGTTATAATAATTTCTAATAAAACAAGATTTAATCACCTATTGAAGTTCTTGAAATTTTTCTCCATATTTTTGTGAATTTTGAACCAACTCATCTGAAGATGGTTTTGCGTAGCACAAGGTAGCTATTATAGAGCTGAGTAAACAAGGGGTTAAAGGAATGTGGTGGGAGAGGATGCTGGGGAATTTCCCAAAGTATTTCAGTGGGAAGTTCCCTGTGGGAATTAGGTCCTCATCTTTGGAAGACACTTCTGAATCTCCACAATTAGCACATTTGGGAGGGTTTGGATTATATAAATTCAAACTGGGGGAAAAAAAACCCATTTGAGTATTCTTCAAAATTCTCTTAGGAATGATCCAGGTGCTCTTCATTATTTGAAATTTAGTAAATTTCTCCAGGGGCAGGGGTGAGAAGACAGATGACTACATGTCTCCAAATTCTCTCTGATAGTCCTTCACAGCCATTGTTCTTTCCCTGCATGACTTCCCAAATGCCTTGTTCATGAGAACAAAGGGGTGGGAAAATGTGCACAATAGTATTTTTGAATCATTTATTACATTTTTTAGTATATACCAGTCTGAGAATTTATATTAGCCTAAACCTTATAGTCTTTAATGGGAATAGACAATAATTCCCAGCAGTTTTAAAATTACTGAATTCACCCCGGAGGATGACTGGTTAGTCAGAGATGGGTAAGATTCCTCAGGGAAGGAACAACTGAAGAGAGGCACAGTCGCAGAGGGGCCATCAGGAGAGAACTTGGGGGTCCATAGAGGTAGGGCATAGACCCTCATCCTCCCTTTAATCTTGCAGGGGTCTGAATCTTCACCCCTTCTGAGAGAGGTCTCCTGCCCCCATGGATACCTCGCGTCCCACGCTCAGCACAGATCGGGACTCAGGTAACAGACAGAAACATGCTGACAGCAGCTGCCCTATATTTAAATTCAGCCTAGCACTAGGAATGCTCAGTGCCTACTCAATGCAAATAAACCTTTCCACTAATATATACAGGGTAATCTAAGATTGTTGGTAGAGTATTAAATTTGACGTAAAAGAGTTATCAAGCATAAGATTAATTTAAATTAGCGAACTGAAATAAGCGAACACCCAAGAAAATTTAAGTGTATGGACAAAAGCTGTTTCTAAAGTATTAGTTAAAATTTCTATTGATAGCTCATCTCATGGTAAAATTGCTTAATATGTAATGAACATAAACCAGGCATATTTGCTGAGACCGGTTTGGCTCAGTGGATGAAGCGTTGGCCTGCGGACTGAAAGGTCCCGGGTTCGATTCCGGTCGGGGCCATGTACCTTGCTGGCGGGCACATCTCCAGTGTGGGGTGTGCAGGAGGCGGCTGATCGATGTCTCTCTCTCATCGATGTTTCTGACTTTCTATCCCTCTCCCTTCCTCTCTGTAAAAAAGCAATAAAAATATATTATAAAAACACACACACACACAAAAACCCAGCCATATTTGTGTGCAAAAAATTAAAATTTAAAGTTATCAAGATTGCATTAAAAATTTTTACCAAATTCTTCATTAATCAAAAAAAGGGGGGGGGGTGGAGAGTAGGATAATATCATGTAAAGAAAAATATCTGGTAAGTAAATTACATCTAGAAAATTTTCACTTTAGAAAATTAATTTCCATTTGTAATACTAACAGCAAGACACCCATAAAAAATACACATGGTGTCAAAATAAGCCAAAGGAAAAGCAGGTAAAATAAAAAGGACCTCAAGTCAATTTTATAGAAAAGATTCCTTTATTAACTCTTGATGGAGAATATGTTTATATACTTTTAGAAAACAACTCCAAGACCAAGTGGACTCCTGCAACAGAGAGGAACTGACAGGTCTGCGCCAACCACGAAGGCAAGAGGAGAAACAGTCCAGAGATGGAAGACGCTGACGATGCCTTGTCATGCGAGCAGTCAGCAGCTGTGCATCACTACAGCATGCCTAGGACCAAACCAGAGAGGGTCGGACCAGCATTGCCACCATTTGTTCACTGTCCAGATACCATTGATGACATGTACACATAAGGAACTCTTTGACATTGAAACTGGGACTCAAAGCTATCGGACATTGAAATTGGGACTTAAACATTTTTCTTTTGCTCTTGTGGGTTTATTTCTAGCCTACAGGAGCAAGATGTTTTTAAAGACAAGAATCGGGGTGAGGGGGAAGCAGATATAGAGGCAAAGAAGCAATGAACAGACTGTCGTGCTACAGTGGAAAGGCAGGGGAGGTTGCGGGGGAGGGGCCTGTAGGAGATCAACGGAAGGACTTGTATGCATGTGTGTATGTAGGCATAGCCAGAGGATACAGGCCAATGGCGGGGAAGAGGGGAGATGGATGAAGGCATGTAGTGGGTGGTGGGGAGGGCAATAGGAAAAAATAATAAATTAAAAAAAATGAAAGAAGTAGTCAGAATTAGTCATTAGACAGAACTAGAGGAAGGAAGCATAGAAGGGAAGAATAGAATAATTCTGGTTGAAATACTTTTAACTGCACTTAGAAGAATTTATATATACACATAAAATATAGAGTATGGCAAACTATAATCTTAAATATTTCTAATTGTTTTTCCACATCACCATTATATACACAAATACACAGAAACAACACCCAGATGCAGCTTTAGCACTTATTTTTCGAGTCTCAACTCTAAAAGGAAAGAACTAGCTAAGATCCTCAGTGCACAGAAGAAGCTAGCATATATATGAATCACACCAACATTCTCCTCTGCATTATGAGGTATGACATCTTTCCAAATTAAAACATTTCTTAGAGTTTAAGATTCTACAAATAAGTGTTTGTACCTTTTAAAAATATGTTTTTATTGATTTCAGAGAAAGAAAAAGAGAAGAAGAAAGATAGAAACATCAATGATGAAAGTCGTTGATTGGCTGCCTCCTACATAACTCCTACTGGGGATGGAACCTGCAACCTAGGTATGTGGCCTGACTGGAAATCGAAGTGTGACCTTTCAGTTCATAGGTCAATGCTCAATCACTGAGCAATGCCAGTTGGGCATGTGTTTATACTTTTGGATGTAATTTCTTTTTGGAATTGTGGAAAGAAATGTAAAATACTGCATCTATAACTTCTGGTGGCACTACTGTTGAAATCCTGCATGGACTTCTAATTGTCCAGGCCATGCTCACACAATAAATCACGAATGATCACTTTATTCTTAGTACAAGTTCAGTTATCCACTGCCATCTTCCAGTCACTTTTATGTGCTATTCTTAGAATTAGGTCTTTAATTGGGCTGACTCTCATACACAATATTTTTAAAAAATAAATTGGGAATGAAAATGTTAATAATCAATAGGAATTACATTATTTCATAGAATAAAGAGAAGTTCTTAAAAAAAACCAAACTCCTACTGTTATTCTAAGGGAGTATGAACAAATGAAAGACAGAAGAAAATTAATTGTGCAACATACACTGAGTGGTCAGATTATTATGATCTCTGAATGCATAATAATCTGGCTACTCAGTGTATATTTGCAATGCTTAGTACAATAAAATAATTTGGGCAATTCCTAGGAATTTGTTGACATACAATCTGATCCATATTGCTCAAATAGTTTGATAATTATTTTCTGAATATCTTTCTTAAAATAGTTTAATGACTATTAATTATATATCTATCTCACTATATGAGTATATGGATTATATTATTTCTAGCAGGCAGAGTTATGAAGTTGCAGGAATGTATATATCTGTTATTTCTAACCACAGACTTTAACTGAGTGGTGCATACCTGAAACAAGCTACTTTACAAAACAGCACGTCTATTGCTGGGCACCTGAATATTGTGCCTATCTTATTTTCAGATTTTGGATTCGGTTTACCCAAAGAATAATGAAGGCTAAATGTTTCATTTTAGGCTGCCCTCACTCAATCCATATTGTACTGCAGTATGAACTACAGAGTTATAGAATCGCTATCAGGGAAACTCATTTCCAATTAAATTCTTATAGTCTAATTTCAAATGTAATGCAAGTTCAGATTAAAATTAATTGATAGACTCAAAAGTAGCTGAGAATGATGAAGAAAAAAAAAAGGGGGGAACCATTTCCTACAGTGAAGCAGCAGCTGACAAAGCCAGGAGAAGGAAGAGAGACTACCTCACCTTTGTCTTCCTCTCCTCACATTCCTCAGATCAGAAGGGATGAACTTACTCTCCTTTCTTTTTCTGTGTAAGCAGGTCTTCTCTTATGCAAAGCTCTGTGATCTAGTCTATCCACTAGGCCTCTTGATAATTTAATAAAACTTTTCCCTTGTAAAATAAATAAACAAACAAACAAACAAACAAACAACAAATAAATAAATAAATGAAATTACTGAATTCATCAAATATTTATAAGCATTAAAAAATGTATGAATTAAAATTACATTCATTATCTTGGGAGATTTAATTTAAAATTACCTGGGAATGTATTATCTGTTCTGTTTAAACCTTATTGTAAGGTATGTGTGATACAATGGCATTATATTTATGCAACATGTTTAAGTTATATGGTATTCTTTGTATAAAAATATTGTTTAGCTTGTATTTCCTGCATAGGTAGAAACCTTCCCCTTTTATTATATAACTAGAAGTCCGGTGCACAAAATTCATGCATAGGATGGGGGATGTGTGTATCCCTCAGCCCAGCCTGCACCCTGCAGGGATATCCAACTGCCCGGTGATTGGACCTAAACAGGCAATTGGACATTTCTCTCACAATCCAGGACTGCTGGCTCCCAACTGCTCACCTGCCTGACTGCCTGATTGCTCCTAACCACTTCTGCATGCTAGCCTTATCACCTCCTAACCACTCCCTGCCAGCCTGATTGACATCTGATTGCTCCCCTGCTGGCCCAATTCCCCTTGCTGTCCTTATTGTCCTCAACTGCCCTCTCCTGCAGGCCTGGTTACCCCTAACTGTCCTCTCTTGCAGGCCTGGTTGCCCCTAACTGCCCTCCCCTGCTGGCCTGCCTGGTCACCCCTAACTGTCCTCCCTTGCCAGCCTGGTTGCCCCTGACTGCCCTCCCATGCAGGCTTGATTCTCTCCAACTGACCTCCCCTGCAGGTCTGGTCCCTCCCAACTGCCCTCCCCTGTATGCCTGGTCCCCCCTAACTGTCCTCCCTTGTAGGCCTGGTCGCCCCCAACTGCCTTCCTCTTTCTGGCCTGGTAACCCCTACCTGCCCTCCTCTGCAGACCTGATCACCTCCGACTGCCCTTCCTTGCAGGCCTGGTCCCCCACAACTGCCCTCCCCTGATGACCTGATTGCCTACAACTGTCCTCCCTTGCCAGCCATCTTGTGGTGGACATCTTTGACCACATGGCGGTGGCCATCTTGTTTGTTGGAGTGATGGTCAATTTACATATTAACTTTTTATTATATAAGATTATCCATGCCATTCACTTAGAAAACAGGAATTCCTCTCAATCCAGAAAATGGAATTAAGAATAAAACACTAGATTAGACACTACATGAGAAATCTGTCTCTGTTCTTAATAATGTGGATGTAAACTGTCTAGGAAGGAATTCTGAATAGTGGCATCAGGATGGTTTCTTTCACATGGAACCATATAGAACCTGCAGAGTAAGAAACACAAACTAATGTCACATGAAGTTGTGTTAAGTCTTTCAAATTAGAGGGTAGATAGCTTGGGTAGCAGGTAGAACAAGAATAAGATTAACAGGGCTTTTCAACCTGGTACCCAAATAGTCTACCATCCTCTTGAATTTTTCAGAAAGTTTGAGGAGGATAGGTATTAATTCTTCTTAATTATTATATATGTAGGCAGCAGAGCTTACTGAATATCCTATCTAATAAAGAGGGAATATGCTAATTGACTGTCATGCTCTCAAAGATGGCAGCATACACAGCCCCAAGATGGTGGCACCCAGTCCCCTCAGCTCTGCTGGGGTGGCAGGCATGTCAGCCCAGCCTTGCCATGCACCTGCCTCTGATGTCCCCGAGTCCCCTCAGCCCCAGTCATCCAGAGCCAGCCTGAGGCATAGGCAAGCCTTGGATGGTGGCTGCCCAGCCACCATGGGTCACCCAAGGCTCAGGTAACCAGGGCTAGCCAAGGCTTGTGCTGCTGGCAGTGGCAGTAGCAGAAATGTGATGGGGGCATTGCCTTCCCTTGATCACCAGGTTGCCTCCTGCCCCTGAGGGATCCCAGACTGTGAGAGGAGACAGGCCGGGCTGAGGGACCCCCACTCCAGTGCATGAATTTTCATGCACCAGGCCTCTAGTAATAATATAATAAGCTTGTATAATAGCTAACATTTTGATTAATCACCCAGTGCTATGCATTATGTATTGGTAGTACCTTACATGGAACAGCTCAGTCATAATAACAAAGCCATGAAGGAAGTCCCATTATTGGTCTATTTTATATATGTACACACCAGAAAGTCAGACTCTTACCTCATCAGCCTTGTTCCAGAGCTTTTTGTGCTTTACCCCACAACATAGTACCTCAGTATCTGTGCTGAGTTCAGTATCTGTTCTCAGACAAAGAACAAAACTAAGTTATCCCAAGGAAGAATGCACTAAGTGAAGGAGGGTTTTCTCAGAGCCTCAGGTGTGACTAAAAGACCTGATCTGTTCTCTGGAAGGCTTGGCAGATCAGAAATTATTGATAAGAGTCTGGTTGCCCTGGTCAGTGAATGCTATAGGCAGAATTGCACAGTTACGGAAGCCCTTTCAAATGCAATCAGATTTGTAGAAATCCAGGAATTCAGGACGGTCTCTCAGTTCTGAAGGTGCCATTGTTCCCACAGGGTCACTGCCTTTATCACTGATGCTTCCCTGAGGTCCATACTTGCAGGAGTAAAGTGCTCTCATCTGTGTCTTCACAGTTCCATCTCAGGTTACTTTATTTTCTTGTATACTAACTTTCCAATAATGCAGTCTTTCTGAAAATTCCTTATACAAATCACTTCAAGGAAGGTATAAGATCTTAATTTATTTAGGTGTTGACATTCTCTCTACAGTTATAATATGGTCTATAGCTTCAATCTTATCCAAGTATAGCCTATAGACCACTGTATTCAAATTATATGAATTATTTATGGCATTTTGAATTCATGGCAATTTTCAAGTGATTAAATTCTAACCGTGAGCTTTTTTCTAGTACAGTAGAATTCATTGGGTAGAAACTGATGATAGAAGATGCTTTATATAGAAAGAAGCATGAATTCATAAACCTTGAATCATCTTAATAATTTTTTATATCTCTTTTAGGTTTATGATCCTTGAGATATTTAAAAAACCTTTGTGAATATAGTGTAATGTAGTATGTGACCTGTGAGAAGAAGGGGGAGAAAGGGAGAGAAAATGAATTACAATTCACTTTCTTCCATTTAACAAACATTGGTTGGGTACCTGTTTCATAAAAGACATAACACATGTATATAATATATTGCCCATTCACGTGACTATTTTAGTCCATTAAAGGAGTTATCTCAGTTAGAATAAGTGACAATTATCAAACTCCACCTCATCTTTGAGTGTATCTTTAGGATTACATAGATGTTGATAGTGTTATTATTATCCAAGCCTAGACATTTAATTCTTCTTAATTACTATGTATGTAGTACGGTGTCTAAAAGACCTCCTCATGTTAAACCGCTATAATTGCTACGGTAGAAAAAGACCTTCTCCAAAAGAACTTCTTAGGTGATGGAGATTATGGTGATGTTTTTATGAGTGGATATTTATCTCCAAATTCCTCATGTGGTATACCTTAAAATGTACAGCTTTTTTAATACATCTCATACCTCAATAAAGCTATTTTTTAAAAAAGAAAAATACCAGATATAAAATTCTGCTTCTCTCATCCATGCTCCAATGGAATCCTCCATTGTTCCTTAGTGAGCCAAATTGGGTGAGGAGGAGATGTTGGAGGGAGGCTTCAGAGTCCTATAGAGACACGATCTCCAACTAGCTAGTCTGAGTTTTTCCAAAGCATTTCTTGGGTTTTGGAATCAAAGGCAAGAAAATTTTTCTCACTGCATTTATGAGTAGAATTGTAAATGTTAGGCCCTCCTTTACTAAGCAGTGAGATGATACAAGAAACCACACTGGGGTCACATGGGGTGTTCAGTCTTCTCAGAGTTGAATTGCCACCCTTCTCTACTAAGCGTTTCTGTCACTCATGGCTCCAGCTGCATGCAGGGCCACCAGAAATAATTCATTATCCAGCATCTGATTTGAATAAACCACAGATTTATTTGCAGTCTCTGAAGTCTCTAGGCAGGAGATGCAAACAGCAGCTTTCCCTAGGGAGGACTGGCTGTAATGGGACCCCTTCTCTTTTGCATCCTCAGGTTCTGATAGGGATCTCTAAGGATGCCCAATGGAACATTTCTTCTCTCAGTCTTCTTACTGGTCCAGTGATACTGAGAGAAAGGTTACCATCCTGAATTCCTCTCTCTCCTTACTAGAAGGAGATAAAGCAAGAACATCAGGATTAATTTTTTTTAAATTTTATCTTTTTGATTTTAGAGAGAGAGGGAGAGGGAGAGAGAAACATCAATATGAGAATCATAATTGGCTTCATGCCTTGGCTGGGGATCCAGTCCATAACCCAGGAATGTGCTCTGAATGGGAATCAAACTGGTGACCTTTTGGCACATGGTATGACACTCAACCAACTGATCCACATGGGCCAGTCAGGATTTTTTTTTTTGAAGAGGAGTTTTAATTGTGAACATTTGAGGAACATCCCTGACCCCACAGTATATTGACTTCCACTGAAATATTTGCCACATTGAGTTGCTCCTCCCCAGGTTCTGCACTCTTGGAAGATGACATTTTTGTTGTCTTAATCTCTGAGTTCTCAGCATCTAGTACAGTGAGTAGTCCATACGCTCAGTACATCTTGGTTGAATGAATCAACACACTCATTTTTGTGCACACACATATTTTCCTTTGGCTCTCAAAACAACCCCATATTATAATCATCTCTGTTTTCCAGATGCAGAAACTGAGGCTGAGAGAGGTTGAGCAACTTTCCAGAGTGGGTACTCAACTCTAGATTTTCGACACCAAAGTCTGGTTCTTCCCATGCAGCACAATGATGCTAGGCGTTTCATATCACCACTGAACACACCAGCCAGTTAGCCACCTGAAAGAGCCAGAAGTAATAAATATTGCCCCACTGGACCCACCCAGCAAGAGAAGCCAACTGGTATTCAGTCCCACAGCAGGGTCTTGGAGGAGCGTGAGCATTTCAGGTCCAGAGATGTCGCCTTCAGAACATTCCCAAGGACCTCGTCAACCAATTTTTACTCCTTCTTTTCAACTAGTTTCAAGGTGGTATTTTTTAAAACTTTATATAAAAACACATTTAGTGCCCTGTGTCTGCCCTTGATAGTTCGTGGTCGGGCAGAGAAGAATAGGACACTAGTTGTTTTGTGTGTTTTGTTACAAAGAACTAAAGGATCTTATTTTAGGGATTGCCAAGGGATAAATGAAAGCTGGAGAAATTGAGAGTGGCAAAAATATTTGGAAAGTTGCAATCTTCAAAACATGAAAAAGTTGTCCTGAGTGTCTCTAGTTCACAGCTAAGGTAACACGGGTTTGATGGTGAATCTTAGGGCCTCCTTGGGTTGGAGAGTGTGCTGAGTGCAGGGTTGGTAAATGCCTATTTTTATAGAGCCCATAATAAGAATGCTTTATGCATGTTTAAATGGATGAAAAATCTAAAAGAATATTTCATGACATGTAAAATTATATTAAGTTCACATTTCAAGAATTAACTGGAGTAGAGCCATGTCCATTCATTTATGTGTTGTCTCCAAAGGCTTTTGTGCTGCAACAGAAGAGTTGAGTACTTGTGACAGGAACTCATATGTCCCACAAAACTTGAACTATTTACTCTGTGTCCCTAGACAGAAAGTTTGCTGAACTCTGACCTAGTGGGTACTTTGTGCAAAATAGGCTTTTGAATAATTGCTGGGGGTTAAACTCTGGAATACTAGATGTCTTTTGATGTTGCCAGGAGCTAAGACCTGTTTTCTCTGCCCCAACCTCCTCCCATTTGGATGATCGAGCTGCTATGGAATCCACGGCCATGGTCTAGGCCTACCCCTCTGTGTACATGGGCCAGTTGGGGTCTGGCTTCCTCACACCTGGCCTACTTCCTTTTCTTTAAAAATATGCTTTTTTTGATCTTCTGATTTTTTTAGAGGGCGAAAGGGATGGGTGGGAGAGAGGAAGAGAGAGACAGGAAGAGAGAGAAACGAAGAGGAGAGAAAGAAACATTAATGACAGAGAAACATCAATTGGCTGCCTTCTGCATGCCCCCTACTGGTGCCTTGACCAGGTATAGAACCCATGACCTCTTGGTGCATAGGATGACACCCAACCAACTGAGCCACACTGGCTGGGCTGGCCTACTTTCAATATCTTCATTCGAGAATTCTGCTTCTCAGCCTCACACCCCTTACCTTCACAATATTAACAGCTAATATTTATGGAGAGCTTCCTCTGGGCCACACACTAATTTCTCAGAATGAGATAGATAATCCTAGGACATGGGTATCATCATCATAATTATTGTTATTCCCATTTTACAGATACAGAAACTGAGGATAAGGGAGCTGCAATCATATGCCTGCATCACACACCAGTAAGTAACAGGGCCAGGATCCAAACTTACATTATCTTGACTCCAGCAACTGCATGGTGGAAGGGAAGGGACAGGTGGGGGTGCAATGACCCATGTGAGACTTCTTAATTAACATTCCGCCTTAGAATTCTCTCCTTGGATCCCTTCTCACTGCTAGCTTTGCAGACACAGAGCACTCTGCATGGTGAAGGGTCCCCCAGAACTGATCCTCAGGAAGCTCTGGGAGACTGTTTAGCTGCTTGCAGGGACAATCCCAAGGACGGGTAGAAGCTTCCATGCAGCATCACTCCCAAGTTTGTCTTCAGCCCTCAGCACCTTCCCATTTTTCAGCCCAGTCCCTCCTGGTGTGGCCTGGCACCCCACAGCTTCTGTGTGGAATGTTGCTGTTTCCTACCTGGACCTGTTGGGCCACATGCCAGGCTCCAAAATGCTCCCATCCTCCTTCTCTGATAGTAACTTCTAAACGGGTAACATGTTACATCCCGCAGAAGACCCTGGAGATGAACATTTTCCTCCATTTTCTACCTCTCCTACATAGGTAACTCTGGTCCTGTCTTGAGAAGTAGGACCAGAGGACTCTAGATCCTTCAAACAGTGAGATTGGCTCCCCAGCTGTTTAATCCTTCCTGCTTCTCCTACAAACCAGCCTTTCTGAGTATGTCAGAAATTTCCACTCCTTCCCCTTCTCCTCTAAGGATTCCACTTCTCTCCAGAGGGAGAAGGGAAACAGGAGTGGGATGGGAGGCTCCCTCTCCAGCATCTCTTCCTTCCCTTCCTGCCATGATTGCTTCTGCTTTCTGCTGTCCTCCTCCAACTCAAGTCTTGGTTGATTGAACTTATAGTTTCTTTTCCCTTCTTCAGTAGCTATTTTTGTCATAGGAGCTCAAAACAAAGAATTTCTGGACTAAAAAATGAGAATTCCTGCAGAAAAGCAGGAGCAAAGGTAGAATTATTAGAAGGGGAAGATTGTGTTGGGCTGTGGGATAATCTGGTGGCCCTCCTATCCCAGTCCTTAGCTCTGCCTTGGCCACTTGACTTGTCTTCACTTTGAGGACACCACCAGATTTGAGGCTCCAGCCCTGAACTGGACCTTCCAGGTTGGGATCCCATTGCAACCAAATCCCCTTAGCTGTTCACATGTCCTGTGTGACTCTGTGGGTAAAGGAATCCTTCACACCACAAATTTCAAACTTTCGCAGGATGGAGTGTCATGTAGTTTGCAAAATGGATCTTTTAGGACTTTGGATTTCTGTCTAAAGCTAGTCAATTTGAAGGCAGGTTATATTGGCTTATTCCTGAAATTTAGGTAGGTTTTACAGAAGGAAAGAAGAAAGGAGGAAGAAAAAACAGAGGGAAAGGAAGGGAGGAGGAAGAGAGGGAGAAAGCAAGCAAACAAGAATGGAAGGAAGGAAGTAAAGATGAAAGGAAGGAAAGAAGGAATGACTGAAGGAAAAAAGGAAGGATTGGAGAGAACTTCATTTTGTTGAAGGTAGTGCAACATAAAGCATTGATAAGATGTCATATCCTTGAAGCTCTCATTAGTTCTCTGCTGTCCCTGGCTCTGGCAAACAATGAGGGAATATTTCTTCACAATAAGCATGTAGAGGGATTATGCAGTATTTATCTTGGCATGGTTCATATTAAAGGTGTGGTGACTTTTAAATCAATCTTCTGTTTTTCTCTGTGATGCATTAGAGCACTCTTGGTGATCATGTATGCATGTATTATTTGGAAAATATCTATTTTTAGGAATTGGAATGAAACCTCAAAATCTAATTTGTCTTACTATAACAACTCTACCAGCTTTAGCCGCATAAATAAATATCATGCAGGAAAGCTACCAAAATAGAGTGTTTTCATAAGTATTTTCCTTTCCAGTTAAATAAGCCCCAAGACTCTATGAAATATGTATTAAAGAGTAGGAGTTCAGGTGTTAGTCTGTGCCAATGACCTTACATTTTCATTTGGGAGCTACTTAAGCTTGGCACAATCAGTAGAATTCTTTTTACATTTTCCTCAGTAGTTCTGATTTTAAAAATAGCCAAGTACAAGAAAACCCCAAATCATACTCTTCTAATTGCAAGGTACCTGGGGGTGGGGTATCTTATTTTGTGAATAGCGCTTGGAGGCCATTCTGAAGACTGACAATGAAGAGTCCTGTTCTCAGACAGCCACTCCCAAGGAACCTGCCCTTGCCCCACCAGCTACTTAAGATGACTCAGAACTGGTAAAGCCAGAGGCACTAATGTCGCCTGTGTGTCACAGAGTCAGAAGCAAAGCAAAATAGACCTTCCTTAACTCTGGCCTTTTTCTATGTTCTATCTGCTTCTCCTACACTTCATCCTTTTTTCTTCATTTCCTCTCTTCTCACGTTGTCTCCTATTATCTGGAAAAATAAAGCATGGTTTGACCACCCATGTATTCACCTGCCACCCTGTATTTCACCTTTATCTCCAAACATCTTTTCTAGGAACTCCTATAATCTGAATGACATTTTATTGCTCTCCTTTTAGTCAAGTCCCAAGTCTTTTACTTCACTCTTCATTGTCCTCGAAACTTCTACAGTACTTAATACTTTTGGCTAGCCTTTCTTCCCTTAACCCCTTTCTCTGGAGGTATTCTGATTTCCTCTTTGATGGCATATTATGATTGTCACCCACCTTCCTCTTTCTTAACTGTGGGTTAGTAAAAGTGCCTCAAACAGGGTGACCAGACCAATATAGCCTTGAGAATTAAAGGGTGCTCAGTGATAATAGGCACAAAGATCATCCCAGGCAAATGGAAAGTGCAGTCACCCTCTTCTTAAGGCTCAAGGGAGGAGGAAGCGGAGAGGAACTCAGGGCAGGATCCGAATGAGCACAGATCCAGGAGCTTTCACAAGTCTTAGAGTTGTGTAACCACTTCTGAGAATCCAGAGTTAAAGATTGAGCTTCACACATATGAGAGCGTTCATTTACCTAGGAGGAGTGTCAGAGCAGGATTTGGGAAGAGAAAAAAAGGTGAGGAAGAGTGGTCTAGATGAGGAAAGGGCAGAGTTGGTTGGATCAGGTCCTGTGGGTTCCAGTCACAGAGTCTGTCCTTACAGGTGAAGGTGAACTCGGTGCTGAAGCCGCTTCCAGGCTCTTCTCAGCCCAGGATTGCCCAAGATCAGCAGCAGAGAGTGGCCAGCAGGGTAGGCAGCCATGATGAGTTTGCATAAAATATCCCAGGTACTGTAGGCATCAAAGACATTGGACATGGAAAGAAATAGAGCAATTGTATTGAAAATGTAGAGAATGAGAAAGTAGCTGATAGCTCTGATGGCCCCTAAGTGGGCCTCCATGCTGGGGTCCCTGGAGCCAGTGGCATTGCTTTTCATGTGCAAGGTGTGTCTCTTGAGAGAGATGATTAGCAGGGTGGCTGCCAGGCTGAACATGGTGAGGGGAATGAAGATCCCCAGGTTATAGAGAAGAACCAGGTTGACCACGTTGGTCTCAGCAAAGTACATCTTCTCTGTGGTATTGCAGGAGGGGATAGGAATAGATCTATTCACATACACATTGAAGATGTCTTTAGTTAAGGGGAAGCTGAAACATAAGGAGATGAGCAGTGACAGTCTCAGGAGCCAGGGCATCAGCACTGTGATTTTCCTCTTCATCTTGATGAACAAAGGGTGCATGAAGTTTGCAATTTTAAGACAGTAGAGGATGGTGAGCCAGGTGGCGAGCCAGAGGTTGTTGTAGTTCAGAAATAGGACGATCACTTTGAAAGGTGTGTACACTGTGTTTTGGTTGTAAGTGGCCCAAAATAGTAGGCTGAACATATTCTCCAGCATCATCCAAATCTGCAGCAAGAGCCTGGAGAAGCTCAGCATCAGCACAATGCAGTCCCCCATGGGGAGTCTTTTGTGTCTGGCCCACTCGACCCCATGGATGGCCGTGATGAAGCCATTCCCAACGATGCCAGCGAGGCACTCGATTCCGGAGACCACCAAGATGAAGACCACTTTCAACCTGGAAATGTCTTTATCCGTGTAATCTGTGTTCATCGTCATCATTCTTTTTGGCCCTGATTTTCAGTTTCCTTGCCAAGAACTGGTACCTGCTTCACAATCTTCTGACCTTCACTCAGTGTTATTGTAATTTTTTTCTCAGTTAATGGTTCTTTCTAATTTTTCTTCATTTGCTTGTCACATGACTACAGGTTAGAGGATTGACATGCAAATGATGAGAGGCTCTGGTTACTGGCTGTGTCCATTTTTCATAGAGATCCATTTGTCTTGGCCTTTCAGGCCTCACTAGAAAGACTGAGATAGGCTTCTGTCCCAGCACCTTTGAACCTCATTTACTTTAAGCTCATGTTCACCTGACAGGGCAAAGAGCCCCAGGTGAGGAGCCTTAGTGCTCTCTTGGCCTTTTTACTTGTCTCACAAGACCTGTTTATAACCTGCCCAAACTGGATGCCATTTGGGTTCATTAGAGCTGAGAAAAACTCTTGTCACGTTTTCATTGGTTGTGTGTATATTACCAGTTATAAATTACTAGTATCCACATCATCACATCACATCACATCACATCACATCACATCACATCACATCATATCACATCACTATTTGAACTCAGAATCAGGTGGAGGCAGCCTGGGCAGGCTTCATAGTGTTCTGAACATGGTGTTGAAGTTGGTAAATGTGATAAAATACTGTAACTTGTAATTTGATTCCCTACATTACCCTGAATTTGACACTTAAAAAATATAGAGGCACCCAAGACTCATTCCTGAGGTAGTAAATCAGAATCTGAGCCAGAGCCCAGGCATGCTGTATGTTTATGTAGCCAGGATTGAGAGCGAATCTCAGCTAGGGTTCAATGAATCCTGGCCATACCTATTCTGCAGTGAAGTTTTGCCTTCTACTGTCAAATGTTGGATAGCATTAGTCCATCAGTGCTTATTATATTTTTTACTGGTCAGCATTTCAATTTAGGAGATTACATATAGGCAGGAAAAAAAAATCTGTGTTCTCTTAGAAATGAGAAAATTTGGCCACATAGGGTCTGCATGGTGAATCGGTTGCAGTGGAATGGTGACTGCCCATCTAAACCCAGACATGTACACATGTACCTTCCAGTTTGTCATGATGTCCAAACATTCCTGTGTCTTCTTGCCCCTGTGCCTTGTGGCAGTGTGAGTGCCCTATTATAGTTTTTTTGTAACATAAATGGAAGGATGATAAAAATAGATTTCCCCAGTCCCACATTAATTTTCTTTCAAACAAAGAAGTCAGATTTATTTTTATTTATTGTCTAAAGTTTTACATATGCAGATTTATTTTTATTATAAAGTTGTCTTGTATTATTCAATAATACTTATATAAAAATAGCACCAGACAAAGCAATATATTGCAAAATCAAGAAAGCATTGTATAGAGAAAAGGAAAGTTCATGTGAACTTGAAGACTTGACATTTGATGACAGTTCTCAGCTTCAGTAACTTCTCTTACTTCTGCCGATATAAAATTATTTATTTATTGTTAATCTTCACCCACGGATATTTCCCCATTGATTTTTAAAAATTCCTTATTGTTTAAAGTATTACCTAAGTCCCCTTTTTTCCCCATTGACCTCTCCCCAGCCGCCACACTCCTCAGCACATGCCCTCACCCCACTGCTATGTCCATTGGTTATGCTCATATGCATGCTAACAAGTCCTTCGGTTTGCCTTTTGAGAGTGGAAGGGAGAGTGAGAGACAGTGAGAGAAACATCAAGATGAGAGACACATCGATTTGTTGCCTCTTGCACATATCCCTACCAGGGCTGGGGATTGAACCTGCTATCAAGGTGCGTATGTGCCTTTGACCAGAATCCAACCTGAGACCCTTCAAGCTGTGGGCTGACACTCAATGAGCAAAACTGGCTAGGGCTAAACAGTTTTGTATTTACATGAGAAAAAAATCTGTCTGGGATGTCCAATTCATTGCAAGTCATAAAAGTGTCTATTGAATATAGGGGAAATTGTGCCCTGGAAAGATATAAATACGTGCAAATAGAAGTGTGACCAGAAATACTATCACTCTGTGTCCTGGAAATATGGCTAGGAAATGAAAAATACATTGTGTGAAAAGTTTTCAACATTGCAACATTTGCTACTGCAGCTGATGAGGGTATGATTCAATAATATTTAGATGTAAACCCTATAGTTACTGTGACTTTGAGAATCTTTATACGGCTGAAAATATTTTAGGCAGTGTGCCCAGCACAGGCACACACCAGGAAGCAATTGCGAAATTAATGTTTGTAATAGAGGAAAGGTTTGGACCATTTAATAGGGAATGATGCTCCTGAGATAGATAGTGCTAATATTAGACTTGCGATAAAACTGAAGTTCCAGGTGGTGAGTTATGTAAGGACACAGACCTCACATCCACTCATCTGTGCCACTCAGCAGGAATTGCTTTTCTGCTATTCATTTAAAATGGAACATGTCTTGGACAGAGTCACTACCTGTCAGCGGGCTCTCTTCCTGGGGCTTGGGCTGCGGAAAGTTCTGGGGACTGTTTGATGACCAGATACAACACCACACTCGCTCACTGTGCACAGGTCCACAGGTCGGGGCTTAGTCACAGCGGAAAGCTAAGGCGAGCTGCTGAACTGTTGAAGGGAACTCATTTACATCACCCAAGAAAAAGCTCTCTGCTTATGCAAAAGTGGCAAAGATTGTTATCACGCAGTTGGCCTTTTGAGTTGACACTGGATAGTTCCCTGAAAAGGTGCCCACAAGTAGTTATAAAACGTTATGGAGAAAGTTATCTAGCATAGCGTTATTTGGTCCTCCTTTCTGCTTAGAATTGGTTTCTAGAAATCTAACATGTTGGAAATTGTGTGATACTGAAAACTGACTTCCCAAACAGCATATTGATTTCCACCCCCGTGAAGATAACCTTCCACTGCTCAAGGCTGCTTTATCAATTCTCCCCATAGCGTGACATGTGGTCCACAGTGTGATTCAGGACACAACGCTTAGTACAGAGACACTGGGACGCCAGCGAGTCGTGCAAGGATTTTTGAAAATCTTTAAAAATCATGTTGAAAATGCCTATACTTTTGAACAGCTACTTTCCATGATTAAACTAAGGAAAACTAAATATCATTCCTAGTCAAGGCTATCTGTCCAGGCTGAATTCTGAGTTCAAGCAAATTTGCCACAAGATTTTTTCTTTATTTTATTTTTTTCATCATCGTTTATACCCTCTATGCCCTTTCCCTCCACTTACTCCCTCCCCGCTGCAGTCACCACACTATTGTCCAAGAGTTCTCTTTGTTTTTCTTTTCCCTCCCTCCCTCCCTCTATCTCCTCCAACACCTCCATCTCTCAAAAGAGTTGTCTGCCTGCTTTCTATGAGTCTGTTTCTATTCTGCTTATTAGTTCAGTTTGTTCATTAGATTCCACATATAAGTGAGATCACATAGTACTTGTCTTTCTCCAACTAGCTTATTTCACTTAGCATAATGTTCTCAGGTCCATCTATGCTATTGCAAAAGGTAAAGTTTTATTTTCTTTTTTTTTTTTTTATAGCTGAGTACCATTTCATTGCTGACACAAGATTTAACAATGATATTTGTTAACAATGTTGGTACCAAAGAAGAAGGTGCAGATTTCTGGTTCCAAGAAAAAAATTTAAAAAATGTAAAAGAAAATGTTAAAAGCAAAATATTTTAATTTTTATCTTTTTTTTCTCCAATTTTGAAGTCAAGATACAATCACCAATATCATACACACTATGCATTACATAGTGTGATGGCAAAGAAGTTCAGAAAAATAAAATTTGATTGTTTTTCTGTATTTGCTTTGTTTTCCTGACACATTAATCCATAGACATTTGTGTCCCTGGCTTCTGTAGACCCTGGAGTTTTTATTTTTCAATGACCTCTTTAATGATCTCTTTATTGCATGTCATGTCTTGTGTGGACAATATGATGGCTCCAAAGCTTAGCTGACTATTTTCACCACCAGATGGCGCTTGCATCCTTCTGGAACAAATCGAGCAATTACTCAATGTCCACTAGTGGGCGGGCATGCCTGTTCTTTCTAAATATGAGCCTGGGGAAAATCTTTGAAAGCCTCTATTTTAGGCAGTTGGCTAAGAGTTTTACCTGCCCACTTTTAGGGAGAGGTCTGAATCTTCATACTCATGATCAGGGTCATTTCAGACAGTTTTCATGAGAATTTTTCTTCTTTTGGTAGAATATCATTAACAGAGAGGTTAATATTTATTTTTGAAAGATAAATTGCAAATAAAAACTATATTACTTAAATAGACTAATTTGAGTTGACTACAATGCCTTTTCTAAAGAATCTGAAACATCAGAATAAGAGGATCCCACTGCCTCAGGTGACCTGAGAGCTCACCATTCGCAGATCAATGAATAAGGCCTTGGGAACTGCAGAGAGCTAGCTGACTAAGGTCACACACCTGTGAGGCCATTATGGGAACATCAAGCAATGCATCTTGAATAGTCCCTTTAACTTGCTTGGGATTTCTAATAAAGTTCTCTGCAGTCTCTCTTTATTTCTATCACATCTCCTCTGCCTCCAACCCTCCCACCTCCTTCAGACCCTTGTGATTGCATTGAAACCACTTGGATAATCCAGGCTCATCTTCCCATTGAAAATCCTAAACTGCATCACATGTGCAAAGTCCCTTTTACCTTGGAAGGTGATGTGTTCACTTGTTTTCCACATTAGGATGAGGACATCTCCTCCAACATTCTTCAGACCACCACAATCAGTATCTGGGCACTTGCCACGCTGAAGGCACCAAACAGCCAGATGCATCAGCACTGGTCAAGTCATAGCCTGTGCTTTCTACTTCCTTCTCTCCCTGCCTCCACCCAGTACCTGGAAGCAGCTGAGAAAGTGGGAAAGGAGGCTGAGAAAAACAGAGCTCATCCACCCAACCTTCCCTGTCGCTGGAAGCGATGTGGAGCTGAGTGGCTCAGTTCTAGCTGGAGAGAGCACAGACCTTGAAATTAGATGGTAGGTAATGGTTTTGATCACAATAGGACTGAACTTTTTCTTTTTACTAGTAACTAAAAAGTTTGCTGTGTTAACTCCTAACTCGTTTGGAAAGCCATGCTCTACCTGGAGGGTTGCTTATGGCTGCAGAAAGGAACTCCACAATAGGGAGACTGAAGGCAATGTTGGGGAGAAAGCCATGCCACGTGGTCCCTCGTGGGATCAAACTCATTGAATGAACCTGGTACAAGTAAATTCTATTCACCACACAAACTGGAAATATCCTTTTCCTAAAGGGGTGAGGTGGCTGAGTGTTGAGCCCACTGCACCAGGAGGCTAAGGGATGGGGGGCCTTGGATGCCTATGGCTTTCCAATGAACACTGAATGATTCTTCCCTCATTTAGAAGTTTTTGGAGAAAAGTAGAAAAAGGAGAGAAGAGTGGGGAAAAAGTGGAAAGGCCTGGACCGATAACTATGAATATGCCCATTGGGACCAACAGGTGGACAACATTTCAAATCTGTGCTGGCAGGAAGAATGGGGTGCATGGCCACCACAGGAGGGAGGCTCAGTGGCATCTCGAAAGCTCTGAATCACACTTCCCTTGCTTCCCATCATGTGAATGTCTGGCCTGCCTAAACCCTCAAACTAACCAGGAAACTTTAATGGGCTTCCTAAGGACACCAATTAGACGTATAAACCCAAGTTTCTCCCCGATGGCTGGGCAAGCTTGCTTCCTTCACTCCTGGGATCAAGAACACCGAGAGCAGGCCCCATGCAGGCCTGAAAATAGTGAGTGGCAATCATCAGGCCAAACCAAAATTACTACCTACAGTTTTTATTACATGCGATGTGTAATTATAATGTAAATGTAACAATAATGGCAAACATGTTCTATTAACAGTTCCTCTCCAAAGACAGACCTAATGGTTCGGGGCAAGGAAAAACTTTTGGAGGGAGAATTTGGAGCACCAAAAATGGATGTGTGTTTTGTGCAGGAAGCGAGACATTGGTATGTGTTTGAACAGAGTGGGTGAATCAAGATAATGTGCAGCAGGTACTCAGCAGAATGCAAGGAAACAGGTGGATGTTTTGTGCCTTCCTCTTCAATATAGAGCCCTCAAAAATACAGAGCAGGAGAAGAGGGCCCAGTCCTCAACAGAGCTGCAGGTCATGAGAAAGGAACCCGGCTCCAGAGTGACACGGGAAGGGGCAGGGAGCGGGGAGGGTCATTAAGCAGAGTTCACCTTTCCCTAAGTTCTAAATAGGAATGAACTTGACAAGCCAAGTGGAAGTGGGGTATTGTTGATGTTTATCTGTGGGTGCATTCTGTCTCCATGCCCAAAATCTTTCCTGGGATTGTCTGGCAGAAGAATCAAAGTATCTGGGTAATTTTGTTTTCCTGAGGTGGGTGGGCAGAAGTATCCAACTGAAGCTGGGTTCTGTCTCTATGTGGGGACAGGTGCTTTTTACTTTGATTTGCATGTAGTTAAGTTTTATTTTTGAAATTAAGGAAATTGTACTTGGCCACAAGTTAGACTCTCAATAAGTAATTTGTTGAAGGAAGGGAAAAGGCAGGAAGGAAAAAAGTAGGAAGGAAGGAAGGAGGAAGGAAGGGAGGAGGAAGGAAAAGGGAGAAAAGTGGGGAGGAAAAGGTGAGGAAAGAAATGGCAATGTCCTTTACTGATGCTGGGTGTTCTGTCACGTGGATTTGCTTTAAGTGGAACAGGACCATAAGGAGGAGGCATGTTTTGTGAAGGCTGTGATGGAGACTGCAGGGAGCTGCTTTGGTGCCGGATCTTCAAGGTTTGTTGAGGGAAGACTAGAATTGTCCTTATTCTGTGAGTGAGGTAAGAAATGTTCCCGTGAAGATGAGCTGAGTTACTAGTGAGCACACAGGTCCTATAATGCTGATTCTCTCTGAAAAGCTGCCCGGTAAACTCAACCAGCCAGTGCTTTCTTCATTGCTTCCCTGCATTAAGATCATTTTCTTCATCCTCCTGCAGGAGGCTCTTCCCTCACTGTCCATATACATGACACTATTGGCCTTGGAGTCTACTTTTTGGGGGGGGAGGTTGAAGAGATTGTTTTTGCTCTCCCTTCACAAATACCTTGTGTGTTGTGCTGTGACTTTCAACTGTGTCTGTTGGTTCACTGGAACTTGAGTGGGTGTAAACAAGGGGTGCTGTGAATATTAAAGGTAAAGGATCTAGGTGTAGAATGGGCTTGTGGGATTTAAAAATGCTTAAATCCATAGTCTTTACCAGTTGCTTTTCTGTGTTCTCAATGCTGTATCCACATGAAGACCCCAAGTCTATGACACCCACAATCAAGAGCATTGTTTCCTATCTTGACAAGTGTAAGCTTCTACATTTCTAAAGGGGGTGGCACACTCTGACAGTCCCTAGAGAAGGCAATGCCACCTGCTTTGTTTGAGTGAGCATCAGTTAGGAAGTCTAAATTGGAACATTGGAAAGCTGATTACAAGAAAATGGGGAATAGAATGAGATATGTAACATTCTTCCCCCTTTCCTCCTTCTTTACATGTCTTGTGAAAGAGTTTTGAGTTCAGTAGAAAATGTTAACTCCAAGAGATACAGGAGCAGAAACAGGAAGGCTGCCCTAATATGGCAGGGAAGTCCCTGTATGTCCCACCCTGTGATAGGTAGGTGGGGCTGTGTCATTAGCTCTGGCCAATGGACTGTGAGAGGGATATTCATAACATCCTCACCAATGTACAGAAGAGCAAGTGTGACTGGTCCACAAGCTGCCTTCACCTGCTAAGGTGACCCCTAGGGGCTCATTTGAGCTGGTGGAACACTGGCTCTAAGCAGCCTGGATTCCTGAGAGGTCCCGTGGAGCACTGGGGCCTGTAGAGGGTTTTGGATAAGCAAGAAATAAGAATGTGCTTCTTAAACTTTCTTTTAAAAGGAAAATGCATTTAATCTGATACCTTAACCAGTATAATTTTAGTTTAAAAACATTTACATAGCACTTCATAATTTTTTTAAATGTATTTTATTGCTTTTTTACAGTAGGAAGGGAGAGGGATAGACAGAAACATCAATGAGAGAGAGACATATATCAGCTGCCTCCCACCCCCCCCCCTACTGCGCATGTGCCTGCAACCAAGGTACATGCTCTTGACAGGAATCGAACCTGGGACCTTTCAGTCCACAGGCTGACGCTCTATCCACTGAGACAAACTGGTTTTGGCAGCACTTTATAATTTATGGAGCATTTTTTTTCCCATAGACATTATTTCCTTTAAAGTGCACCATGGTCTTAAGGTCATTTTTCTTTTAACTTTTGTTTTGATTTAAATTCAGACTCTGCAGGCCCTCACCCAGATTACCTAAATATCACTCATTTACTACCTTGCTGATTCTTTGTTCTTCCTAAATATGTATATACACTAGAAACCCAATGCATGAAGATTCATGCCAGAATGAGCTTTTCTTTGCCTGGCTACCAGCACCGTCTTTGCTCTGGCCAGAGCCTTCTGTTAAAGGCCCAGAGTGGCTCTGTGGGGTGTGTGTGGGGGTAACGATGCAGTATGCCTGTGTCATTGCCATAGCAATCATGCAAGCATCCTGCCCCGCCCCCAGCTGCTGGGCACCCATGTATGCAAATTAACTGCTATCTTTGTTGGGTTAATTTGCATGCTCACTCCTGATTGGCTGGTGGGTGTTGCAAAGGTATGGTCAATTAGCATGTTACTCTTTTATTAGGTAGATATTACTTGTTTTCTCTGAACTGTGTGAGAGGAAGCTGCAGATGTAATGCCCCTTTATCCTTAAATACCTCAGTGGGTTCCCTAAAAACAAGGACATTAGGATAATACACATTGCAGTTTAGCCTAGCCTACTCTAGATGCATACAGACAAACTGGTTGGTGTTTCCAAGTGGGGAGGTTTAGTAGAGACAAGAGGTCAAAGCTGTGGAACAGAGGTCCTATAGGGTCCATTAGGGAAAGCCAGTCACTTAGAACCTTCAAGGAAATAGGTTTGTAACTGATATTTATGATATGATATGTGATATGATATGATATATGATATGATATGATATGATATTTAGGGAGCTAGGTAAAGGTTGATGGGAAAGGAATCACTGCATTCAGGTGTGTAACTAGAGGTGACTTCGGGAAAATCTGTTTCCTGAGCAAGGTCAAAATGGACTTTGTTTCTACTCTGTGCCCATGGTTGGCTATTATAGTCATAGTATATTGAAATGTTTGCACCAATCACCTTTGTTTGCTCCAGGCCTGGAAATATGCCCCTGGCAATGATGATAGTACTAAAGAGGATGTAGTTAGTGAAAGGATAGGAAGCTGTCTTTGGGCAGGATGGAAGGGCTAGCAGTTGAAAATGACACTCTTTCAACTAAAGGAAATTTGAAGTCAGCTTAGGGCTAATGAAATGGACTCAGTCCCAATTTCCAGAGCTTTGTCCTTTCCCTTTCTTTCCTCCACTGGAGCTTTCAGTTGGTGCCCAGGAACTGGTTTGAATGAGCCACTGATCTATTTGCAGCCATCCAGGATCTGGAGAGTAGATGCAAATGTCAGTTTTCTTTGGTAAGTGTCAGTGGCAATTGGATCGGTTTCTGATTTGCGTTCCCAAGGCCTCAGGGCTCTCAGGAAACCACATATCACAGGCAGTCTGCTGGGGATTATTTTTAATCTTGACTATAAATGCCAGTCCATCATACTTCTTAAAACTGAAAGAGCTTCCATTTGCAAGGCAGAAGATAGCAAAATTCTGGAACCAAAAAGGAGATAAGGAAAAGGGATTCTGGGAATAGAGGAGCTTGGGGATCAAGAGTGAGATGTGGGGCAGACACAGGTTTGGCAGCTGCTGGCTCTTTGGGGGACTTGAATAACTCAAATGGAGGAATTTGTTCTGAAAGAGCATGCAGTGAAGGAGACCTGTCTTGAGCATTTTAAGCATTCTGCAGTTTTCTTTCAAAGTCCATCTCTTTATAAATTGTCCTTATTTCCGATGTAAATGGTGACTTCTCAACTATTCTCATCACTTCTGGGTCTCTTGTTTCTTACTGGTCTGGGGACCTTGCCTGCAGAGGATTTTACTCCAAGTTCTAGGCCAGGTTTAGAATTGATTTGTGTGCAGATAGATGCACACTCTATAAGAATATTTTGAAATCTCAGATGAACTTCCACATAAAGTGGAATGAATTTTTAAATTTGCACATTGAGTTAGTAAAAAAGCAACTTACATTTAAAAAGTAATTTATTAATTTAACCCCCAAATTTTAATTAAAAAAATTAAAAGTAATTACTTTAATACCAGTGTAGGGTCCCCTCAATTCATCTGATGGGTGAAAATATAATTCTGGGTACACTCACTTATTTAATATTACACTTATCCCACTCAAGATATTCTCTCCTGCTTTGAGCCTGGCGCTAGTGAAAGGTGGTAGGAAGGTGGTTTGGACTGGTCACCAGACCAGATATCCAGTCACCAGCCACATCTTTCCCATCTGCAGAATCACTGCCTGAAACACCACTCCCTCTCGCTTTGACACCTACCTTCATGTGGTTTCCTGTCTTCTCCCTTGGACTGCCCTGCTCTGGCTCACTCTCTTGGTACTCACTGCTCAATCTTTATGCTCTGCTCTTTGTTGTATAGATTCTCATTCATTACTTGATGGATGGAGTAATGTCACTATTGTGTCACAGGTGCACATCTTCCCAGGGAGTCGACCACCATGTCTTCTTAGCTACTTGGCAGACAAGTTAGAGTTGGTGAAGGTGGCCTAAATTTGGCTTTCACACACACACACACACACACACACACAGACACACACACACATACTAGAGGCCCAATGCACAAAATTTGTGCATGGGTAGAGTTTGTATGCCTGGCTTGGGATCAGGGTCAATTTGTGGGGTGCCAGCAGGGCCATTGGGGGCCCCCTGCTGGCACCTGCCTTGGCTGGTCTGGGGGCTGTGGGCAACTCCTGTGTTGAGCGTCTGCCCCTTAAATGATCAGTGCATGTCATAGCGACTGGTTGTTCCACTGGTCACTCCACCATTTGGTCGATTTGCATAGTAGGCTTTTATAATATACTAGAGGCCCATTGCACAAAGATTCATGCAGAATAGGCCTTTATTCTCCTGGCTGCCAGCACTGGTTTTACTCTGGCACCTGGGACCCAGACTTTTGCTCTAGCCACCTTCTGTCTTTGCTCTGGCCAAAGCCTTCAGTGTTTTCTCTGGCTGGAGCATTGCTCCTGTAGCTCCCTCCACCCTCTACACTCCCCATCATAGAAGGTGTCCTGCCCTGCCTGGCCACTCCGCACAATCTTTGTTGGGTTAATTTGCAAACTCACTCCTTATTGGCTGGTGGATGTCATGGAGGTACAGTCAATTTGCATATTTATCTTTTATTAGTATAGACTAGAGGTCCGGTGCACAAAATTCGTGCATAGAGGGGAGGGTGCTCAGCCAAGCCTGCACCATCTCACAGTCTGGGAACCCTCAGAGGTGGAAGGTGACCTGGTGATCAGGGAAAGACAATGCCCCCATCACTCCTCTGCTGCTGCCACTGCCAGCAGTGCAAGCCTCGGCTGGCCCTGGGCATCTGGGCAGCTGACATCCGAGGCTTGCTGGAGCCTCGGGCCAGCCCTTAGCAGCTGGGGGTTGAAGGGACTGGGGGACTCTGAAGGCAGGTGCCTGTCACCCCAGCAGGGCTGAGGGGACTAGGCATTTCCATCTTGTGGATGTGGACTCTGCCATCTTTGAGGGTGTGGCAGTCAATTAGCATATTCCCTCCTTATTGGCTGTAGTGCCACCATCTTTGAGGGTGGGACAGTCAATTGATATATTCCCTCCTTATTGGTTGTGGGTGCGGTCATCTTTGTGATGGTGTAAGGGTCAGTTAGCATATTCTCTCTTTATTAGATAGGATTAGATTCCACATATGTGTAAAGTCATATAGTACATTGGTACCTTGAGATACGAATTTAATTTGTTCCGTAACCTTGGGGTGTGGGAAACTATGAGACGCTCGAGTTGCGGTAAACTGGTGGGTCTTGTGCAGCCTGCCGATCCACACGATTACTTCTATCTCAAATGTTGCTCGTATTTCAAAGCAAAAATAGCTCGCTCGACGGCTCATATCTCAAAAATCTCATGTTAGGGCACTCATATCTCGAGGTACCACTGTATTTGTCTTTCTCTGACTAACTTTTATCACTTAGCATAATGCTATCCAGGTCCATCCATGCTATTGTAAAGAATAACATTTTCTTCTTTTTTTATGGCTGAGTAGTATTGCATTGTGTAAATGTACCACAGCTTTTTTATCCTTTCATCTACTGATGGACACTTGGGCTGTTTCCAAATCTTGGCTATTGTAAATAATGCTGCAATGAACATTGGGATGTATATATTCTATAGAATCAGTGTTTTAGATTATTCGGATATATCCTCAATTCAAAAATTTCCTTAGACATTTCCTGTAGAAAATCAGTTTGGGGCAATTTTTATGACCCCAAATTAAGTTTGACTGAAACAATAAAAAATTATGCATAGTTTTTTTACTTTAAGTTTTAAACCAAATAAATGCTCATTTCTTTTCTTGCTTCTTGATCCATTTAGAATTTATTCTGGTATAAGATGTGGGATATGTATCCAAATTTCTCTTTTTCCAGATCGTTTTCTAGTTGTTCTAATACCATTTGTTGACTAATCTATCATTTCCTTACTCATTTGCAGTACCACTTTTATTATATACTAAAATATAGTATTTCTGGATAATGTATTTGATTTTGTTGGCTATTGATTGTCCAATATTACACCATTTTGGATATGTTAGCTTCCTAACATGCTTGTTTTTTTATGTGTTTAATCCTCTCTCACTCTTAGTTTTCAGAATGTTTTTGGTTATTGTTGCTTTATTTTCACAAACAGAATTTATAGTCAGTTTGCTTAGAACATTTTTGGCATTTGTGTCAAAATCACACTAAATATTGATTTATTTATGGATATGTTTTATCTAATGACATTGATTCTTTACTCTGGTTCATAACTACTTGTTCAGATCTTTGTTTTGTACCTCTGAGGCATTTTTATATGTCTTGCTTATTTTGTGTTAACTTTATTGTTAGTATTTTATCTTTTTTCACTCCTGAAGATTTTCTCCCTTTCCATATTTCATGCTCTTATTGTTTGTAATATTTTTCAGTTGTTTCTATTAAGTGTTTTATTTATGCCATAATATTGTCTACATATAATGATCTTTCAGCACTTTCTTTCCTATTTTAAAAAATATTTTTATTTCTCTTTTATAATTGCATTGGATAATATCTAGGGACAACATTAATTAATCGGATGAAAGTGAACATCTTTTTTTTTCTGAATTTAGTATAAACAATAGTGTTTCCTTCTATTAGGTTGAGATAGATGTATTTTATCACATCAAGAAATTATTCATCCATGCTTATTTTGTTAAGAATTTTTAAATAATTAAGAACAGATGTTAAGTTTTCCTCATTTAAAAATAACATTTCTGAAAATTATAATTTTTCTCCTTTGTGTTGTTAATATGGTAAATTACATTGACATATTTTTTAATACTAATCTGTTTTCTAAGGACAGCTGTTTTATCTAGGTTTTTAAACACCTACATAGATTTCAACAAAATAAATTCTTATGAGTACTGTGATAGCTCCAGTTTGTGTTAATTTTTTCTTTATTTTTTAATTTTGTGTATTTTTATGCCTTTTGTATTTTTCAATAATATAAGCAAACAATACTAATTTTATTTATTTCAATGAACCAATTCTTATATTCATTTTAATTCTCCCTTTTCTGATCTTTAATTTATGACATCAATATATTTAATGAATTGTGTTTTTCATATTTTCTTATATTTATTTCATAATTACTCTTCTAATTTCTTGGTTCAGGCTTACACTTTTTAAAAGTATTTTTCTTTAAATCTTAACACACACAACTCCTTCCTAGCTAGATTGATCTAACACAACAACCACCACGTCTATTTTCTGTGTTTTCCCACTAGAAAGAAGATCTGTGATGACAGCAGCCCAGTTTATTTTGCTCCATACAGACTAGTGCCTACCATATAATTGGTGTTCAGTCAATAATAGTTAAATTAATACATAAACAATCCTTTAATTATATATATCACATAATAAAAATAAATGACTGATTAATCGGATGGAGGAGGGGAAGGGAGAAAAAACAGACCTATAGATGGTCTGTTTTTTTTCTTATCAATAAGAAATATTGCAGTGCTATTTAATATTAGCAAGTTGGAGAAAACTGAAAAAGTGTGTTTGGAGAGAAAAACTAAGAATCCAGCCTTAAATATGATAGTTTTTGTAGTTGTTAAGTATGTTTTTATTGATTTCAGAGAGGAAAGATGAGGGAGGGAGTTGGCTGCCTCCTGCACATACCCCTCTGGGGATTGAGCCTGAAACCGTGGGCATGTGCCCTGACTTGGAATTGAACTATGACCTCCTGGTTCATAGGTTGATTCTCAACCACCGAGCAACGAAAATGAAAACACATACAAAAATGGGACTTGTAGGAAGGAGAAATAATAGAGGGAGGAGAAAAATCATCTTAGTATTTCCAGTTATTTTCTTCATAGAGGGTCACTCTTTTTATTGAAATTTAGGAATGTAGGAGAAAATTGGTGGTTTTATAGATTTACTAAGGGGAAGATGAAGGAATGTCCTAATGACTTTTATCAAAGAGTGTAAGGGCAACTTCATCGGTGAAAAATGAAGCAGGGAGAAGAGGGGGTTGGAAGTTTCAAGACTGAGGAAAACATAGGAGATAGTCAAGTGAATGATTTCTCGGGGAAATATGGGCTAAAAATGTCCAATGATGTTACTCATTTAAGGATGAAGAGGATGAATCTAGGAACACAAGTTCATCCAGTTATGAAATATTCTCAAGTAACACTAGGCTGGTTAGAGGTAAATGTGGAGTGTTAAAAATAGTTGATTTCATCTAGATATGGAGATGAAGAGAGAGAGAGGGCCAGGATATTGGAGTATTTTATAACTCATTTGTATATAATTTTGTTAAGGAAATTTCAAAAATACCCCGAAATAGTGAGACTAGTACAAAGAACCCTCATGCACCTGAGACTTTGTTTGACAGAAATCATCAAGCAACATAAACCTCTCTTCTCTTCATTCCTTTGCTCTGTGCCAAATTATCTTAAAGTAAATCTCAGACATAATCTCACTCCATTTGTAATTATCCAAAGTATTTTCAAGGATCTGGGCACAATGCTTAACTCGTAATACGAACTGGATATGAAGGGAAGCAAAGAGAGTAACAGAATATAGATATGTCTATGGATTGAAAGCCCCATGACCTTTCCATGGCAGCCCTGGAGCAAATAAATAAAATGAATTTTAACCCATGAGTTGGGAGATTTGCATTTTTTATTAAAACAAACAGTGATAGGGTCAGTCAACTAAGCTACACAGTTCTGTCCCTCAAACCTTTCCTACTTACCTAGTTCTCTGTCTTGTAAAAAACATCAATATAAACCACACCGTAAGATATAAAAATGTCAAATTGCTATGTTCTACACCTGAAACTAATATAGCCAATATAAGATTGCATACCAACTATACTTTTTAAAAAATGGAAATTAATGCATACATGTTTTGGGTAGTTCAAACAATGCAGAAAGGTATAAAATGTGGTGTAAATGTTTCATTTACCTCCAAATATCCAGTCTTCTATTAAGTTTTGGTACATCTTTCCTGAAACTTTACAGAGACACATACAAACAAAAGAAATATATGTATATTCCATAAAAGAACATAAATGGAATTATAAAATATATCCTTACTTTTTGTACTCAACAGTATTTTGAAAGTATTTTCATTTCAGTATACATGCATCTGTCTCTGAAAATGTTTACACAGTATTCCATTTTGGATATACGAATTTCCTCATTAATGAATAAATGCTACAATGAAGACTTTCTTGTATATATTCTCACATATGTGCATATACTTGACCATACTTTATCTATAGGAAAAATTCTTAGAACTTTTTAGGTTTAAGAGTATTTTATATACTGTTAATTTTAATAGATATTTTGATATCATTCAGGTTGTATCTTTGGAGAATGGAGATAAAATGCAATTCCATCTATTGCAAAGAAAGCTTCCTGGGTCATCTGAATGTTTAAAAGGCATGTGGATGGAGAATAGGGGTCGCCAGGAACTCAGGTTGCAGAGCCTTCCTTCTTCTGTTTTGCTGGCTATGTCAACTCTGACAGCACCTTAAGATCTTAAAACAAAACTAAGTTCCGACACCAGAAATTTTGATTTAATAGATCTATAGTCAGACTTGGACATTGGAATTTCAAAAAAAAAAATCTCCCCTAGAGTTTCTAATTTGGAGCCAGTGTGCAGAATCACTGCTTTATACAGAGCCAGGAAGGCAGATATAGCAGGCTCAGGTAAAGCATATGTTAAACATCAACAAGATTGTGCCATTAAGCAAAAGAGAGAAATGAAGATCAGGCACCTCTACAAAAAGCCATAGTAAGTGAAGAATCAGATCAGGTTTTGGGAAGAAAAGAAAAAGGAAGAGAGAGGTCTGGGTGAGTGAAAGACAGAGCTGGCTGGGCCAGATGCTGTGGTACTATTGTGGTGTTGGTCACAAAGTTTACTTTTTTAGGTAAAGATGAATTTGAGACTGAAGCTGCTTCCAGGCTCTTTTCAACCCAGAGTTTTCCTGAATCAGTAGAATGGAGTGACCAGCAGGATAGGCAGCCATGATAATTTTGCACAAAATATCCCAGGAACTATTGGTATTGAAGATGTTGGACATATAGAATAATAGAGCAACTGCATTGAAAATGTAGAGAATGAGAAAGTAGCTGATAGCTTTGATGGCCCCCAAGTGAGCCTCCATGCTGGGGTCCCTGGAGCCAGTGGCATTGCTTTTCATGTTCAGGGTGTGCCTCTTGAGAGAGATGATCAGCAGGGTGGCCGCCAGGATGAACATGATGAGGGGAATGAAGATTCCCATGTTATAGAGAAGAACCAGGTTGGCCATGTTGGTCTCAGTGAAGTATCTTTTCTTAGTAGAGTTGGAGGAGGAGATAGGAAAAGAATTGTTACAATAAACAGTGTATATGCCATAGGAAAAGAGCATACTGTAGCCCAAGGCAAAAAACATTGATAGCCACAGAAGCCAGGGCATCAATCCAGTAATTCTCCACTTCAGCTTGAGGAAAAGGCAGTAGGAAAAATCAGCAATCTTCACGAAATAGAAGAAACTGAGCCAGGCAGAAAACCAGAGGCTACAATAATGTAAGAACATGAAACCTACTTTCAAGGTATCATATACACCATCTTTATAATAAAATTGTGGGGATGTTGAGTGGAGAGCAATTTCTAGTATCATCAAGCTTTCGAGAGCTATTCTGGATATGCTCAGGAAACACAGGATCCTGCTACTTGTGGAGATTGCCTTATTCTGAATCCATTCAGCTGCATTTATAGCCACAATGAACCCATTTGCAACGATGCCAATGATGCATTCTGTGCCCATAATTGTGAAAATTAAGATGATATTAAATGGTGACAAATTATCCTCTGGTGGACTGCAGGTGTTGGTCATCCTGAGTTGTTACTCTTCTTTGGTGTCTGTTAGAGAATGTCTCCCTAGCATTTGATCGGCAGATCGTTGGTAGCTCTCACTATTCATCTCACAGGAGGAAGCAGTTGGTGCAGCATTTCCAATTCACTCCATTTGTTTGTCTCAGAATTCTTAGCTCCAAATCTGGAGATGCAAATCATGAAGGATTTGGTTTCTAATCCTCTCCTATGTCCTTTTGGGCATGATAGCATTTTTCATCATGGGGCCCAGGGAAAGACTTGAAGAGATACTCTTTCATAAGCCACTAACATGGTATTGAGAGATGTGTTCTTTACTAGCTCCAGCTAATTTGAACATCTGTGTACCAGTTTTACTTGTGTCTTTAGAGAACTGTTTGAAAATAATAATAACTCTAAAAACAAATATAGTTCCAGTGGTATGCTAAGCACTGTTTAAATACCATGTATATAATAACATTTAAGCTTCACAACAATCCTCTGAAGAATATACTTTCATTATTTCTACTTTGCAGATGAGGAAACTAAGACTTAAAAATGTGGCCAAAGTTATAGACATAGAGTGTGATAGAACTGGAATTCAAACCCAAGCCAATTGGTTCCAGAGACTATGTTATTAACCACTAGGTCATACTACCTATACCTGTGGGTCCTTTTGGGCGTTCCAAAAACTAAATACAGGGTTGCCATTTTTTTCTTGATGGCCTTTTATGATTTCCTCACTGTTTAAGGGGACAATACTTGAGAAAAAAAAAGTTTTTCACTTGTGAGACTTCCTTTACAACTCACATAGGACACTTCTCTTCTGATATTTCTGGTCACCAAATGTGTGGGTTTTCCCCCCTCCACATCAAGCATTTCTAGGTGTCATACAATTTAATTCAATTCTGACACTGTCTACCATAGGTTAACGGCTCAATCCCACAAGACTGCCCTAAACACATGTCAGATGCAAACTGCAATAAAGAGAACTGGATCTAATAATTCCAAGTGAAGAGAATGGAGGAAAAGTCTGAAAGATATTGTTGTTGACAGTTTCCCAGTCTTAAGAAATATATAAAATATCAACATCAAGATAAATTCCTTCCTTCTATTCAAGTGATTATTTAGCTTCCCTTATAAAATCCTTTTGCCTTCATTCCATAATGGAAATACCCTTTGGGTTCTGCCTAAATGAGTGTTTTCCAAACTCAAATAAAGGCTTTCATCTCAAATAAATGCTTATTGCCTTTCATTTTGACTTTTTAATTTTTTGGTAATAACAACTTCTCCAGTTTCTCTTTATTGTTAACTCAAGTTTTAATATTTTTGTCTTCTTATTCTACACTAGAGGTCCAGTGCACAAAATTTGTGCACAGGAAGTGGGGGGGGTCTCAGCCCAGCCTGCACCTTCTCCAATTAAGGATCCCTAGGGGGATGTCCGACTGTCAGTTTAGGCCCGATAAACTGGCAGTCGGACATCCCTCTCACAATCCTGGACTGCTGGTTCCCAATTGCTCACCTGCCTGACTGCCTGGTCACCCCTCACTGCCTCTGTGTGCTGGCCTGATTGCCCCTAACTGCCCCTCACCCCTCCAGCCTGGTCATCCCTAACTGTCTCCCCTGCTAGCCTGGTTGCCCTCAACTGACCCCCTCTGGTGTCCTGGTCATCCCTCACTGCCCCCTGTCAGCCTAATAACTAATAACCTCCAACTGCCTCTCCTGTCTCCCCTAACTCCTCCCCACCCCCTGCTGGCCAGGTTGTCTCTTACTGCCCCCACACCCCCTGCTGGCCTGATTGCCCCAAACTGCCCCTCTCTGCGAGCATGGTTGCCCCTAACTGTCCCCCAGCTGGCCTGGTCACTCCCAACCCCCTCACCCCTCACTGCCGGCCTGGTCACCCCTAACTGCCTCCTCCCCAATGGCCTGGCAGCCTCTTAGTGCCCCCCTTCCCCTCTGTCAGCCTGGTCACCCTTAACAGTGCCCTTCCTATTGTCCTGGTCATCCCATGAAGCCTGCTGTTCAGTTGTTTGGTCGCTCTCACTAACTTGGAATCTTTGCTCACTCAGTTCTACCTTTAATTTTTTTTAAATATTTATTAATTTTTTTGTACATATCTTCCCATTGCCCACCTCCCTCCCAGGCATACCCCAACCCCCCAGTGTCTATGTTCATTGATTATGCTTATATGCATGCATACAAGTCCTTTGATTGATCTCTTATCTAGCTCACTTAACTTTAATCTTGCTGCTGTAATTTCACAGTCTGTTTGAAGCTTTACTGTCTCTGTATCTATCCTTTTGTTCATCAGTTTATAATGTTCTTTATTATCCACAAATGAGTGAGATCATGTGATGCATCTCCTTCATTGACTGGCTTATTTCACTAAGCATAAGGTTCTCCAATTCCAACCAGGTTGCTGCAAATGGTAAAAATTCCTTCTTTTTAATGGCAGCATAGAATTCCATTGTGTAGATGTACCACAATTTTCTGAACCACTCATCTGCTGATGGGCACCTAGGGTGTTTCCAAATTGTAGCTATTGTAAAGTGTGCTGCTATGAACATAGGGGTGCATAAATCCTTTCTGATTGGTGTTTGTAATTTCTTAGGATAAATTTCTAAGAGTGGGATTACAGGGTCAAATGGGAGATCCATTTTTAGTTTTTTGAGGAAACTCCATACTGTTCTCCACAGTGGCTGCACCAGTCTGCATTCCCACCAACAGTGCACAAGGGTTCCTTTTTCTCCACATCCTCGCCAACACTTGTCGTTTGTTGATTTGTTGATGATTGCCATTCTGACTGGTGTAAGATGGTATCGCATTGTCGTTTTGATTTGCATCTCTCGGATGATTAATGACTTTGAACATGTTTTCATGTGTCTCTTGGCCTTCCTTCTGTCTCTTTCGAAAAGGTTCTATTTAGGTCCGTTGCCCATTTTTTTATTGGATTGTTTATCTTCCTTTTATTAAGTTGTATAAGTTGGCTGTAGATTTTGGAGATTAAACCTTTATCAGTGATAACATTTACAAATATGTTCTCCAATATAGTGGTCTTTCTTGTTGTTTTGCTGATGGTTTCTTTTGCTGTGCAAAAGCTTTTTAATTTGATGTAGTCCCATTTGTTTATTTTTTCTTTAGCTTCCATTGCCTTTGGAGCAGTATCCGTGAAGTTCTTTCGGCATATGTCTGAGATTGTGCTGCCTGTGGATTCCTCTAGTATTTTTATGGATTCCCGTCTAATGTTTAAGTCCTGTATCCATTTTGAGTTTATTTTTGTATTTGGTGTGAGTTGGTGGTCCAGTTTCATTTTTTTGCATGTATCTGTCGAATTTTCCCAGCACCATTTATTGAAGAGGCTATCGTGGCTCCATTGAATGTTCATGCCTACTTTGTCAAATATTAGTTGGGCATAGTGGTTTGGGTGGATATCTGGGTTCTCTATTCTATTCCATTGGTCTATATGTCTGTTCTTGTGCCAGTACCAAGCTGTTTTGAGAACAGTTGCTTTGTAGTATAGCCTGAAATCTGGTATTGAGATCCCACCAACTTTATTCTTCTTTCTCAGAATTGCTGTAGCTATTCGTGGTCTTTTTTTGTTCCAGATGAATCTATGAAGAATTCTTTGTAGGTCTGTGAAATATGTCGTTGGTATTTTAATGGGTAGTGCATTGAATCTGTAGATGGCTTTGGGTAGTATGGACATTTTAATGATGTTGATTCTCCCAGTCCATGAGCATGGTATGCACTTCCATCTGTTAACATCTTCCTCTATCTCTTTTTTCAGTGTCCTGTAGTTTTCTGCATATAGGTCTTTTACCTCTTTAGTTAGGTTTATTCCTAGGTATCTTAATTTTTTTTGGTGCGATGGTAAATGGGATTGCTTTTTGAGTCTCTCTTTCTGTAATTTCACTATTAGTGTACAGAAATGCCACAGATTTCTTGGCATTAACTTTGTATCCTGCTACATTGCCAAATTCATTAATTAAGGCAATTAATTTTGGGATGGAATCCTTCGGGTTTTTTATGTACAGTATCATGTCATCTGCAAAGAAGGACAGCTTTACTTCTTCCTTTCCAATTTGGATGCCTTTTATTTCTTCTTCTTGTCTAATTGCAATGGCTAATACTTCCAGTACTATGTCGAACAGGAGAGGTGAGAGTGGGCATCCCTGTCTTGTTCCTGTTCTTAGGGGAAATGGTTTTAGGTTTTGCCCATTGAGTATGATATTAGCTGTGGGTTTATCAAATATGGCTTTTATGATGTTGAGGTATACTCTTTCTATTCCCACTTTGCTGAGAGTTTTTATCAAGAAAGGGTGTTGGATTTTGTCAAATGCTTTCTCTGCATCAATTGATATGACTATGTGATTTTTATCTTTCAATTTGTTTATGTGATGTATCACATTTATTGATTTGTGGATATTGTATCATCCCTGCATTCCTGGGATGAATCCTGTTTGGTCATGGTGTATGATCTTTCTGATGTACTGCTGGATCCGATTTGCTAGAATTTTGTTGAGGATTTTGGCATCTATGTTCATGAGAGATATTGGCCTGTAATTCTCTTTCATTGTGTTGTCTTTATCTGCTTTTGTTATTAGGGTGATGCTGGCTTCATAGAAGGTGTTTGGAAGTGTTCCTTCTTCTTGAATGTTTTTGAATAGTCTGAGGAGGATAGGTTTTAATTCCTCCTTGAATGTTTGGTAAAACTCTCCTGTGTAGCCATCTGGTCCCGGGCTTTTATTTGCTGGAAGCTTTTTGATGACTGCTTCAATTTCTTCCATAGTTATTGGACTATTGAGATGTTTGGCTTCCTCCTCATTGAGTTTTGGAAGGTTATATTTTTCTAGGAAAATGTCCATTTCTTGCAGGTTGTCCAATTTGTTGGAGTAGAGTTGTTCATAGTATTATTTAACAATCCTTTGTATTTCCACAGGGTCTGTTGTTATTTCTCCTCTTTCATTTCTGATTTTGTTTATTTGGGTCTTCTCTCTTTGCTTCTTGGTGAGCCTGGCTAGAGATCCATTAATCTTGTTTATCCTTTCAAAAAACCAGCTCTTTGTTTTGTTGATCTTTTGAATTGTTTCTTTGGTCTCCAAGTTGTTTATCTCCGCTCTGATCTTCACTATTTCCTTCCTTCTGAGTACACTGGGCTTTTCTTGTTGCTCTCATTCTAGCTCTTTGAGTTGTAGATTTAGGTAATTTATTACCATTGTTTCCTGTTTTTTTGCAGTAGGCTTGTAGGGCCATGAATTTCCCTCTCAAGACTGCTTTCACTGTGTCCCATAAATTTTGTATTGTTGTGTTGTCATTGTCATTTGTTGCCATGATGTTTTTTATTTCTTCCTTGATCTCTCTGGTTACCCAGTCATTGTTTAATAGCATGCTGTTTAGTCTCCAGGTGTTTGATTTCTTTCTATTGTTTTTATTATAGTTGATTTCCAGTTTTATGCCACTGTGGTCTGAGAAAATGCTTGATATGATTTCTATCTTCTTGAATTTGTAGAGACTTTTCTTATGACCCAACATATGATCTACCTTTGAAAATGACCCATGTGCACTGGAGAAGAATGTATATTCTGTGGCTTTGGGGTGAAATGTTCTGAAGATGTCAATTAATTCCATCTGGTCTAGTGAGTCATTTAGGATTGATGTTTCTTTCCTGATTTTTTGTTTAGAGGATTTGTGCAATAGTGATAGTGGGGTATTAAAGTCTCCTACTATGATTTTATTGCTGTCAATCTCTCTCTTAATATCCTCCAAGAGTTTTTTTATGTATTTAGGTGCTCCTATATTGGGTGCATATATGTTTACCACAGTTATTTCTTCTTGTTGGATTGTTCCCTTTAGTATTATGAAGTGGCCTTCTTTATCTCTTATTATGTCCTTCACTTTGACATCTAATTTGTCAGATATAAGTATTGTAACTCCAGGTTTTTTTTTTCATTTCCATTGCCTGAAATACCATGTTCCATCCCTTCACCCTCAATCTGTGTGCATCTCTTTTCCTGAGGTGGGTTTCTTGCAGACAGCAGATATATGGATCATGTTTTCTTATCCAATCGGTTACTCTATGTCTTTTGATTGGAGCATTTAATCCGTTTACATTTAAAGTTATTATTGATGAGTCCTTATCTGTTGCCATTTTTAGTCCTTACCCCCAAGTTCCTTCTTCGCTTCCTCTTTCTTTTTATTACAGCAGACCTTTTAACATTTCTTGCATTGCTGGTTTGGTGGTAATATATTCCCTTAGTCCTTTTTGTCTGTGAAGCTTTTGATTTCACCTTCAATTTTGATTGAGAGTCTTGCTGGGTAGAGTATTCTTGGATTCAGACCCTTCTTTTGCATGACTTTGTATATTTCATTCCATTCCCTCTGGCCTGATGAGTTTCTGTTGAGAAGTCAGTCGCTAGTCTTTTGGGGGTTCCTTTGTAGGTAACTTTCTGTTTCTCTCTGGCGGCTTTTAAGATTCTTACTTTGTCGTCGGTGTTTGCCAATTTAATTATAATGTGCCTCGATGTCGGTTTGTTGGGGTTCATTTTGCTTGGGACTCTGTGAGTATCTTAGATTTGTGTGGGTTTTTCCTTCCCTATATTGGGGAAATTTTCTGTCATTATTTCTTCAAACACGTTCTCTAATCCTTGTTGAGTTTCCACTCTTTCTGGTAACCCAATTATGCAGATGTTGTTTTGTTTCATGTTATCCCAATGTTCCCTTAGGCTCTCCTCTTGCTTTTTAACTTTTTTTCCTAGAAGCTGCTGTACTTGGGTATTTTTTCTTACCGTGTCTTCTAGCTCACTGATGTGGTCCTCTGCTTCTTCTAGTCTACTTTTGATGCTTTCTATTGAGTTCTTTATAGCAGTGATGTCATTTTTCATTTCTTCTTGATTACTCTGCATTTCTTCTAGGTTCTTCTGCATTTCTTCTTGCTGCTTCTTCATCTCCTCTTGGGTCTTCTTCATTTCCTCTTGGCTCTTACTCAGATTGTGGATTTTGTCTTTTATTCTTTTCATCCACCTTATAATCATTTCTCTGAACTCTTTCTCTGGCAGGCTTATTTCTGCTTCTATTTCGTTTACTTCCTTTTCTGGTGAAACCTGCCTTTCTGTCGTATGTGGGCTGTTTCTTTTTCTGCCCATGGTCTTTCTTCTTCGGGTGTCTGGTTATGTAGTTCTCTCTCCTATGTTGATTGAAAGGCACAAACTACAACACGATCAGGTATAGCACACAAGGCACAGAGTAGCAATGTATTCACGATGTTAATAATCACAGATAAGGTGACCCCTAATGAAAGATAAATTAGGGGTAAGTAGAGAAAGAAGAAGAGGAAAATGATGAAAAAAGAAAAGAAAGAAATGCCAAAATCAAATTGGGAGAGTGAGAAAATAAAACAAACAAACAAACAAACAAACAAAAAATAAAGTAAAATAAAATAAGAAAATAAAAAGGAGAAGAAGGAGAAGAAAAGAGGAAGAGAAAAAAGTCAGAGAGAAAAGAAAGTGTATAAGAGAGAAAAGGGGAACAAACTCTAGATGTCAGGAAAAAGCTCCAAAAGAACAGTCACTAATCCCAATAAAGGCTAGCAACCAGTACTTAGAGATTAATACAAACTGCAAATAGCAACTGGTATTGAGGTAGGTGAGGGAAAAGAGAGGTAAAAAGAAAGCAAGCAAAAAGCAAAATAAAACAAGTAGAATAAAGTAAAACAATCTCACCAAAAATTTCAAAAAATCGATATAATCACTTTTCAGGCAAATAGCAACAAAAGGACATCGAGAAAAAACAACTTTTTGGCTAGTGATGACAAGAAGAGAGAGGTTTGTATGGACTTGTAGTAGGGGATTTGAAATTAGATATATAAATGGGGTGAAATTTTAACCAAGTAAAGAGAAAGAATAGGGGGAATCTAAAGTTGGAAAAGGGAAAGAGAAACAAGACAACAAAATGGGGAAAGTTAGGAGGAAAGTGTTGGCATAAAGGTAGAGATGAGTTGGAGTAAAATTATGCTAAAGGAAAGATGAAAATAGAATGTAGAACTCTAATCCCGAAATAAAATAAAGAGAAAACAAAATGACACTTGTTTTTTTCCCAAAAAGGTAAAGTACTAGTACTAATTAATAATACTAGTTCAAAACAAAAATGTAATAATTAAAAAGGTAAAATCAATTGAGGCAGAAAGAAAAAAATAGTCTTTTAATTAAAATATGTAAAAATGAGAAATAAAAGTAAAAATTAAAAAAATAAAAGACAAAAGGAAAAATAAAAAAAAATAAAAAAAATAGAATGGTCATTCACTTCCACTATTATTCTGCTTGGCAGTACTGTTTCCCAGTAGGGAAGGTATTGCAGTTCCCTGTGTTCCCCTGTTGGTGTTTTAATCTCTTTATTCTTTTTTGGTTATGCTAGAGTCAATTTGTGTGTCTTCCACTGGGTGGCAGTGTTTCGGAATTGATCTCTGAGACAAAGCATAGGACCTCTCTAGGCTGTGCTCAGATCTTGCTACTCTGTGGTTCTCAAAGCCAGTTTGTGGGGGTTTTGCAGCCGGGACACTGTAATAACTCCCAAACTGTCCCTCTGCCCCAGAAAAAAACGAATTGTTATCCAGAGCTCTCCTCTGTCAATAGCTTGGAGTGTCTGCCTCCACACTCAGGGATCACGCCCTGCCCACCTCCGTGGACCTCTCCAGAGGCAGCTTTCCCGCAGCCCGGTTCCCACAGTGTGCATGTCTCTGCCCTGCGGGGGTAGGAGACCTCACCCTAACCCAGGTGAAATCCGACCTTTCCATGCGCTGTGTGGATCTCTGAATCCGCTGCCCGTGCGTCCGCACCGCCCGGAGAGTCATGCTCTGGGTCCCCGGCTGTTCGGTGGGTGCCTCCGCCAGCTGCAGCTTTCAGACCTCAGCAGACATCCACCTCCCTCTTATCTCAGCGAAATCTGACCTTTCTGTGTGCTCTGTGGATCTCTGATTTCACCGCGTGTCTGCGCCGATTGGAGAGCGGAGTTCTGGGTCCCCGGGTCCCCAGCTGCTCCATGGGTGCCCCAGCCACCGGTTGTAGACATCCACCTCCCTCTGCAAGATGGCGCAGTCTCCACATTCGTGCTGGTGGCTCCGGCAGACAAAAACCACGTGGCTGTGGGGTTACCTGGCAGGGAGAGCCCTGTCCAGCAGTTCCCCACCTTCTCCTGGAGGATAACTGACTCTTAACTTGCCAACAAACACTCCCAGTGCGACTCTCAGCCGCTCTCTCTCCCTCTGCCCAGAGACAAAGCTCCAGACGCATCCGTCTACTTCGCCGCCATTTTCTCTACCTTTAATTTTAGCACTACCAACAATTGCTTATCCCTTCTCTGAGCATTTCTCTTTGTATGTTAAGTGGTGAGAATTATTTCTGCCCTCACTCCTCATTTGCTAGTGAGTGAATGGTCATTTATACCCCAGAAAGTTTCTTGAAAGACCAGTGCTGGGGAAAGGACACAGATAAGACACTAAGAAGCAGAGGGAAGTTTATTTTACAGTACGTATATGTCCACACACTTGGGGTAGCTGACTTTCCAGATCAGCATCATTGGGTAATATAGTCCACAATAGAGATTTTGTAACCAATTTTGTGGTACAATTCAACAGCAGGAGGGCATCTATTTTGTTCTGACACAATCTGAGCCATCCCTGTTATGATAGCATTTTCTGGAGAGAGAAAGGAAAGCTATGTCAGGCCAAGGGACTCCACACCCCTTCACGTCTGGTTTTCTCACTCAGGCCCCACCCACAGACTATCTCATTTTCCCCTTTACTGTCTCCGGTACTCAGATCTCATTTCTCAGTCTCACAGATAAGGCAGAGATATTCCTGGCCAAACACCCTTCCTTCATATTGAATTTTGTCCACACTCCACATGTTCTCTGTGTTGTATTTTATTCTTATTCCAACGCTTTACTCCTTTTGCTTTCTGCCATTTCTTGCTTTTCCCCTTTTATTTTGACCTTTCTTAACATGCCAACCCTTATCTGACATTAATGCTCAGGCAGGAAGTGTGATTACTCACCTGAAGTTTGTATTTCCCAGTAGAATCTTCTTGTATAACACATACAGGCCATGTAAAGAAACTTATCTAAAAAATTTTCTTTAGTGACACTTTGGCTTGTCTGAATTGTGGCTTCACTTGAGAAGAAGGTGTGAAAGAGTTAGATAAAGTGTAGATTTGGCTGATGTAGACCTAGACTAACCATTAAGCAAAATAAATACTTTTTTTTAGGGCACTCAGGGAATGGGCACCAGGATCCCCCCAAACTATCATTCTTTAACTCTTCAAGTACCATTCTAGTCTTTTGTCAACTTCTTTTTGGAATTCTTTCTATATGCCATGTTCAACTTTAGTCTGCATTGTTAAAAAGGTGTTTTCTTTGACATGGTGAATGACTGCAGTTTAAAACTTGGGTTTGAAGATGTCATTAGATATCACACTTGATTCTGTCTTGTGAAAAATAATACAAAATGGAGTTGGAGCTGCCATCCCAGAGGAACTGCCTTACATATCTTATCCTCAAACCCTAGGAATGTTAAAACTGAGCAAAATAACATTTGAACTGGTCATAAAACAAAATTGTAATGTTAACCACTATTTGCAAAATGAATAGAAAAGCAGACATTATGATCACCAGATGGAAAATTAAAAATATCCTTTAGAATTAGTATCACTGCATTAGATTAACTGAATATATAGAAATTCCTTCCTTAGCTTATCAACACCCATAGAAATTCCTTCTATTCATGCAATTATTTTCTTTCCCTTTCTCATAAATGCTCTTTCCTGCATCTTTTAACTGGATATTTCTGCCCGAATCAGTGCTCCCCAGTAGCTACTTTTTGGATCTCAAATGCTTCTCGCCTCTCCCTTTGGCCATTTTATTTTTAGATTATCTTATGTTCACATCAGGGCCTAATGTGGCCTCACCTTTATGGACTGGTGTTCCCCGGAACTGGGTATGGTATCTAAAAAGCCTTTTTTGATCTCATCACTTTCATTGACTGCCTTCCAGACTGTGAAGCCTTCTTGGGTTTGGACCTCACTTTGTTTGGTTGAGATGCCTTTGTTTAAGACCAACAGGGATTTTCCCTCAGAGAGAGCTTGTCCCAGTGTTCATGTGCACCTGCTGCTACAGGAGTTTGATGTTTTTTAAATTTTAAATTACAGTTTACATTCAATATTATTTTGCATTAGTTTCTGGTATACAGCACATGGTTAGACAATCAAGTGTTTTACAAAGTGTTCTCGATATTTCCAGTACCCACTTGGCACCATCAGTCTCTATGTGGATTCCACTTTCGGTCCTCAGGTATCAGGGTTCTCTCTTGTGAGTTTTCCATTGATTATTCAGGAAGTTTTCCTGTATTTTAGTTGTAATACCAGTTTGTTCCTGGGAGCATGTCCCAGCAGCATCCACTTACTCTGCTGCCATTTTTTCTGATGTTTTTCCCTCCAGGAGGAACTCTCCTCCAGCTGAGGTGGTGAGCAACTGGAAGCTTGGTGCACCACATGAGAAAGAACATTTTTATTTTGTTCTCAGAAAGGACTTTTCACAGTTCTCACGGTTGTAAAAAATTCCCTGGAGAGTGAGCACCTTGCAGGGAATTTTTTCTGGATGGGTGAGCACTTATTTTGCTGTGTGCTCTTTGATTTTCTTTCCTTGTTCCTGTTGCTTGCATTGTTGTAATAAGAAAGATATTGTAGGGGAGGACACAGGCATAAATCATATGAACCTGTTTTCCAGGCCAGACCCTGCAAGCTGAGGAGCTTATGGATCTCACCAGACTGGCATCCACTTAAACTTTGGGTTACATGCACATGAGGTAAAAGCTATTGCTAAGAGAATCTTGGGAGCCAAAGCAGCAAATGGGTGGGGTCCAGGTCAAGCATTTAAAAGTCAATGAGATGCTTTCCACATTTAAAAGAGATAGGTACCACGATAGGATAAAGCAGTCATGGATCCTTTAGATTACACAACCCCCTTCGATATTAGTCTGGTTCCAGGAGATTCAAGGCTTTGCTAAAGCTGTTAATGATAATGTTTTTCTTTCATCTTGAGTTTGCTTTTTGATCCCTGTCATTCAAAACTGCACTTATCTGCATGCATTTGCCTGTCAAACTACCTGGGGCTTTTGAGTAACATCTCTTTTGTCTTTTTGTCTGGCTGTCACAGCTCTCCGGGAATTTGTCTTTAATATGGGATCTTTACCCTCTAAAAGTTCCCCCAAAATTCTTTCTTCGAAACTCAAGGTAGTTATATGTACAAACATAAAACATGTTCCTCCTCTTGTGTCTTTTTAATAAAATTGAGTAACTTAGCAAAAATAATTTAAAACACTAATGTTCATTTGGTCATTGAGGAAAATCTTTATTTTAAGTCCACCCCAAGTCCCATCTCCCTTAATAGAGAGGATGCCAAACTGTTGCCAGGCATAGACCAGGACCAAGGCAGGTCTGCCAGACCAGTCTGAAAAAAGAGTCTTTTAAAGTTGCAGGAAAAGCATTTCAGGGACTCATGGTTGTAGGAGGATTTGAGCAATAGTGACAAGATATAATGGAAGGGCATGGCAGGACATAGTTGCCCCTGAAGAGGCTGCTGAACTGCCTCATCCATGACCAGGTAGCTCTTGCTGCAAAAGAGATCCAGCCTCTGGGCTGCAGGCCTGCACCCATGCCCATCAGGCCCACAAGTTCCAGGACGTAGAGATGCACAACTTCTCTCTGTCTGATTTCCCCATCTGTACATCTGCTACCAAGGCCAGCTGGTGCTGGGGCCACCATCATGTGTATTGGCCGCTGTAGCTGCTATATCCTGATCCATGTGGCTGTTATGGAGAGAATGCGTGGGATGTGCCAGGGGTCTTTGTTAAACTTTCATTATATCTACTTGGGTTAGGGAAGGGGTAAGCTTTCTTTCAAACTAACCAATCTTCTTTCTAATTCTTCGCAGCTTATGCTGAGCCCTCCCCATATCCAATTCCTTTCCTGGACATAGAGATGGTTTCCATGCCCCTTATCCTATCCAATGATTTTCCTAGGCCAGACTCCTCCCTCTTATGGTTCCTATTTTGACTCCTACTGTGCATGTCTCAAAAATTCAGCTAGCTCATCTGGTTTTTATTTTGCATGCCTCAGCAGAGGAATTCCCCCCTCACTGTTTTACTCCTCCCCCAAAAGGAGCTGGTTGTTCCATGAGAAGATAGGAAAGCCTGTCTTTCCTGTGCACTCCGATGCCTAGTGCTACGATGAAGCTGCCTCTTCCTAGTTAATCCACTTTAATTAGATGTCTGGCTTCCTTCTCTTTCGTTAATATCTAACTAGCTGCCTGTAACAAAACCTTTTCCGGAGAATTGAATGCATTCTTTGGTTGATATTCAGAAGCTCCTAAGGGACAAAATGATTTTAAAAAAAGCTCTAAAATCATCCTAAAAAAAACTGTCCATTTGAGCAGATGCTTTAAAGTTTCTTACTGTTTATTCTACTTGAAACCTGACAAGGTATTTCAAATAGATTAAAAACTTGGTGAGAAAAATTTGGCAGAATTAAAATCTGATAGAATTTGTTTAAGCCTCCTTAGCAACACCTGAAGCCCTATCTTGGATAATCAGAAATGTAAACACAGCCTACAACTGCCCTAGATTAAACAAACCAAGAAAAAAAATTAGGAAAGGGGAGCCTTTTAAAACCACAAATGGCTGAAAGGTTTTCGCGCTTTACCAGCCACATCCCACCCCCACAGCCTCCTTAAAAATTGTTTGTTAAAGACAAATGCAAACTTTAAAAGTCTTCTCTAAAACTTAGTAAAAACCTTAGCTTTCTGAACAAATACACTTAACTCATTCCAACTGTTATAAAATCGTATTTTTTGTGGTTGTGCTTTTTTGTTTGTTTGCTTGTTTTGCATTATTATACCTGTTCCATGGTGAAAATTTAAAAACAATACCCCAGGTCTCTGATAGTGTCTGTTTATATCAGTATACGTAATAATAATTTAAAAAAATGAGTCCTTTTTCAGTGGTGCAAGAAAAGAATTTCAAAGGCCCCTGCTAAATAAGCCCAAGTTTACTTTCTTTTTGCTTCTTATTGCAGAGAAACTAAAAGATAGTTGGGAAAAATAAAGGACAAAGAAAGTTGTAGAAGGTTTGTGGAAATGAATCTTGAGAAAGAAAATTTTTTGCATGGTCAAGCTAGATAAGATTTAATGAATTTATTATTAGCTTTAATATCAACAGTGTACTTATCCTATATAATAAAAGGCCAAATAAGCATCACAGCCGTGACAACCAGGCTGGCCCCACCCCCAAGCAAGCAGTTAGGGGCAATCAGGCACACAGACAGGCAGAGTAGTTGGGGTGATCAGGTAGGCAGGCAAGTGGTTAGGGGTGATCAGATAGGCAGATGGCCTCTTGCAGGATTGATCCTGCCACCCAGCAAAGAAAGAGGAGGCCCAGGCCAGCTAAGCCATGGCATCCCAGCCTGTTGCCTGCAGAGGGAGGCCACCGATAGCAGGGGAGGAAGGGGCAGCACTGCATTTGTGCAGTGGCACTGCAGGGATGGGACCAGCTGCCTGCAGCCAGGGAAAGAAAGCCCAAATAGGTTCTGATCTCAGGCCAGACCTGCATGATTGGTATGTTCTTTTTATTTTTATTTTATTATTTTTATTTTTTTTTAATTAAATCTTTATTATACAGGTTATTACATTTGTTTCTCTTTTTTCCCCTCCATAGCACCCCTCCACC